>JAXCLR010000063.1:51546337-51582609 GCA_035584095.1 Annona squamosa | reverse complement strand
GGGGGTAAAATGCAAAGGTCGAAACTTTCGGAGGTCTAAAATGCTAATACGAAAACTTCGGGGTCCAAAATGCCAATACGCATAGTTAGAGGGTCTATGGCGCAATTTTCCCGCCACCGTCAAATCCTTAAGTGGTTTGTATTGATTTTAAAACGTATATAATCATAAATATTATGAAAAATGTTTACATTCATTAATAAATATATTAATAATAACTTACGAAATCATTTATTCATTAAGGAATGATGTTTTAGACCATTTATAAATTGTAAGAAAAAGCCAATAAAAGAATCATGGTTACCTCCGATAAAAATTCCCCCCTAAGCAACAGGTGCAAAACCGCATGGTCTTAATCAACTCCCTACACTGCTTTAATTTCAATTAGCTTGGGTCAGTTACCACTTGGATGACTAAACGATGGACATGATGTATATAAGGTGTGCAGGATTGGACTTTTAGGGTTCGAAATTGGGAAAGGTATTTACCTCATTTACCTCTCTCCTAAAGTTATCCCTCACCGGTTGTCTCATCGTCAAGGAATGACAATATAACAAAATATATACTTGGATCCGTGCAAATTTTTTCTGATCGGAATCCACTCTTTAAGCCTTCTCAAGCAAAACCCCGGAATCCCCTTTTCGTCTCTCTACCACCCTCGGAGCGAAATGGAAACGGGCTGTCCACGACCACAATATCCACAGCCCGTTAGCGTACTACACAACTAATAAAATCAATATGCAACGAGAAAATTTGCTGCATATAATTAAAAAATTATTGTTTATAGTTATAAATAAAGAATATTGTGCTATAATATGGCTACATATAGTTGATAACTTGCAACTACGGCCACCATTCCTGTAATTCATGAAGACTGCTCCTAAGTTTTTATTATTTCCGTGTGATCCAACCAAACGTGACATAGCGCTATTTTTTACTTTCTAACTCGGACTTTGAAATGATGGAGACAGGTGGATGTCGCATGCATCTATAAAATGGAACGAAAAGATGATCTCTTGGGTGGATGAAAGCATCGTTATGGTGTGAAAACAGGATTATTCTCAAATATATCTACTTCGTTTCACTTAATTCCAAATGTGTTTACTATATTTCAAAATTTCAAATATACCCACTACGTTTACATTTAATCCCAAAAATATTCATCCCGTAAAAAACCATTATTTAAATTTTTCTTAAATACCCAAAATACTATTACTAAAAAATAATAAATGATAAAATGAATAAAAACAAAATGAAATCAAGGCACTTTAAATTTATAATTCATATACAATTAAGGCATTAGTGAATTATAACATTTAATTTTTTCAATTGTCCTAAATTTAAGGGGCATATTAATAATTTTACATATTCTCCAATGGCGTTACCTCACAAAATGAGCGTTTTTAAAATTAAATGCAAACATAGTAAATATATTTAGAATTTTGAAAACATAGTAGATGTATTTAAAATTAAAATTAAACATACTAGGTATATTTAGAAATAACCCGTGAAAATACATTATGATAAAAGACGGGAGTACATAATTCCGACTTGTTGCCGATCGCCGGCAGTAAGAGGTTTCAATGCTTGTCAGAGTCTTTATAAGTGGAATGTAAAAGCTACTCCTGGTTTTCAATGTTAATCTTGTCCAAGAAAAATTTTGCTAAATAGGATTACGGTTTTGAGTTGAGGTTTAGAGAAAGGATCAGGAAAAAGAGTAGATACAGTTAAGGATTATTGTCGACTCCAATCAATTGAAGTTCCAATTCTCAATGAGAAAACAGGCCCTTGAAAAATTGGGAGAATTTTGCAGAATATAACATCAACGGACATCAGTAGACGAAGTAGATACTAGTCGGAAAGTAAATAATGATAATACATATAATTTTTTTTAGAAAAAAAAAAAGGAAGACAATATACAACAATTGTCAATGACATTGAGGATTGCAACATCTAGCTTTTCATATCTTCAAATGCATGTAAGGGTATAGCTGTGATCTGAAGATGCCCAATATCCAGACTTGCTGCTGGAAGTGCTTGAGCGTGTTTGGTGATACCAGATTGAATTCCCAATAAATATACAGATCAAGAGACAATACCACTGTTATGCACTTTTAGAAACTTAACATCATTGTAACAAATTTCAAAATTTTCAATGTATCATTTCAGACTTATTATCTCCGTTGCCCGAGTTCGGTTCACCACCAGAAATCATATTCATCAGAGTTCTAGTTGCTTGGGCAACGGCACGTGAAGTTTTCCTTGCGGCACCTGCAACTACTGGTTGTACTGAGATATTAGGCAAGTTTGCTCGCTCCTGTATAATTGCTGTTCAGAAACAAACATGTAAGTGAATGAGGAAAAATAAACTAGCTGTGAATCCAGCAACAACTGAATCATGTTCAGATGGACTACAGGGTTGGGTCAGAGTCAACCCTAGCCCAGTTTGACAAGTTGATTTGGCTTTATAACCTCAACCCAACATATTAACGCAGTTTAAAATGGTTTGGGTTCAACAAGTTAGGGTTGCCCTCAGTTCTCATCCTTATGCGCATCTCTCTTGGTTATAGCACCTCGGAAGCAATCTGCCTTCTCAGCGTTCATCTAGGCTATAGAGCACAACAAATGCATGGATCTGACGTCCAATACAAGTTTCACCATACCCACAGCACAGAATGAGATGGCAAGTTTTGAAAATCAAGACAAGAAAAGCGAAAAGAACCATGAAGCAAAATAGTAAGCAAGCATCCACGTACACATGGTCTGGCGTCGAGCTAGAGCACCAATCTGTCGAATTCCAGCTTCAGCTGCTTGTACAGCCTGTCTTGATTTAGTAACTCCATCAGCTATTTCTTGGCTGCAGTGCAGAGAAGTTGATGGTAAGATTAGAAGCAAGAAACATTCTACATACAGACAAATTTACCAAGCATCACATTTCAATTTGCTTGGCAACAAAGACAGGAAAACATGGATATGGATCACACATCTGGGAAACAGGATAACATTGATTTTGCGCAAAATAAATAAAATAATTTCAAATTTGGTAAAAGATTAGACCTAGAATTTATCAGAATATGAACATCACAATACAGGAAATTCAGAAGTTTGTAATGCATCTTCACCAGGATCCATTCTCTTCCAAATGCTAGATTATGAGAATGCCACCAAGATTCATCCAGTTTTCATTTCACATGATCCATTTCCTCCCATTATACACCACATTAATCCCAAAATCATATATTAAATCTGATGTCAAATTGCAATAACAACTGTGAGGCTACTCCTGTTGGTTTTCACAACTTCCTAGAATCCCTACTGCCATGATACACCCTCCAGTTACAGAACAAGGAAAGCCCCAAACATGCCCAACTTCATTGGCAAGTCAATGCCCACTCTGTTACCTGACCCAGACCAGCCTGGCCAACTCCCTAAATGTTTAAGCAATTTTATAAACATCCATCATCTATAGAAAGAAAGTTAGGAGAAAATATGGTTAGATTGAGAACTTTTTTGTGAAGAGGTAAGTGAAAATTAAAAAAAAAAAAAAAACAAACAAAAGGAAAATTCTTCTCCGAGCAATACCACTAGACTCAGGTCAGACTGAAAGGATCGAACCCCAAGCTTAGCCCAAGGAATGGAACAGCTAGGGGGCTGATCCACAGGTCCAGTACCATACACCTGGTTATCTTCCTCAACCAAGCCAATTCATTGCAGGAAGAGCCCATGAATTCTTGATTGTATCCAAAGCTTTATCACATTTAATGGGTTTTCACACATTTTCGTTGCTTTCTGCAAAAGTGACTTCCAATGTAGCTTTATTTTTTTCCTCGTGAACATGAACTGTTGTGCAGATCTCAATATCTATAGTCTTCATCTCATTGCAGACCAACTCATTGCTCTATCAACAAGTTTCTTTGTTTAACATCACTTCCCCAAATTTTCTTTACTTTTTGCCTCTTCTCATAACCCATAAGGATTAAAATTTTGTTCACAGTCATCAGAGGATCTGCACATCACCTACCAATTAGTGCAATCTCACAGTATGCAAAAACATTCCTTTCTCTTTCCTCTCCCAAATTGGCATAGAATGGATGAATCTGATTAACATCAGCCTCTTGTGCCAACTGATATAAATCCTTATTCAATAGGCAATCTACATTGTATTCCGGAGGTTTGATTGAGCACAACACCAAGCATAAAATGAATCACATAAATTGGTAGCAGAATTAAAACTTGATCTCAATATCCATACTCCAGTTTAACATCACCAACCACTATTATTGTTTTATTTCCTTTGCATGTGAGAATGCCTCACAAACCTTGCTACTCTTGCTAATGTGCAAGATACCCGAAAGTCTACTTTTTCCAAAACTCGTAAATAAGAATTCAACTTGGAAGCCATATGATTTTAACAAGCACTTTGTTACCTTGTCTCACTACTGAATTGTTAGATTAACATTATCAAGCAATTAAGAGCATCAAAGATCCAATGGACACCTTAAAAGGGACTTATTTGGTCACACCGCATCTCTTTCACCATAACGAACCCCAACACGAAAGCTGAAAATCATACCAAAAACTAAATAGTTCCAATATATTCATCAATCTCCCCTACCCTACATCTCTTGCAGGACTCCTTAACATCATTATACTGGTCCACTGACAATAAAGTTAGATCTCCTGCCCTGCCATCCCTTCTCCAATTGTCTGTCTGCAAAACACACCTTTGATTTTCTAGTTTTGCTTTCTCAATCAGAGGGCATTTAGATTCTTCCAATCTCAATCAATTTCATCAATCTGCATTCCCCTTGCCCCCAACTTGGCCAGCTCAGGAGGTTATCTCAGTTGCAGAATCTTGACTGTTACTAGAGAGGTTTCATTACTCACATGAGGTAGCTGGAAGCCTAGAAAGTTCCAAATTTTCCTTAATCCTTTTTTGGCATATTGTTACAGCCTTAACCATTTCCCTCAGCAAAGCTTCAAATTGTTTCCCGAATGATGGTGACTTCTCACCTAATGATCCCATGCCATCTCTATCTCCATTCTGATCTCTATTAAAGCTCCTCACCCATCATTTCGCCTACCCAAATCTTCCACCCTACCCAACTCACACTTGCACACATCCGCAATGGGGCTGTCAGCACACCTCCAAGCACATCCATCTAGATGATGGTAACAGGAAGTAAGTCAGGAGGCAAGAAGATCCTGTTATAAGAACTTAAAACAACTAAAGAACACTAGGACATAGTTATTCTTCATATTCATGGATTGAGAGATTCAAGTAGCATTGCATGCATTGTTTAAAAAAAAAAAAAAAATTTAAAAATACACTTCTTTCTTTGCCAATTCTGAAATACGTAGTTGATAAAATGGGGACAGTGTTCTTGATGATTCCACCTCTTACCTCAGGTCACTTAATTCAAGAGTAAGATCACTAATCTCCATGCCTGACAACCTGATTGCAGCCATTGTACTCGGCAGCTCCTCACGGGCAGTATCTGCCAGCTTTGCAAGAGAAGTCGCAGCTCTCCCCATAGCCTATTGGAGAGAAGGGAAATTAAAAAGCACCAGTCAATGTTTCTCACATAAACCAAATCTCATATTTTATCTCTATACTAATTTATTCAAGGGATGAAACTCAAGTAATTTCATCATAACTGGTAAAGATGGAATAAAGTCATCACAACTGACAAGTTGAAGTCCTAGAAAAAGAAGAATAAGACAAGTATCCAAACAACTTACAAAGATGGTTGGAACAGCAGCAATCACCAGGCTCGTAAATGCTATGGAGGTCTGCATGGACAGGAGCGAATCAAATGATTCGTATCATCAGCAGTAGCATCAGTTATAACCCACTCTCACAATTAACAAGATGCTACACGAGGTTTCAACTAAGCAATCATAAGGCATAGTAATAGCATCTGCATAATAAACTAAGGTTTCCATCTGTCTTTGCCCCTTAAACCAAGGATGATGGGGAATCTAATTTCTTATACCAGCTTGTAGTACAGATATTGATCACTAAGTCAACATTTAATTCAAGAACAAAGGTATCTCCCCCTTATGGCCGTACTGGATGATCTATTGCGCAACAGATAAAGAAACATCATTTCTCAACAGCTGACTCAAGAAATTGTTCAAAGAGGTAGCAATCAGTTCTGGAACCCAACAACTATCTGCATGTGCAATATACAGTTACAATCTACCATGCGACACAAAGCTACTGTTTTCTCAGTCAAAATTTAAATGAAGTTATCAAGAACGCACCGTGCAAGCTACGAATGCCAGGAGAAAGAACGCCTGATCGCCCATGCTCATTTTAGATGAGTGTAGATGTGCTGGAACATTTGTCTTCCCCACCTCGACATTCAATCTACTTCCTCCACCATCTGCGAACTCAGACGCCACCTCGTCTCCCAACCCTCTCTCCATCCTCGACTCAGCTTCCAAGGACTTGGCACCTGCCGTCTTTGAATAGGACCGAACAAAGAGAGTTGACTCGCCCCAGCAATTCACCAAGCGATTGCGATTCGCAACCGAGAATCCGAGGAGTTCCTTGGAAATCTGAAGCTGGGTTTTGTTGGTTTTTCCGTATGAATCAAGCCGATGGAGTTTTCTGAAGAGATTTGGAGTGAGAGAACGGGGATTAGCATAGAGGACAGAGGAAGGCATTTTGGTTGATGTTCTGAAAGATGGATCTGGTTGTGTAAAGGAAGTCCGGCTGCTAGAATAAGCTTCGAAAGCCTTTGAGAAATACGCGTTTCCGCTCGTTCGTCTCCATGATTCTCCTCTCTGCCCTCTCTCTCTCCTCCTCTCTCTCCTCCGTTTATGGACGGGTTTCCAGCTTCCAGTGCTTTTATGTGAGTCTTGCCAGCTTCCAGTGCTTTTATGTGAGTCTTGTGACAATCGAAGTTTGTTTTTGGATAGGCTGCAATTACTAAGAGAGATCAAAATAATTTTAGCAAAATAGAAAAAACTAAGCCAACATAAAGTCGGTCAAAACTAGAATCACCAGAAGTGGGATTGGTTGAATCACTACTAAGCCTTTGGTTAAAAGTCAAGATTCTTTGCAAAGTCCTGCATTAATGCATGATGTCCGAGACTTCGGGCTTCAAGAGCAACTATTTGTATTCAGTTCTCATACAAGCCAACACCATTTTACGTATTTAAAATGAATTATTTGTCCAACATCTCGAAAAATAGTTTTCATGAAGATCCAAAAGGCAAAATGACAACAGTAACATAAATATGTTTCCCACCGTAATGCTCGTCCAACATTTTCATTAATTTTTTGGATAATCGAAAACACGAAGTTATAATTAAATATCTATAATAGTATATTTTTAAAAAAAAATAAATTCGTATGGCATGACGACTTTTCGACCGCCAATTTTCCGACCCTCGGTGAGAATCATACCAAAATCAGCAATCAAGTCATATCGTACAACCACATGTTCATCTGATAAAATTACAAGTACCAAGAATGGCCGGCCGATTTGTCACCTTCAATGGGAATTAAAAGGGCCGAACAACAGGTTGTCCGTCTTTTCTTAGCTGTTGAAACAACTTAACTATAGAGCCGTTGGCCAAGTAACATCACACTCTTGTGGGCATGTAAGAGCTGTAAATCTCCTGGGTGAGTAGTTTCCATCTCCTTCTTGATAATATACGTTGATATGGAAATTAATAAAATTTCATAGGAGAGGGAAGGGGGAAAAACACTGTAACATCGCAAATAGAGTCCAACTGGAACAATCAAGAAAAAGTTCGAAACTTGTTTTTGCCGCTTACTGCTTACAACGGATACCCACGTTTGTAATACATTGATTGCAGGCAAACCTAACAATCATGAGACAGACAGACAGACACACACACACACAGAATTATGAGTGTTGGATATTGTCTGCTGCTTTATGTGATACATTTTTACGAGGCATAAAACCCGTTCGGACACAGCTGGTTGTAGGCAACCATTACACAATACTGCATATGAATTTCAAACTCTCCTGAATGCCCGACAACGTGAAAATGAAGTGAACAGACTTTCTCCCAAAGCTGATAAAAGATAATGGACAAGAGGTCAGCCTCAGATTCACTACAGTAGACAAAGATCCTGTTGGAGTTCCAAACGTTGCTGCTGAACAACTATCTCTTCAATCGAATCAGCAAAGCTCGAAAGCTGGCTCCTGATTTGTGCATCCAAAGAGTTTGCTAATTCCTAGTCATTAAAGAATAAGCACAGAACCAAATTATTCAGAGGACAACTAGCAAATTGGTAATATTCTATGCGCATGGCAACATGATCAAAAACTGTTGCTCGAAATAGACACAACGGAGTGTAGGAAAGCCTGCAGGGATGCATCTTCCAGCATGCTCCCCCCATCCAGACTTCTGAACTGCTTGTAGGCCATCAATGATGAGGTATAAATTAAGGCAGCCCAAACCAATGAGGATGCCCAAACAAGAGCAAACTAGAAAGCCCTCAGAACACTTTAACCAAATCAAACCAGGCCAGTCGACACTTACAAACCAGCAGCTTGACATTAATGTATTCGAGTGAGGTCCTGGTTTCAATTCTGAACTGAAGCGATAGTCTCCATTTACATCAAATATATATATATATACACACACACACATATAGATATAAAGAGGCCTGATTATATATAATAATTTTTCTTCATAAATATGTTTTTCCAAAAGTATTTAATCTATATACCAAATTTTGTGATTTTAAAATACACTGAAGAAAACATATTTATGAAGAAAAATCAAAAAATAAAACAAAAATGAATATTGTAACTTAAGCATTTATACAATATATTGTATATAATCATGTCTCATATATATATATATATATATATATATATATATATATAAAAGAATTTATCCAATACAATTCGCTGCAAAATGGGTCTCGCACATATTAGAATGTTAAAATACTTCATACAATCATTTATCCATATAAATAATATATTTAGGGTGTGTTTGGTAACGATAAAAAGTTGTCAAGTTAAAACTTCTCACTCTCGACAACTACCCTATTTTTTAATTATTTCTTCATATTTGTCTATACAATTACCATACTTTTCAATCATTTCTATACAACTACTAACACGACTAACTTATATATTTCAACTTGATCATATTTATTCATCATTATTACCCTAATCATATCATATCATTTGACGACTTCTCATCTCTATAACTTTTCGTGAAAAGTTTTATCCATTTCCAAACACACCCTTAAATGGTTCAAATCTTGAAAATACTAATTTAAAATTGATATTTAAGTTAAAACTATTTATTATATTGATTTTGTATCATTTTAAATTAAGGCATATACATATGCTAAATTTGGATGACAATTAGTATGCTATCGAAATAAATAATTATAAATACTGTTGGTGGGATAAATGTTAATTTTAATACATGTGAAGCTCATTTTAAGTACCGTCCATCTACACTTGAATATATATAGGGCTCCACTTCTATGTAACCGGGTTACATAGAAGCATACTCATGTAACCCTTTTAAAATTTAAAATTTTAATCTTTGATGGAAAATTTAATCCATTCATTATATTCGACATCATTTGTTTATCCAGGGGATCAAGTTTCATCCAAATCAAGCATGTTTATGGGCCACATTTGTTAAAAAATGTATATATTCATGTGTGTAAATTATCAAAGATACTAAAATATCAATTTTATAGTATTTTCAACATCTAAACCGTCCAAAATATCATTTCTATGTGAATAAATAATTCTATAAAGTATTAATACATTCTAAATACATATGTAAGTAGATCTAAGCATTTTTCATAATTTACACATGAATATATTTTTTTTTAACAAATGCGGCTCATAAACATACTTGATTAGGATAAAACTTAGTTTCCAAGATAAACAAATGATGTTAAATACAATGAATGGATTAGAATTTTCATTACAGATCAAAATCTTATATTTTAAATAGATTACATGAGTCCGCTCCTTGATATGTGTGTGTGAGATATATGTGTGTGTGTGTGTGACCTGTTCTGGTGTAGCGCAACCGCAACAGAACAGTAGTGCAATTGCCCAAAAATAAGCCTCACACATATTATAATACAATGAAATTTTATACAATCATTTATCCATATTCAAATTTTATAAAAAATGGTTTACATGTTGAAAAAACCACTTTAAAATTGTTATTTAAATCAAATTATTTTATTACGTTGAATTTATATCATTTTTAGATAAGGTCCATACACATTTGATTATGATGAAAATTGGTATGGTAATAGAATACATTATTCTAACTACAATATATGAAATAAATTATAATTTTATGATCATCTAAGGCCCATTTTGGGACAACTACACCGCTGTTACGGTGCAATTGCATGGCACCTGAATATATATATATATATATATAGAGAGAGAGAGAGAGAGCGCTATTCGGGTGTAGTACCAGTGCACCGGAACAGTGGTACATTTGCCCATTTTGAACCCCCATACATATTAGAATGTAATGAAACTTTATACAATCATTTTCAGTATATAAATTTTATAGCAAATCGTTTACATGTTGAAAAAACCGCTTTAAAGTTATTTTTTACATCAAACTATTTTATTATGTTAAATTTGTACCATTTTCAGATGGGATCCATACACATATCCGATTGAGATGAAAATTGATATGATAATAAAATATATTATTCTAAATACAATTTGTAGAGTAGATTATAATTTTATGATCATGTGGAGCTTATTTTGGCGCAACTACACTGTTGTTACGGTGCAATTGAGTTACACTTGAATATATAACCTGTTCAAACAGCAGCATTTGCTCAAAAATGGGCCCTATCTATATTAGAATGTAATGAAACTTCATAAAATCATTTATTCATATATAAATTTCATAGCAAATAGTTTACACGTTGAAAAAACTATTTTAAAGTTGTCATTTACATCAAACTATTTTATTACGTTGAATTTTTACCATTTTTTTAGATGAAATCCATACACGTATCCAATTAGAATGAAAATTGATATGATAATAAAATACATCATTCTAACTACATGGGTGGAATAGACTATAATTTTATGATCATGAGGGGCCCATTTTGACTCCAATCTCTCTCTCTCTCTCTCTCTCTCTCTCTCTCTCTCTCGGTGTGTGTGTGTGTGTGTATCAAACCATGCTAGATTATAAATTTGAGACACCAATAAATAAAACATAAATTAAGGTAACAAAGTAAATCCACCAATGTGAGCATTGACAAGTCAAAGAGAAGAAAATTGAATTGTTGGGATAGACAAAGATGGTGTCCTGACTTCTTGAATGTCAAGATCCTATTCAAATATTGCAAAAAACATTATAGGAAAAGTTAAAGTTGAATAAAACTCACCTCCACCTTGCAGAAAAAACTCAATGAGATTCCTCTTGAATGACAATCCAAGTTCTTGAGAGAAATCAACTTCAATGCGGAAGTAGATGCAGGCCAATTTTGGGGTATCTTAATGAAAGCATCCATATTTCTTGTCAAATGTGCTATTATGGTTTCATCTTTATTGGAATACTCGAAAGAGTGCCTGCATGCATTTAGAAGTGTTAGTTAAATGGACAAACAAAAACACAATATATCATGAGATGCAAAAGATGTTAGCAACTAGGCAATCATAATAATAAGTTTGACAATCTTTTGTAATGACTTTGATGGTGAAAGCAAAAATTTTTCACACAAACTTTTTAGGGAGTGTTTAGAAAGTCATATAACTTTCAAATGAAAAGTTTTTGAATTGGAAGAAAAAGACGTGATATTATAGGGATAATATGATGAGTAAAGAGAATAAAATTAAAACAAATTTTTATACAACCCTACTTTTCAATTATTTTAATACAATTACTCACACAACTAGCCTATCTGTTTTAACTTTATTCTCTTTACTCTCTACCATTATCCCTATTATATCATATCTTTTTCTCTCATTTCAACAATTTTTACATCAAAAACTTTTCATACAAAAGTTTTATCACTTCCCAAACACACCCTAAAATTCCTAAAGAAGCTAATGCCTAGAAAAGGATGTGCAATGACCACAAACTGTAAACATATGGAGACTGCATTGAACATTTCCTTAGTCATGTGGCCATGCAAGAAACTATTTTTAAGCATAGAAACCAAATCAATTGATGTACCAGAGGTAAGTCTTACTGATATATCCTTCGTCCAAACAGCAGAGCTTAAAGAAGGAAATTAAATTAATACATCAAATTCCTCTTAAACGGCAGCAAATGAAATCCAATTGATACAGATCTCCACTTTACACTGAGAATAAAACAGTTTCCAATCTATCATATTGATGGAATACCACATCTATGATTCTATATACCAGCCAGCATACATATTGGTAAGGCTGCCTGGTGTTCTCTTAAACCAATACAGTCATGCACCACATTTTTTAAGTTGGGTACAATATTAGCTCATCAAACAATACACTTGAATGAAACATGTAGTTGATTTCATTATAATTGCATTTGAATAAGAGATCACAGAAAGAAAAATAAACTCACCGAGGATTGTTTGCATCTTTAACAATTAAACGCCTTAAAGCACACAAATATATATGATGTTGTACTTTCCTCACTAGCCATTCCAGAGAGGACCTCTCCTGGCATGGAAATGAATGCCTGCAGCAATAGCCATGCCCAAATTCCAGTCAGGATAGAGATAAAAGCACAATTGAAAAATAAAATAATGTTTATTGTAACTACTAAGCAAAAACTTGCTGTATCATGATATTGTGGGTCTGTTTGGTAAATTGCAAAACTTTAAGACAAGTTTTTCACACCTAAAAATTGTCAAATCTGTCATTGCATTTGTGCGACAGCGGCAGCATTATTTATGTCTGCCATCGCTGACAAAGGAGATCATCTAAAGAATTAACGGTGGTGTAAAGAACTAACGGCACCATCACAGATAAGGCATTAATTCTATTGGCCGTGTAAAGAAACTCTAACGGTGGTTTCCATATTTCGCCCATCTTTCTCTTCTTCCCATGGCAGCTTGTACGGGGCTGCATATACAACTGTTTGATGGACAACGTGGCAGTGCTGAAAAGATAGGTTTTTCTGCACAGAGCCCCACTTTGAAAAGTTTTGTAATTTATGCGAGTTTTTGACGATGCCAAACAGACCCTATATATATAACAACAAAGGTAAATTTCATCCATGTTGACACTAGATTCCTATTAACCATTCATTAAAAATTAAGCAAATCATTGCCTCTGAAGGACCTCTTCTCTAGTTCCTCTTAAATAAAGACACCAGTACACCACTCTGACCACTACCTGAAAGGCATCACTTTGAAGGAAATCCCTTGTGCAAATGACAAGTTGAACACTAAAAAGATTAACCATATCCATAAGAAAGTAAAATAAAATCTGCTCTACACCACATATCTTGAAAGCACAATTGTGGTTTCAAATGTATGACTTGCTAGATACATTTTCAGAAATACACCAAATAACTTACCAACAAAGAATATCCCATGTAAATAAACCACGTAGGCTTGCTGTCATGATTTTTTCTCTCTCAACCACATCTCCTAAAACACTATTTTACATCTCAAGATATGAAATTCCTCAAGCTATGTTGAACTTGGATTTTCGGATCCCGGAAGATAACAGTACTGGCATTGAATTAGTAACCCTAATAACTTATTTGCTAAATAGATGAATTTGTGGAGACTTCTCCATGAGGAGTCACTGACTCACTGCTTCCTTTCCAGTGACAAAGACAGTTTGCCCTGAAATAAAGAGCAGGGTAAAAAGAAATAGAAAACTCAGATTTGAATGCATATTTCCAAGGAAATTTCAATCTGAAGCAGTCTCATATAGCCCCAGTCCACCACTATTCATCTAGGATGCTCTAAGTTCAACAAGAGCACTCATTGAAACAGACCTCAGTCCAACTTCGAGATATTTTATGAAAAGGTTGTAAGAGATTTTTGCAAATATGTCTACGAAGTTTGACCAATATTGCATCCATGTTCTAAAGTTTGCCGATATTGCAAATATGCCTATAAAGTTCGTATGAAATTACAAGTGCATTCCTTCTAGCAAAACGCCATTAGAATTTTCTATAAAATGATGACAAGACCCTTTACACCAAATGATACACTTGTAATTTTTCAAGTATTGTAGATATATTTGTTATTTCATTATTTTATATATTTATATATATATTATTATTTTATATTTTTTGCAAATATGCTTATAAAATTTGCAAAAATTATAAGTGTATCACTTGGCTTAAAGGGTATTATCATCATTTTACAAAAAAACCCTAATTACATCATAATAAGAGGAACATGCTTGCAATTTCATACAAATGTTGTGAGCATATTTGCAATATCAGCAAACTTGGGAACATGAATGCAATATTGGTCAAATGTTGTAGGCGTATTTGCAAAAATCTCAAAGGTTAATTAATTGAGAGGATCTCAACTATAGCCAATCTCTAGGCACCCGACTAAAAAGTTCATTAAAGAAAAATACAGACAATAATTAAGAAGAATCAAATTGGTCGATAAATAATCAGTTTTCCATTCCAATATATGCACCTCATGAGTTCATGCTAAGAATTTGTCACTTCACATATTAAACATGCATTAAGAAAACAAACATAAGAACCCACAAAGCATTCATTAGATCCCTAAATATGAAATACAGGTATATAAAACCTATAGTGTGCCTGCATGTATCTAAAACTAATTAACAAGTAGATTGTTGTGCCCTAATCAGTTTTCACCTTGTCTAAAAATTCATTGAAAGACTCATACCTAAGAGAATTTCCAGCTTCAACAATTCCACCAATATATACATCGTTTGGGAAGATCTGCAAATGTCAGACAAAAATTGGACATATCAATCAACAAAACAGAAATCGCATAACTAAATCAGTTGAAAATAAGATGGTTCATTCATAAAGTTAAATGAGCTCTACGTCAAATCAGTAATCCTAAGTCCTAACCCAACTAGAATCATCAAGAAGCTATAGTTACATATTATATATCCGTTATGCTTGATAACCATTATAAAGGATCAAGCACACTATGTAACATTCTACTTTAAAAATTAAAAATACAAATACATAGATCTCATGACTCCAGAAAAAATAAGATGGAGTGATTGCCATGACTAGAATGTGGAAAAGTGGCTAGAAATAATTGTAAATACAAACATCAAACTTTAGTAGATCACTCATAATTGACCTCCCAAAAGCAAATTTCAAAAATCAAGAGAAATACCTCAACATTCTTTAGCTGCATTGTCCCAGGCATAACTTCAATCATCAGCTCATGATCTAGTGCAAATGGCACAGTAACACATTCCATCTGCTGCTTGCATAGCAACCCATCCAAAATTGGGAAAACTGTTTTCAGTGACAATCTAATGAAGCTTCCTTCAAACTTGATGACTTTCACACCAGATAGTACATCCTCGATCTGTCTTACAGCTTCAACTCTAAGAGTATAACAAAACATTCAAGTGTGTGACATTAGGAGCGTAAAAAGGGAGCAACTGATGTAAGAAATGACTATTATGCACAGAAACAATTTATTACTTCAAGGACAATAGTTTGGATAGTCATTGTTAACTGAAACATGACACCAAATCATTAACAGAGAGAGGAGAATGTACACAAGAAAAAAAAGACAAATCAATGGCAAAGTAGAATTTATGCTAGCAGTTCAAAACCAATTCCTACTGTGAGAATCAAAAGATAAAATAAGAGTTTCAACGAAACACCATTATGGGGAGCATCAGAGGAAGAGACAGACAGCAAACAATCAAGTTTCTTTCCAATAGTGATTTCTTGTATTATTACCGTGTTAGTCATAAACACAAATGCTAGTAAATTTACATTACATTATGATCTATATGGCCCACAGTCATTGAGTTGAGGAACTGGGATCATGTGCACTCTCTATGACAAAAAAGATAAATGTATGCAATCAGCTCCACCAGATATAAAGTGTATATACCCTAGAGTTATTCATAAGTCCGTGACAGCAGCATTCCGCAGCAAGCTTATGCATCACTCTATAAGATCTATCGGACTAAATGTAAAGATCAACCACCAATCAAAAAGAAAGCATCAACCAAGTTCTGCTACCTTTGGAAAGTTTGCTGAAGATCCACCAATGACTCCAAAAAAATATTACTCCCTTGAAGCAAACCATCAATTTCCAGAATCTAAATAAAATGAATAAAAATTAGAATGTCATGTCCGGTATTATTTACATCAGATGGAAAAACAGACTTCAGGTATTAATGTCAGCAGAACCGGACAATTTGGCTAACATAAATTTGCAACTGCAAAATGTCACGAGATAATGCCTACCTAGAATGCTAGCAGTTCAACACTCTCTCTTCTAATAAACCAAGAAAAAACAGCATCCGTTGGATAAGAAAGCAAAATAATTCTGAAAAAATTAATAATAGCAATCTTCATCACATAAAACCCAAGGTTATTGTATCTGTAACTAGTAGCATGCAAAAATAGGCAAACAACACAGGACACTAAGAAATAAAGACAGTTGTTATTGACTCATTAACCTATAATGGCAAGTTGAATTCACTTTACATAAGAGATAAAACACATCAACCAGATCATAGGAAAGTCTGTGGCCACTCCATGGCCAAGTCTGCATGATAATTTAATTTAGCTTTTTTACTTTGTATGGCAGAAACTTCAAGCAACAATCCTTCCCAAGTTAGAATGTCCCAGTGGCAATTCCACATTAATTCTTCAATGTCTTAGACTAACATACATTGGGGATGCTTCTATGAAACCCACTTCATTTTTAAAATCTTACGAATTGATAAAAAATCCACTCCATCAATTGTATTTAGCATCATTTATAGTATCATGGAAATCCTTTTATTTTTTTTAATTTCACTGTATGAGGGTCGCATCTATAAATGTGTAAAATCAACATAATAAAATGACTCAATATTAAAATATCAAGTTTAAAATAGTTTTTTCAACATCTAAACCATCTAAAATATCAATAATATGTAGATTAATGATCTTATAAAGTATTATTACATTCTAATACATGTGTGAATGAATCTAAGTGTTTTTCATAATTTACACATGAATGCACCCATTTTTGGGCAAATGTGGCCGATCCACATATTGGATTGAGATGAAACTTGGTCTCCGAGCTAAACAAATGGCGTAAAATACAATGAATGGATTGAATTTTCCTTCAATGATCAAGATTTCAAAATGGAAAAGGGTTTCACAAAATCACTTCTATGAAACCAGGTTTCATAGAAGTATTCCCAAACATACATAGACAAACTCAACAGTGATGCAAAAGGGTCAGTTTGTACTAATCTTTATTTGCTAGGCTACAGAAATACTCACTAGATTAACTCTCAAAGAGACAAGAAATTTGGCTATTTTAAGCCAACTTTCAACCCAAGTAAATAAATAAATAAAATCATCTCAATCACAAATATTGCCTGAGGAGTGAAAATTTTGCTTCCTTTCTATAATTTACAATCAGATAGATTAGTAGAAGCATAGATCTAGAAATGAAAGAACTTGGTAAAATCTAAAGATCGAATAAAAAGCTAATTAGATGAAGAAAACTGGACGATGGATGGTTTTTTCATGTTTTCCAAAGTCATACTATAAAGTTGTGACCAAATTCAAGTTAAAGAAACAAAGTAGCAAGCAGAATCAAACGCAACATCTATAGAGACTGTTTAAAAATACTGGAGTGCAGGGGGCCAATTTGAAATGAGGGGGTCAGTCATCTTGATAAGTTAATTGCAGCAAAAGAGGTAGATAATTGGCTGACGAAAATCATGGATATCAACAGCACACAGAGAAAAGTCCATACTAATTCTCCTTCTAATTAAATAATCACAGAGATAATTGTTAAAGAATTCTTATACTAATTTACATGGTGACAATGTAGACACTAGACACTAGACACCAACATATATCATCCCAATTTACCAACAGAATTCTATTTTTGTGTAGCATATGGCTCAAATGTCAGAAGGCACATCTCAAAGTTGTACCCTTTTGGAGAACTGATTAGCCTTACCTGATATTCCACGGAGTTGCAACATCCGTTGTTTCTGCCATCTACAAAATTCTCTGGGCCCTGAAATGCAACTATGGGAGTCATACTACAAACATGTAACAGTTAGTCATAAGCAAAATCTCGACAGGCCTGAGAGCATACATACAACATATTTACCTCAAACTAACAGAGCTTCAAATAGATAAATACTTTCTTCTACTCAAAATATGAAACTAGTATTCATTGCTGTGTTACAATCAAAATACTGAAGAAGAAGATGCACCACACAACTCTGTGATGTAAATTTTCCAAAAAAGCTGACAACCTCGGAATAACAAGATTCAACAAAGCATGATAGAATCTTAACTGAATAATTGGACAGAATGACAACAAAATGAAACCACCTATTGGATGCACTTGTACTACAGTGAATAAGCAATGTAATAAGATACTATTTCTAGTTCATTATTTTCATTTCAAGGGCATTGAGCAACAATAGAACGCAGATTAGGACAGTCCACAAACTGTCATGCGGCAATTGTCGTGTCTATTGGTTAGCATGCTAATCATTACTTTAATGGTTAACATGCTAACCAATACTGCAAACTGTCACCACGTGGTAGTTTGGGCATTGTTGTAATCCATGTCCACAACAATGCCCCAAGTTACATATTGGATTAAGTAGATGCAAGTTGAAGAAATATGAAAGTAGTTCAAGGTTAATATAATAACAAAAACTACACAGTTGAAGAAATATGAAAGTGGTTGAAGGTTAGTATAATGACAAAAACTTTACAGTTGAAGAAATATCAGAGTGGTTCAAGGTTAGTATAATAAAAAAAAAAAACTTTTCAGTGAGAATTTGATTCATATTTATAGAAGTCCTTTCTCTATGAGAAAAGTGTGACTATACTGCTAGTTTAGAAGGGCTGACAAATTTTCAAATTTCGGATGAAAACGGAAAGGAGCCCTGAAACTCCAAGTTTCAAACTTGACCCGGAAACAATTTTAAACATGCCCTTTGGCTTAAACCATGACATTATGGGGGAAGAACTAGCAACAACAACAACAACAAAATTAGAAAGATAGCAGATTCAAAATGAAATTTCTTCCACAGAACCTAAGTACTAAACTTTCCTGTGGACATAATCATGATTTACCAACCTGTGCATTGTGGAAGTTTAACATAGTATCCAGCAATTCCAGATTGCCCTCCAATTTGATAGAATCTGCAAATGCCAATTTGTTGATCGCCATAACCAACTGTGGAAAGGAATACCAGCAGAATAAAACTATAATGAACGCACCTTGTCGATATGTTTCATTAAGGAGTTTGATTTCTTCAGAGATCTTTGCTCTCTCTGCCTTAGCAGAATTGAGCTCCTCCTCCACTTGTTCCACGTACGAATCTATATAGGCACGAGATGGCAAATCACGTCAGAGAATTTTCATTTTTTATTTTTACCTACTCTGCACTGCTAACAAGATTTTCCTTTTACTCTACCATCCGTCCACCTGTGCCATGCTGATGACGGTACAACAAAAGTTTCCAAGCAACGGTCGTCATTAACTATATTTTGGATAGACTCGGAGTTTACAGGAATCTACAACAACTAAAACGCAACGAGCCAAATATTCATATCGAATGGATCAGGAAGATCGGGAAAACATTTATTAACTGACATTTACAAAGTGAACGGCTGAATTGGGATTTTAAACTACCATTGCCAGATGTGTTGGAATTCATTCGTCTTGCCTTTTTCACTAATGCATAGACATAGCTAATTGGCATTGTTAATCCGCACAGCACTTTCGTATCTCAAATTCGTCATCTTTGGTTCCATGTCGATGCAGAAAAGAACGAAGGAAAAATAGACAAACATGAAGAGAACATAAAGAAGGAAAAGATACCCAGATCCGCAAGCGCGAAGTCTGAGAACTCCGATTCAATCTGCTTGAATTTGCCCTGTACAGAAGAAAAAGAACGGAGTCATGTGAGTCAGAATGATAGAAGGGCAAAGACGTTGACGGATCCAAGACCTCGAGATGGAGAAGGCAATCCTTGAGTGATTCGCTGGAGGAGTTGAGGGAGTCATTTTGGATGAGGGCCGAAAACTCCTTGAGCCGACTGCAAATGAGAACAGAGGAGTTTCAGAACGGCATCGAAGAAAACAAGCAGAACTGGGAATAGAGACCTGCGGATGCCGTCGGGATCAAGCGGGCGGTCCGCTATCGTTCCTTCCATCTCGTTCGCGCGGCGCGGACCGGAAACTACAGATTTTAGTTTCCCGCCCTTGCTCTCTCCTAGCTTAGCACCGCTCAATCGGTTCCCGCCCGGTGTTTTCGGTTTTGGTTAATGTAACGTGACATGCTTAATGATTAAAGGCATATTTGTATACTATAGAAATTTTTTAAAACTTTTGGAATATGATCTTGAACTATATTGATAATCGTTTTCAAACCTGCCGTGTGGCAGTTGTTTTCGTAGGGTGGCTTGATCCCCGTCCATTGGGATTCGACTCCCGGTTTAGCATGTAATGCTATCGGGCAGTGGCACCTGCAAAAAAAAAAAAAAATGATACTCATATTTAAAAATCTCCAAAAATAATAAAATTTAATATATATGTTCAGTACACTTATATTAATATTTGTGTAAAAAAATTTTAAAAAATAAAAATAAATAGGTATATGCGGTCAATGCTCACGGGAACATGGGATCATATTCCAAAACTTTTAGATTTAAAATTTTTAATTACTTATAATTATTATATTTCTAATTATTTATTTATATTTTCATATATATAGCTTTTTTTACATTTTAATTATTGTACATAATTACATGTACAACTATCTTATCTATATTAACTTTATTATTTTTGTCAATGATGTTTTGCCTATTTGGTGACCTCCATTTTTAACACAATGTAAACAGTAGTTTAAGCCATAGTGCCACAGGAATTGCATAGTGCAGAATCTGTGGCAGTTGTCTTCTTTAGTGGTGTAGGAGTGTCCATCATAGAAAATAAATTATAAATATTGTTAGATATATATTAATATATTATAGAAAATTTGTACGAATTTCTTAAGATATCGCAAGAATGTCTCGATGCTTGGTAGAAATTAGTTTGAATGATTGTAAAATACACATTTTTTTTTACTTATGATTATTAGCCTTATCATATTTGATCATTTTATTTCGATTCAAAAACTTTTTTATTAAAAACTTTTCATTCAAATAATTTATCACCTCCTAAACACGCGCTTAATCTTTTTCCATAATGTTAATTTTTTGAGCAATTTTCAAATATACCTACTTAGTTTGATTAAAATTGCAAATATACACTTGTAGTTTTGAAAATTACAAATAAGCTCCACAAAGTTTAACTATGATTGCAAATAACCTCCATATCATTATAACATCGTTTTAGTTTGAATATATTCGTAAAAATATGTAAACTATGCAAGTATATTTACAATTTAAAAAATTAAGCGATATACTTAACTTTCACAAATAACCTCATATAATTTTACTGTGGTAACAAATAATTCATATATTATGACGATACAGTAACGATGTAATGATGATATAACAACAACATAAAGGTTATTTACAAGTATGGTTAAATTATGTTGGGGTTATTTGTAGTTTTAAAAACTATAGAAGTATGTTTCTTTTTTCTTTTCTTCTTTGATGAAAACGGACATGCCCTATCCCCTTTCCCCATTACTTTGATGGGAGGATAGGACAAGAGAGCCCGAGCAATTAATTGCCAAAAAGTTAGTTATACAGAGTTTTTCCAAAAGAACAAGAGGAGGACTGGCCCACCATTCCTGACAATCAAAAAAAGACATAGACACAAAATCAGCATGAGAATGAGCCACAGTATTGTCGTGTCTCAACACATGATGAGTGGTGAAAATTTGGGAGGAAGATAGAAGAGATTTGATTTCCTCAATGATGGCCCCAGCCGGTGAAAGAATCTGATCGTCCTCCAAAATGTATTTGACGAAGAGAAGAGAATCCGTTTCAAACTGAATATTTCTAAGCCTTTGTTGAATAGCCCATTTAAGACCCAAAAGGAAGGCTGTCGCCTCCCTACATAAAGGTTCCATGATGCCACTTCTTTTCTATCCCTTTGCAGCAATGAAGCTTCCATTAGAATCACGAATGATAGCAGCAAACCCCAAAGCGTGATTGTCGTCATGTTTCCTCGCATCAACATTCATCTTGAGGACACCCTAGGGTGGTTTGGTCCATCTAGCCACCAAAAGCCTATCGATCGTCCCATCAAGAATGAGAAATTTTGCTTTCGAATATTGCTCAAGGTAGTCCCTGCACCATTCCAATATGTTAAAAAAACTCAGTTAAACCCCCTCTTTCCAAAGTTTGTTACGCATATACCACACCCGCCAGCAGTAGAGAATGAAAAAACCCAAACCTCCATGCCAGTTTGAAGAGACCATACGCCGAAAAATATCCTGTATCGATTCCCAATGATCAGTGATTGTAACCACTCTCAGAAAAATATTCCTTGTGTATTGACATCCCGTGAATACATGATCAACATCTTCCAACTCAGATCTGCAAAAAAGACATCTTAGATCCATATCAATGTTCCTTTGCAATAAGTTTTGCCTTATTGGCAGGGCATTTCAGAAAAGTCTCCACCCAACTATCATAAATTTGCTCGGCAGCTTTATCTTCCAAATAGCTTTATAAATTGCCGCATTTGCCAGATTGTCCATCGCCGCCCTCATGATTCTGTATGCAGATTTCACTGAATAAGTGTCATTTGGTTCGTGAATCCAGAACATACGATCCTCCATATCCCTGTGGAGTAGGGGTACTTGATTGATTCGTTGCCAACCCATCTCCCCAACAGCTGCCATGACTCTCTCTATATTCCATGAGTGCGCCATTTCATATATGAAGTAATTGACTGACACTTTATCAAGAATTGCCCGTGGGAGGGGTCCCGCTTTTGTCATCCGATCCTCAAGCCATGCATCCTTGAAGAATTGTACCTGTCTGCCATTACCAATCCGCCATCTGCATCAATTGTGGATCATCTCCTTAGCTTTCATGATACTCTTCCATGCAAAATGAATCAGAAGGTTTTACTTTGGAGCTCCAAATGTCGTCATGCGGAAAGTATTTAGCATAGTGAGTTTGCTTGCGAGATGAGGTGCCAGACTTGTTTACCTAGAAGAGCAAGGTTAAAAGCATGTAGCTCCCTAAATCCCATGCCTCCCGAAAGTTTCGGTGTGCACATGTCATTCCACGCGACCCAACACATTTTCCGCTTATTTTCCTGCTCCCCCCACAAGAATCTGCTTAGCATGCTGTTAATTTTAATACAAAAAGATTTCAGAAGCAGAAAAATGTTCATCGTATGAGTCGGAATAGCTTGGGCTACCGCTTTGATGAGGACCTCTTTCCCTCCCCAAGAGAGCATTCTCCCCTTCCATCCTTGGATCTTATTCCATATGCGCTGTTTAAGACCACTGAACATGCGCTTTTTGGCCCGGCCAAGCCATGCAGGGAGCCCCATATAGTGGTCAAAATCCTGACTCATTGATCCAAGCAAATGGGTGAGTTCGCTTTTCACATTACTTTTGACATTTGAACTAAAATACATAGTCGTTTTACCACCACTTGACCCGATGCCTCCGAGTATTGTTGGAGAATTGCCATAAGATTCTGGAGATCCCGCCTCACTGCTCGAATAAAGATTATGGCATCGTTCGCAAATAGAAGATGAGTGATGGATGGGCCCCTTGGATTTAGCTTGATACCGCTGATTCTTCCATCGTTTGCCGCACTGGTAATAAGAGTAGAGAGGCATTCCGCACATAAAAGGAAAAGGTAAGGAGAGAGTGGGTCGCATTGCCTTAATCCCCTCTGTGGTTTAAAGTATCTAGATTTGAAACCATTCACATTCACCCTATACCGCACTGTTGAAATACAGCACATAATCCATCTGATCCACACCGGTCCAAAATGCATGTCTTCCATTATCTTCTGCAAAAACCTCTACTCAGCCCTATCGTACGCTTTGGACATGTCAAGTTTGATAGTCATCTCTTGCTTCATCCCGTCCCTTCTCCTTCTAAGTGAGTGGATAATTTCGTATGCAACCAACATATTGTCGGAGATTAGCCAACCTAGGACAAACGCACTTTGATTTTCACTTATGAGGTCATGGAGGCAAAGCTTGATTTTGTTAGCCAAAACCTTCGCCAGAATCTTGTAGGCAACATTGCATAAGCTTATCGGGCGAAAATGGTTCAAAGATTGAGCTCTCGGCCTTTTCAGGATCAAAACAATGGTAGTGGAGTTTAGCTGTTCAATTTGCATGCGCTAGCGATCGAGATCCAATTGCTCCATGAAGCACTTGCACCACAATAATACATCTCGGCCAACTGTTTGCCAATGCTTTTGGAAGAATCCCGCAAACATCCCGTCTGGCCTCGGAGCCTTTGTAGGACTCATCGCCTTTACTGCCTTGGTTACTTCATCAAATTCAAGGGTTTTGATTAAAGATTGCCTTTGTTGTTCCGTGATTCTGGTGGAAATGGTAGAATTGATCCAATCCCATTGGGTTGAGCCTGAAGAAGAAAAAAGGGTAGAAAAATGTTCTGCAGTCATATCCAGCATATTATCTTGATCACTGACCCAGTGTCAATTGGAATCCATTAGGCCCTCAATGGTGTTAATCCTTCTGCGATTTGACGTCATTCGGTGGAAGAAGCTCGTATTTCTGCCCCCATGTAGCCAATGAGTCTTCGCTCCCTATCTCCACATCTGTTCCTCATCTTCCAATAGAATGTTGATTTGAAGCTTGGCACTTTTTATGGCATCATCTCTACGGTCGCTGGGATTCTGAGTCAAAAGATTTTCAAGCTCCCGTTGTTTCTCCTCAATGTTTCTCCTCAGATTCCCCCTTCTCGATCAGTTCCATTTAGCTAATTCCATATTGCAAGACTTAATCTTCCTTTCCAATGGAATCGGGGAAGAAAGGTCGTAACCCTGTTGCAAAGTCCATGCATGATTGACAATCCGATGGGTCTCCCTATCTCTTGCCCAAAACAGCTCGTATCTGAATTCCTTTGACGGTTTCCTTTTGCGAAGCAATGTGTTCATAACAAGCAATAACGGGCAATGGTTAGAGTAAGCCACCGGTATATGATAAATTTTCGCATATGGGAAAAGAGAAAACCAACATGGCGTAGCCACTCCCCTATCCAATCTTGCTTCAACCCGATGAGCACTCTTTCGGTTATTGCTTCACATCATGGTTGGGCCTACGAAACCAAGATCCACCAGATTGCATCTGTCCAGAGTATGACAAAAAAGATCCATTTGTGTTTGAGATCGGGTCCTTTGACTCAAATATTCATTAGATCCTGTTACCTCGTTAAAGTCCCCCATAACTAACCATGGGGAGTCCGCTCGATTGCTTAACATTCTCTGTAGATTCCATGTCTGTGTTCGCTGTTGCGTTTTGGGGTGCCCATAGATCACCGTGAACCTCCAACCATAAATGTCTGCGTCTATGTGATGACTTGAAAAGCTTTTTATAATGACAGGAAAATCATTGTTCCATAGTAGCGCTATCCCGCCCCTTCTGTCTGTAGAATCCACCGCCATACAACATTCAAACTTGAGTTTGCATCTGATTCCCTTCATCTCCTTTGCAGTCCGTTTCGTTTCAGAAAGGAAAATCAGCTTGGGTTCTTTTTCTTGACCAAGTCAAGAATGCAACGAATTGCCTGTGGATTTCCAAGCCCACGACAATTCCATGCTAAAAGGGTCATTTTAGCCGAGGTGGGGTTGAGGATCCCCCTTGGCCACCACCTCCTCATCATCATAAGGCCTATCCATTTGGACGCTTATGGTTGGTAATAATCTCTCGTTGCTCTTTTATCATATTTCTTTTGCAATTTATCCCTTTGGGTATCTCATGTATATCATTTTCAAGCAGATCTTCCCTTCCTCTCACCATTCGTTTCCATCTGCCCTTACCTTTCTGCACAAATTTCTCTTCTTCCAAGTTCTGACCCGCTATCTTCTCATTCAGCACCGCCTCTTGCCAATGGGACACACCCCCTGTTTTGTCCCTCGAGGGTCCTTCCAATGGCTCACCCTGAATATGATTGATGAACCCGGTATCAGCCTTTGGTACCCTCGTTCCGCTAATGCGGCTTTGTTGGTCAGTCAGCAGATCCACACCGAACTAGAGGGTGACGACTGGTTTATGTCAGTGGCCATACTTATGGGAACATCCTCCAGAGAAGTTTGATAGGGAAGCTCCTCCAATTCGTATTTCTGCTACTGTTGGGGAAGGGCCCATATCATCTGCTGAGATGCCAATTAGTATGAATGCCGAGATAGCAGCTTCGGATGGGTAAATCGCTGATGTTTGAAGTTGGGATCTTGCTGCGTTTGACCGTCGATCTGTTGGTCTTCTGAGTGAGTCTTCAATTGAGAAGGTGGTAGATGTACTGCATGCTGTGAATGTTCTCTTGTTGTGACGGTTGGCAGTTGGCTATGGTGCCGACCATCCCGATTCTGTCGACTCTCTTGCTGAGGATGCTCCATAGTCTTTGGCTTTTGGCCATGGTGATTGCCAACCCAAATCTGTTGACCCTCTTGCTATGAGTCAGAATGGATCATTTGGGTCCTCATTACTCCTCTCCCTACCAAACAGAGCTGGGTCTGCAATAATGACAGTGAATGGATAATATCCTCTGCCATTTGCTGCAATGGTTGTGAATGGGTATCATCCTCTGCCATTTGCTGCGATTTGCTACACCTGATTTGCATCTGTTGGGGACTGTTCGAGTGGGGGCTTTGCTGTTGCGAATTATGGGGACTTTGCTGCTAAGGACATTGATTCAGTTGTCGCGATAATGGATCGGTTTGCTGTTGCTGGGATGAGTTGCATGTCATTGTCCCTTCACCCCCCAAGTATTTTCTCGGATATACTCTATTTCTAGACTCTTTGCCATCTCTTATTCTCAATGGCCGAGTTCCCACCCTCAGCGCACTCCCAAAAGGCAGATCTGCCTCTGCTACATTGTCATGTCGGTCTGTTAATTTCGAGCATTCCTTATAAGAGTGGCCTATAACTCCGCATCCGTAACAAAATATTGGCAACTTCTCATATTGGAATGGTAACCAGTTTCTCCCTTGTGATCCAACTTGAATGAATAATCCCCTCCTCAAAGGTTCCCTACAATCAATCACAACCTTCAGCTTAAGCTCCGTTTCATATACAACAATTTCTTCCACATGTTCAAAAGTTTTACCCAGACTACCTCCAAGCACATGCTTATCCACTAGTTGAGGGATATCCAGCACATGTACCCATATGGGCGTTTTGGCAAGCACCAGATGGGCGTAGTCGACCTCCTCGCATAAATCCATGAAGATGATCATGTGTCTATCACACAACCATGGCCTTCCTGCCATTATCTTCTCCTTGTCCGACTGTTTGGCGAAAACAATCTTGTAGATATTCTCGCCCATCTCCACAAAATGGAAGCTGCCCGACGTCCTCCATAGCCTCCGCATCATAGACTTGAAAAGCTCCATATTATATGGCTTTGACGTCTATACAGAGTATAGACATACTACGTCATTCCCTCGAGAAATCTTCTTCATCGCCGTTCCAGAGATAGTCATCGTCTGGAGCTCAACTCCTAAAAGATCATCCAAACTCGGATTCATCTCCCCCTGTATTCCAGTATCTCGGTCCTCTGAAAACTCCACTCCCACCGATTTCCTAATGCCAACAATTCGAAGCAACATCCCAGAATCCTCTCCCAGAATCTATATCCCGGTGTCTGCACCCAGAAACTCCAACCGGCACCGAGCACGAAAAAACGTCTTTCGGGCCACACGGGGAAGCACTGACCATAAAATTCATCTAAAGTTTGTTTCTTATTTTAATTAAACTAAGCGAGTATATTTAAAAATTATTATTTTTTAATCCATCACCGAATAAACTATCGTCCTTCTATAATATTTTTGGGTTGGCAATGAAGTTGTGCAAGGTGTGTTTGTTAATATGGTTAGCCACAATGCGGTGAAAAATATTTTAAAAGGATGAGAAATGATATAATATGATAAAATAAATTTAATATATATAATAGTTGCATAAAAATAATTAGAATATTAGGTTAAATTTAAAAAAAGGTAAAGTTATTAAATAATCAA
Organism: Annona squamosa; assembly: GCA_035584095.1. NCBI lineage: Eukaryota > Viridiplantae > Streptophyta > Magnoliopsida > Magnoliales > Annonaceae > Annona > Annona squamosa. Next base: position 51,554,293 of record JAXCLR010000063.1, on the reverse strand, counting down.
AACAAAATCACTTTTAGTTAAATATATTGATGAGTGAAACCAATATCTCACAACTTATATTACCAAACATTCCCTTGACCATAAGTAAAGAATTGATAAAAGTACATTAATAGATATTACATGTGTTAATAGATCGGGTTTGATGGATTATAACCTAGTCTAAATCCTAACTTGTTTAAAATTTTTAAATTCCGATCCACTTATTAACTTATTTAAAAAATTTTAACTCAACTAATTTATAACCTGCTCAATGGGCTAGAGAGTTGTTAACAAGTCGTGCATGCATGTTATAAATAAGTCGCAACCAAGTTAATAAAAAATTAAGTATGTATTGTTTGTAATTATCACAGTAAATTAATCTATACCGACGGGATATGGCATAACTCGATTTTTGATAGGAAATAACAACTCAACAAGAGAAAAAAAGATGATAGAAAAGATGAAATAATAACAAAGATGGAGAAAAAAATGATAGAAAAAGATAAAATAATAATAAATATGAAGAAAGGAATTCCTATAAAAGATGATAGAAAAGAAGAAATAATAATAAAGATGAAAAAAGGAATACCCATAGAAGGAAAAGAAAGATTAAATGAACGAAAGGGGGAAAAGGAAAAAGGTGAAAACAATACAATGGATAAAAAAAAAGGTGACTCGAGACCGAGCGTACAAAGATGAGCGAGAGTGATATGGAAGAAAGAAAAGTCCTATAGTCGGTACTTGAAGACAGCGGCATGGATAACTGTGGCAACATCATAGCGTGGTATTAGAAAAATGTTTTAAAATTCTAGATAGACGGAGGAAAATATGAAATTGAAATAAAAAAAAATCTAGGATTTATAAAATATATATACTCATTCGGCTGTAGATGAGCCTATGAGTTAAATAAGTTAACAAGTTGCAAAATTTCAATCTAGCAGCTACCGGGAGAGGCCACGTGAACATGAACTCAACCATTGGGAAGGGCATGAAATCCGTTTCCATGCAGCGTTTCCAAACGCGATACACATTTATTCCTTTGCTGGGAAAATTCACGATCGGTGTTTTTGGAACACCTTGATTCGCTTTCATTGTTTTAAACTTTTGTCTGGCCAGTGCCGGGCCAGTGTTCGCGTTAACAGGAAAAAAATTAAATTTGTTGGCCATTTATAAAAAAATAAATCGTATTCATCAGAAAATTTTGCTACCACAATAAAAAACGAAATAGAATAAAATAAATGAATAATAATAAAAATGAATATACAAAAATATATTCAAAGCATAAAAATTAGGAAACAGAGTTCACATCAATTAGGTATTTTAGATATGTAATTAGTAGCTTACTCGCGGTAAAGGTTTTCGTGGTTGAAATAAAATAAAAAATAGATAAAACAGCTCTTGAAATAGATTTAAATAATCTGCTAATTTATTTCATTCGGTAGTGATGATATTTTATTTAGAAATTTATTTTTGTTTAAAAATTACTTAATAATTGTAGTCAGGATACATTTCATACGATAAGAAAAAACTATCTAATTAACTGCATTACCTTTTTACATAAAAAAAACTATCTTACTTTTTTATTATTATCTATGCACTAGAATCATTTTTTCTTATCTTCAGTATATCGTGTCTATTTTTCTTATTATATGTGTTCTTAATCACTGTCCTTATCATATTAAACCTCTCTCACTTTTAAAACCGTGTTTCTTATATTTTTTTCTGTGTTTTTTTACATCACAATAAATGCACCTTTAATCCAAACAAATTGCAAAACTAAGAAAATTATATCTCAGGGTGAATCTGATATTATTATATTTTTGTTAAATTAAATTATTTGTTAATATTACGTAAATAGGATAAGGCATCATGGGATTTAATTTGGTTTCATTTTAGCATTCCGTTACTATTTTTTGATAGCATTCCATTAGCTGTGTATGAAAGCATTTAAAATTATATTTGAATTCTAATCCGAACACCATTTCCAATGCCATTCACATATAAAATTTTACATGAAAATTTCTGTATATTAATTATAGACACCCATGCAATTAATAAGATAAAAAACAACAAGAACAGTGACAATATTTAGAAATTACACTTATTACGATTCAATCAAATTAACAAATAATATTATTCTTAGTTTATTTCCTAAAAGTGAAAAAGTGCGTATTCTAATTTTTTAATCTTGGAATTAGTGTGCATCGCATTGGAAACATTAATTTAATACGAGGGAATTTGTTTAGTAATTAACGTGTATCAAGTAATTACGTCTACACGAAAGTAATCCCCGCAAAAAAAAAAAGGGTACTGGTGTTGAGTTTCGACGCAAATAAAATATTTTTAAAATTTTAATCAGCAGAAAATACACTAAAAAAATCACTACGTAAGTCCACGCAGCATGCAGTGCTCTCTGCAAAATGCATGGTAATACTATTGGTGAAATGATATCATTTTTCAAAAAAAAAAATTCCTAATAAATTTCCGTATCAAAAGCATTTGAATGAGAGATATACAATCGATACTTTCACGCGGAAGTACTCGCTCCCTGCAAAACGCGTGGTGCTGCTGACATAAATAATATAATATAATATGATTTTTAATTTCATAATAAAACGTGATTCTACTGATGTTCGGGGAAGCGAGAAGACAGTTCCGCAGCATCCTGCAGAAACTTGAAAGATCACCTCACCCTCTCTTCACTGAATATTTCAATGTACAAGGGATGCAGACGTAAAATTCTGTGCTGTTACTGTCAATTCTCTGCTACTGGTTGTAATTCACACATTGGATTTTAATGGATGGAGGTGTAATGTCCAGCATAGGATTTATTGTCTGCGTACAGAGTACTACAATCTTAGCAGATCTCATGACTTAAAGGGTGGGAAGCTTTCCCCCTCGTGCCTCGTGCCTATCGACCTTGCACCGATAAATACGTGCACACGCTCTCTCAGCGGCAGCCGCAAACCAGGACACAGGCAGACAGAGAAATGCTGCTCCGGAGCTGCAGTGTGGCCAGTCTCCGGCCCCAGTCTGGCCGCGTCACTCCCAGACCTTCGGTGCATCTCCGGAGCACCCGCCTGTCCGTCTCCTGCTCTTCGTATTCTTCCACAAGGGGCCCAGATCTGGCACCGACTTCCGCCGGAGATAGCCGGCCCGCTTTGGCGTCTTCGCCGGCGGAGCAGCTGAGGATGGGGAGGTTGGCGGACGACGGACTGTCGTACAAGGAAAACATCATCGTTCGGAGCTACGAGGTCGGGAGTAACAAGACTGCTACTGTCGAGACAATGGCCAATCTGCTGCAGGTGGGTTGGATCGCAGTCCATTCGAGCTTCGCCACTTCAAGTGGTTTTTACATATTTTACATAAGCGGGCATGTTGTTCTAAAATCATAAATTATCCTTAAAACGTCTCTGTAAAACTCATGATATATGCACGGCCTTTTCAGTAAGATTTTTTAAAAAACAAAAGTTCCCTTCCTTTTTACAAGGACTTGACATCTTAACTATTTATTATCCTAATCTTTCTAGGTAAGTAATCTTCAATTTTTTGTTTTTAATAAATATGTGGGCTTTATCGAGATCTTTCTCATATGAAATTCGACTTTTTGGATTTGTTTGATATTTTTTAACATTTGAAAATTAAAAACAAAAAAAAGAACGGCACGTACCATGCTTCTTTTATTGTTTTTAAAATTAAAGTAAAATATTGAATTTAAAATAGGGAAGGAGGAATACAAAATAATTTTCACAATAGCAATTCACAAGGATGACCCATTTTCTCTTATTACCTTTAAACTATAATAATTTTTCAGTCTTTTCATAAAATTACTCTATTTATTTAATCTGCATTATCTTTACTCATAATTATTATCTTATTTTTCAAATTTGTTGACAAATAATTTTTTTTCGATTTTTCCTTTTACCTAACAGACCCTTATATTAATTCTTTAAAAATCAAATAAACTTTCGTGGTTTAAAAAAATTTTGTAACAAGAAGTATTAATAAGCATAGCAATCGACTTGTGTATCTAAGGGGGAAAAAAGATAAAATCAATCTAAAAATTATCCTACTTTACAATTTCGTGAAGGTCAATTTTGGCATTTTTACAATTTAAGCCGATTAGGATATGAGCGTATATGATCACTGTGTTGCTAGTTCGATAACTTTATTCAGGTAATGATATAGCCTGAACATTTTTATAATTGATCGAAGCTGCTGCATTTGATCTCATCTTCTATGGGTAAAACTAAGGATGTAAATCGGGTCAGGTTTACTTGGGTCAAGATAGATACAACTCTAACCAACCTCGTAAAATCTCAACTCAACATCATTTTCAACAACTCAATCCCATTTTCAACCATAATTTTTTCGCCTTGACCCAACTTTATTTTAACTCTATAGAAATCGGTTTGGTTTAAGTTAGAAATCGGGTTACTACATATATAATATTTAAATATATTTTTCTTAATTAAATATATTTTAAAATATAAATTTATATGAAAAAATAAAAATTAATCTTTTTGATCTGGATACTTTCCCATTTATGACTTTTATAATAAAATAATTGCTAAATAATCTTATTTAAAGCAACGATGTCTAATTAATTCTTATATATCATGTATTAATATATGATTTTTTTAACAATCTATTACATTGTATAATAATATACAAAATCGAGTCAGGTTAGGTTGAAAATCATCTAACCTAAATTAACCTACTTTTGAAATCAGGTTAGTTTAATTCAGATTATATAACTTATTTTTTCAAAATGTTCAACCCAACCCTATTATAAATCGGGCTGGGTTGATCCAGTTGAAACCAACCCTATTTACACATTAGAACTGATGAGAAAAGTTCGTAGAAGCACCATCTCTGTATGCTCACTTTCGAATTCATCATTTACTGGCTTCGTTTCTCAGGAAATTGGATGCAATCACGCTCAAAGTATTGGTTTTTCCAAAGATGGGTTTGCTACTTCCCTTACCATGAGAAAACTGCACCTCATATGGGTTGCATCTCGGTTGCACATCGAAATTTACAAATATCCAGCTTGGTAATAAATTTCCCATGAGCATCTCATGCCATAATCATCTCTGTTCCCGTTTTTCGTCTTTTCCTTTTCCATTATATATTTTGTTACTTTCTTGGGCGTGATTGAATTGGAGGTAAGATAAGGGCGAGTTTCTTTTGAGTGTGGCATTTTATTTTCGCCAGTCAGAGGAAGGTTTGGAACTTAGACCTTGTTGTAAGTGAATAAAAAATTTGCTTTGAGGTTCAATTAAACCATTCTGTGAAAATATCAACGATAGTAAAAGGGGGTACCCTCCTCTCCAGCAATGTTCTGACTGGCAAAATTGGTTGAGAGTATTTAATTTTTGGAATGGCAACACAACACAAACTATCAAGGCATTTTGGGATTATGTTCCTCGAAAGAACTAGCATGGGCGGGGAAGGTTTCCTCCAACTGATGATGATTTCTCACGTCTGTCATCTCGTGTTTGTATAATTGTATCTAGGTTTTCATTTTTCTTGTTACCTTGCCACCCTTCTAGACAGCATTCTAGCTTGCAACACAGTTTCTATTGTTAAATAAAGAACTTACCATTGTTACTTGATGACAGGGGAGATGTTGTTGAAATTGAGACTTGGTGTCAATCAGAAGGAAAGATAGGCTGCAGGCGCGATTGGATCCTCAAGGACTATGCTACTGGTGAAGTTACTGGTAGAGCTACCAGGTGGTTTCCTAGTTTCAACAATTTTTTATCTATTTTAATAAACATAATTATCTCTCAATGCGAGGAGAAAATGGCAAATGTTGAGATTAGTCAAAGGAAGCTTTGGTCTTTTCTGATAATTAGGTTGGAATTAATTGTTCTCATCATATCTCAAGGCATAGAAATTCCTGATGGGATTCATAAAGACCTTGAACACCAAAATTTACATTCTTGTTCCATATCTAAATCTTCATGAGCGTTTCCTCACAAAAAAAAAAAAAAATCTTCATGAGCGAATTAAGCCCGTGCAGATTTATCGCTTTTAATTTTGTTGACATTGCTGATTTTCTTGAAGGCTAGCAAGGTCATGAGCATGCTTTCAGGATTTTGCCTTTTCAGGTTCAAGTTTCTGCTCGTTAAATTTAACTTTTTACGTCTCGTATCAGTAAATTCGTAGCTATGGACCAGAAAACAAGACGGTTGGAGAGAGTAGTCGATGCTGTGCGAGAAGAACTTTTGTCCTTCAGTCCAAAAACTCCCCGGTATACAGTGTTTATCCTCCTGTTGTTGCCATCGAAAACAATGCATGAAATCATCTTGTTCGTTTTGATATGCTTTTATTTTTGAGCTGGGAACATCAATAGTTCATTTTCCTATGACTGAAGGATTTTGTTCCCAGATTTGCTTGTCCGGGGGAAGACAGTTGGAGCTTGAAGAAAATTCCAAAGCTGGAAGAACCTGCCGAATATTCTAGATTCGGGCTTTTAGTAAGCTTTTCTCCCGTTCAGATTTTACTTTTGATGCCTAGTAGCCTCCTTCATTTATTTTCTATTAAAAAAATGTTCTCCTGCTAAATTTGCAGTCTAGGAGAAATGATCTGGACATGAACCACCATGTAAACAATGTCACCTACATTGGATGGGTTCTGGAGGTAAGAATTGCTGCATGTTATGCCAGGCTTCCTTAAAAATCATTCTCTGTTTGGGTACATGACATTTCCATTTATTTGCTATCATAATTTCCAGTTCCAGAAGAAAATTTAGTGTATCCCACCGCCAATTCATGCTCAATTTAACAAATATAGTTTCTGAGCCAGTGGTTTTGTTCTATCCTCGTCTGGATGCAGTGGGCTTATGGTCCTATGATAGGCTGGTGAACGCCATGGTTGTACAAATGGATGAGCATTGAAAACCTGACGAAGTCTCTTTTGGTCTGTTTATGATTATAACCTGTCCTTCCTGATTTGTGCGACGAAATCTTATATATGGATTTAAGACTCCCCAATTTTATGATTTCATACGCAAATATTAGCATAGCGGGTGCCTTTAGATGCATTTGTTATGTCCTACATAGTGTCTGAAAGAAATGATGACTGCATATTTGTAAAAATTACTAAGACCATTCATAAATTATTTTTCCTATTTGGCCATGCAACTGGATCGCATTTTTCAAGCACTTTTGAGTATTTGGTCTGGCATGGAAGTGCTTTCTTTATTAATAAGCATATAGGGTGTGTTTGGCAATTTGAAAAAGTTGTCAAATTAAAACTTTTCAATCTAAAACTTTTCACTTTTCATAACTACTTTTTTTTAAATTATTTTTTACACATATTTCTATACAACAACCCTACTTTTCAATCATTTCTACACAACTACCAATACAACTAACCTATTTATTTTAAATTTATTCTCTTTATTCCTCATCATTATCCCTACAATATCACCTCATTTTCTACTGATTTGACAACTTTTACATACAAAACTTTTCATCAAAAGTTTTACAACTTCCCAAACACACCTTTTGTGTTTCATAAAAAATAATTTCAAAATCAGTGCATGATGGATATTCACTTTTCAACCTATGCAAATTTAGTACATAGGATAAAATGAGTCATTTTTGAAAATCTATCTACTATCACAAGAATTGAATCAAGTCCTCAAGAGGTTTTAGGCAATCCAAGAATAAAGTCTATACTTATGTCTTGCCAAGGAATATGTGGTACTGGCAAAGGAGTGTATAATCTAGTATTTTTCTTTTGAGCTTTAGCAAGTTGACATGTGAGACACTGTGAAATAATTCTTGACACATCTCTTTTCAATGTAGGTCAATAAAATCTATCCTCAACTAATGAAATGGTTTGATCCCTACCAGAATGACCAGCAATACTCCCAGCATGTAATTCTCAAATTAAAAGTCTCGAAGTGATGTATTGGGAATACATAGCTTTATTCCTTTAAATAAATATCCATCATGAATCACA
>JAXCLR010000063.1:51510441-51526360 GCA_035584095.1 Annona squamosa | reverse complement strand
CCGAACCACTATAAATCTTGTGTTCTACTTATTTTTACTGCTTTATCTTTATTGCTCTCCATTCACTTTAAAAAGGGAATTAACTTTTCAAGGGGATAAGAATTTTTGATTTACCAAAAGAAATTTTTTAAAGAACCCAATTCACCCCTCCCCTCTTGGGTTTAGCCATCAACTCGGGACCAACAACAATTTCATGTAAACCTTGTGGACATATACATTTTCATCAAATTTGGGGACACAGATGCAATATTGGTAAAATTTTATAAATATATTTGTAAAAATTTCTTTATAATTTTTAAAATATATTCATGGTCTGCATATATTTACAAATATATTGATACTATGATAAAGACGTGATGGCACTATGATGTCATAAGTACATTTGTGATTATGTTCAAACTACGTGATAGTTATTTGAAAATTCTAAAACTACATTTGTATATGCACAATGATGGTTAGATTATATGGATATATTTGCAAATTACAACATGATGAATGTCACTATAAACATAATCGTCCAATCATCAAAATAATGTGTTTGAGAAATATTTCAAGATATTCTTTATTTGATATGATTACCATTTGTATAATAAGCTTACCTCTTCTTATAAAATTGCCTTATGAAAAGCTATTATAAGAAAATATTTTTTTTGGGAAACTTTTGATTGCAATTGAAAATTCATTATTGGTATGAAATATGCATACATAAGGAAATTTTTTTTGCTCATCATGATGTTTTTAAAATTTTTTCTAATATCGATGCTCTTATAGACAAAGAATAATTATTTATTTATTTTGATGTTTTGACAATTAAATCAAAATATAGGTGTCTAAACGCAAAATCATGAACTATTGTCAACTATTTTTTCTTCATGGTTACCATTTGATATATAATATAAGTTATTAATAATTAAAATTTTCTTTAGCAACTAAGTTTTAACTTTCGGCAAGAAAATTTTAGTTGCAAAAAATCAAAACTTTTATAGTTATGTAATAGATGTGCATGCATTAGTGTTGCAATAATATTTATTTATGCTCATGATCAAAGGGCTTGTTTGGCTTAGGATTAGTATGCAGTAAAATACCACCGTTAGCACGTTAGCTGAGAGTATTTAATGGTGAGCTTTACTTAAACCTCAAAATGTATTCTAATAATAGCTATTTTTTTTCAGGAAGTGCATTACGTTTAGATACGGCTAAACTTGCTAAAACTAACGAATTTTTGAAAAGCCTGATAGCTAGAAATTACTCACGGTCAAATAACACTAAAACTATTTCAGAACGGATAATAAAACTCTTTTTTTTTTTTAATCATTGAATCTCATTTATTAATTTCCGTTTAACCAGCAAAAGTTGACCACCTTACGCTTAGCTCATCTAATGCAGCGACGCAGCCCCAACCGACCTATATTATTATTAGCTGCACTAAAAATAATGTCTTTTATTTAACGTATCTTATTTTATTATTGTACAGAAACTAGTTTTTATAGAAAACTTATATCTTATAAAAATTAGAAATTTTTGAGAATGAATATATAATTATTATAATTTTTGAAAATGTAATATATACAATTTTGAAATATGTATGCTTTTTAAATCATATATTTATAGAAAATAGCATTTTTTGAGAATGAATGTATAATTATTAAAAAATTTGCAAACATATAGTATAAATCTAATATATAAAAGTTTGAAATATACCAATTTCAAAATCATATATTATTTTATATAAATTCAAAAAAATATTTTAAGCAACTAATACGTTGATGCATTAGTATGCATGGTGTGCATGCGTGCCAATGGTGTAAGGTTCAAGCTTCCTTACCTGCAGTTCCTTTAGTTGTTGTAGGGGTTATAATTTCTTACTAGGGTTTGTGGGAATTTTTTTTTAGTGATTGAAATGTACTTTATATAAGAGATAAAAAAAATATTTTAAAATTAAAAAACAATAAGCATATCCAAGATGTTTTATTTCCTTCAAATATTTCATCTTTTATAGGGATAATTACATTTTATAGTTTGGATAATTTGTAAATATACCTACATAGTTTGACTGAAATTGTAGATATGCTCACATAGTTTCATGAATCTCATATCACCTCACATAGTTTCATAAAAATTACAAATAACTCTCATGAGCCTACTTTCCCAGTAACTACTATTAATATATGATCTGACAACTTGGAAAATGACAAAAATAACCTTTTTTTCCTGTCAGCAAATGCATCAACCCTCAATGCCACATATTCTATGCTTGTTTTCTCCAAATTTGCTTTGATTTCACTACTTTTCTTCTTGAAACTTACAGTAATGGATGGAAACCCATATGGGATTTGGGTTGTCCGTGTTCACCATTATCCTCTTCAACTATTTCCCTTTTCATCTTCCTTAACTGCGGTGACAAAAGACACTAAGAAAGCTGGCTCTGGCAACCCCATTAAACCCAAACAAAAGAATCCATGTCGAATGCTACAACTGGCTTTGAATCCATCATATTAGCGGCACCTCTTTGTCTTGAATCTAGCAGTGTCACCCCTTTAAAAACTGAAAATACCATGGCACCCGTGAAAACTGCACCTATTTGGCTACACCTATCTAATAGCAATAGCCATGGAAGCACACCTGAAATAAAGCCATTAGTAGCAACAACGCCTTCTCTTTCATTAAGTCTGGCATTAATCAAAATTACAGTTATCATCTACCTTAACACCTATTTGCAATCCGCATGGTTTGCGAATTTGTTGGTTGATTCTCCCTTGGTTGAGCAATGACATAATTACAAGCTTATGCAACTGTAGGGCGGTCTAAGGGCACAAGGTTATTTTTGTCATTTTCTAAAATTCCAGACCATATATTAAAAGTAGTTGACGGAAAAATGGGCCCACGGGAGTTAGCTGCAATTTTCATTAAACTATATAGAGTTATCTAAGATTCGTAAAATTATATAAGCATATATGCAATTTCAATCAAATTATACGGGCATATTTACAAATTACCCTTTAAAGTTTAATTAGGTAAAGTTTTTCACCCAAAGCAAAAGAAAAAGCTGTCAGGAAGAGTCTTGCCATGCCAAATGAACCCGAATTACAAACACAGCAGTGCTTTTTTCTTTATTAGCTTTTTATGATGTCTAAAGAAATATCCGAACTATTTATTAGTTATAATTTTCATATTAAATACACTATATAAAAAATAAATTTATTAGATATATATAAAAATATTATACTTAGTGATTAGGAACGCAATTTGAATCATTAAATGTATATCTTGACATTTAAACACCAATTATTTATTTTAAATTCAAATTTGTACATTATATTTAACACAGTAAAATATACATATAACAAAAAGATTAGGATAATATAATATTCGTGGAACTAATAATAATTTAAAATAAATATTTAATAAATATAGCTATCATTAAATAACCGATTTTATGATGTTAAAATTTAAGTAAAATATAATTAATGATATAAATGTTAAAAATAAATTACAGATAATACACTTTTTTAAACAACACCGGGGGAAATGGAATACTACTATTCCCCGTATGATCCTGCCTCATGCCAAACATAACAGAGATTAGAGATTTCCGGTGGAATCGAGCACGTAGGCATACACATACCCTAAAAGGAAATGGATTTACAGTGGAAGAGTGGGCACGGAAGAGAAGAGACACGTGGGTAGGACGGCACATTACACGGAGCGAGGATGGAAGGGGAGGAGGAGATGCGAACGCCGATTGGGACAATCCATGAAACGTCCTGGGCAATTATTGTAATCCACATCGGAAGACGCCCGGAAAAAGCAACATGTCATGTGCACGCATGCCACACGCAGGCAAAAGAGACATTATTCCTTTTCAAGGATAAAAGACAATAAAATATATATATATATATGTATATATATATATTCTTTTACTTCCATAATATGGCCTACAATTACGTATTTAACTTTCCAATCCTGGAACAATTGTGCCGACATTAATAGGGGCCAAATGCTATCAGGTGCATCCAGCCTCGGTACATCTAAATACATTTCACTTATTATTTTTATTATTTTTATTTTTTATACAATTGTTTTTCTATATGTATTTAACATGTATATCTATTTAAAACGTGTTTAAAGATTTTTTTGATTTTTTAAAATAGGCAAAATTACGAAAATGCCACTCATTTTAAAAGATAAAAAAAAATATAAAAGTATCTAAAAATGGTAAAAAAAATTGTTATATATGTTAAATACATTCACATAAACAGTTGTATAAAAAAATTTTAAAATAAATTTTTACACCCAAGTGTACCAAAACTAAGTGCACCGGGATATGCACTGTTAGCTTTAGTATATCTGAGTACACCGTATCATATTCCTTGATACTCTCATTAAAACTTACAAGTTTCAAATTTATAATTTTCATTTGTTAAAGAAGGAATTTAGTTGTGGTAAACATTAAAATAGGGCATCACATTTAAAATGTTAATTTTGGAAATTGGGTATTATTTATTAACATAATCAAATAATTATGTTTGCATGTACTTTCACCAAATGCACGGTTAGAAGTAATTACTTAACTAAAAAAATAAATTTCATCTGCATAAAAATGAGCATATCTCTATTTATAAATTTATAAAGTTAATATAGTAAACTTATTTCGTCTATGCATTAATTTTGAAAGTATCTAAATTGATTAAAACACTCTTATAATAGATTTGTTTGGAAATCATAAAAAATGTCGATCTAAAATTTGTTATTTTTTATAGTTATTTTCACATCTTACTATATGATTATCTTACATTTTAATTATTTTTTCACAACTAACTATGCAACTGCCACACGTGACTAGCATAGCATGATGGTGAGAGAATGTGAGCCTTTTGTCTCTCTTAGACTTATCGTAATATAATTTTTTTTCAAAAGTTTTATCAAATGCTAAACATACCTTATATGTATAAATAATTGTAAAATTATCATATTCTTTTATGCATATATGAGTGTATTTAACTATTTTATAATTTACATATAATTTATGTATTTTAAGCAAATAAGATTTACCTAAAACTTGATTTGAAATGATTTTAAGCAATGTGAATGATTGAATTTTAATTTGATCATTGAAGTGGGCCGATCTAAGAAGTTGAGAAAAATCAGTCCCGTGGAAGTGAAGCCCGTATCAAATAATATAATTTTAAATATTTCAGTGCAGCATTCGTGAAAAAAATGTGTTGTTTGAGCTCCACACATCAATCCGTAACTTCCACCTGTATTGTGATCCTCTAAAGGTACTGATTCCTTAAAACTTTTGATAGTGAGAGGACAATAGTATAGAATTTAAACATTACCTTAAAATTTTTTTTCCTAATATTATAATTTATAACGACCAAATCGTTTATTATAATATTATAAACATTTTTTTCCGGCCGTGAACAAAAGCCCTCGCGACGTGAGTTCTCTTTTCAATTATCACGACGCGTGGCGTTCCCAGGGACGTCCACCGACAGGCAAAACCTATCCCGTTCCTCTGCAATTGCCCAACTGGGTCAAAATCCGAAGATGTACGTAGCCTCCATTTAACCTATTTTAATTTTTTTTATACAACTATTAATGAAAATCTTTAATATGTGTACGATGTTTTACCATTTTTTAAGATTTTTTGATATTTTATTTTTTTTAAAAAGTTTATTTTCAAAAATAAAAATATCTAAAAATTATAAAACTTGATACACATATTAAATATAGTTAGATTAATAATTGTATAAACAATTTAAAAAAGTTGATTAGAGCATTAGGTGCATCAAGACTAATACTAAGTGCACCTGAGTGTGCTGCATCATTATCCACATGAAATTGAGGACTCAAAGTACATTTCAGTTGTCATAAACTTTCCAACCCAATAAATATATAATATGAGCGGTTCAAATTAAGAAAAGGTTTAATCATTTTAGACTGGGCTAAAATACATATATTTTTAAAAAAAATTTACAAATTTGTTATTCTACCTATGTTTAATTTATAAACTAATTTTTACTAATTTTGAAGATGTGCATGTATTTATTTTGTATTTTTAAATATAGCGGTATTTTAGTTATTTTAAATTATTAAATTATGACTAAAATAAGCCTATGTTTAAAAATTCAAAATAAATATATATATATACACATCTCCAAAATTAGTAAAAAATTTATAAATTAAATATAACAGGATTGACCATTTTACAAAAATAAAAAATAAAAAAATTAGACTAGTCTGAAATGATCATTTTACTATTAAGTATCACTAAATTTATAATCAACAGGATCGTAGTTAAAAAAAAAAGTTTATCATGTACTTTGGAAAATATTTATATTGATAAAAATAAATACATAATTAAGAGATTAGATTGTGAATAGAACGTGATATGAAGAATCTATAATCATAAGATAACTTCGACTGTAAAATAGAACTTTTTTTTTTCCGGCTCAGATTTTCTGCTTTAGTCGAATTTTGACATGAATGTAACCGGGTTTGCTGAGAAACTGATTTCCAGTCGCGATAGAGACGCGAGGTCGCGAGCTGAACCCTCCTCTTCCTCCCGAGTCCCGAGTCCCGACCCGACTCGAAACATGCGGTCCAAGAGTAAAGCAAAGACGAAGCGGCGCCCACCACGACAGCTTCACCCTCATCTTACGCCACGTCGGGATCCAAAATCATCGCAATCATCAGATCCAGTGGGTCCCGCAGATTCAAGCTTTCTCATTTATCCCCTCCTCCGTCTATCCCCTCGCGTCGTCAAGCGAGAGCATGATCGTCCACGATTTTTATATTTTACCCACGGATGGTGCAGATTCAATCCGGATATCAAAGTGGGGCCCACTCAACGGGGGCAAGGGAGTCTTCCTATCGGGTCAGAGCCGCAAAGACCAACGCCGCTTACGGCTCTCTTTCGGGAGGGAGAGGTGGGGAGAGAGAGAGGGACGCAGCCGTTCGCCGTTTCCTTGCCGCGCCTCGTGCATATCGACCTCACACCGATAAATACGCGTGCATAAGCTCTCTCAGCGACAGCCACGACAGAGACGGAGAGAGAGAGAGATGCTGCTTCGGAGCTGCAATGTGGCGGATCTCCGGCCTGAGTCCTGGCGCGTCAGGCCCAGACCTTCGTTGCATCTCCGGAGTACCAGCGTCTCCGTCTCCTGCTCTTCGTCTTCTTCGGCGAGGGGCGTAGATCTAGCTGTGACTCCCGCCGGAGACGGCCGCCCCGGTTCGGTGTTGCGGCCGGCGGACCGGCTGAGGCTGGGGAGGTTGGCGGACGACGGGCTGTCGTACAAAGAGAGTTTCATCGTCCGGTGCTACGAGGTCGGAATTAACAGGACTGCTACAGTCGAGACGATGGCCAATCTGCTGCAGGTAGGACGGATCGCATGCGCATTAGCAGAATTTATAGCTTTTCTCTTCCATTTCCATTATGTGGCTTCGTTTTTTTTTTTTTTCCTTTTTTTTGAAAAGAAACTTAATTTCGAGTCTCGTGACTTGACAGCAGTTTATGCCGATTAGGATTTGCGCGGTTGTGTTTGTTCCTCTGTTGAGCTTTTCTAAGAAATGAATTTTGATGTCTATTTTGCATGCATTGTACTTGATCGTGCCTGTTGGAGGTTTTTATTTATCCTCTATGCTTCTTCTGTTGCTTTCTGATTTCTGAGATCTGAATTCGTAATGGAAATCTATTTTCTAGACATGGAATTTCAATTTTGCGTGGCGTTTGACGGTCCATATCCCTTTGTGCTGATAATGTATCGTCGAATTGGTGTTTATGTTTGTGTGACTCCTCGAAACGCTAAAATCTATCTGGAATTTAAAGGCAATTCTAATATTCAGTGGCGGTTTAAAAAAAAAAATCGTCAAGAAAAGCTATTTGGTTGCACTAATTATAGCATGATGATGTAGGCCTTCTGCTACTCGTGTTCGTCACGCGAAACGACTCGGTATATCCTACATTTCAGACTACGACATTGGAGTTTCTTGCTTGGATTTTTCTGAGGGAGCTTTGGAGCTGATTTCAATTGACAATCATAAATGATTTTTCTTTTTTTAAAAAAATTTAAACTGCAAATTTTGATTGAGTTTTTTTTTTTTGGGTAGTTTATGGTTGTCGGACTGTGTTTGTTCGTGTGGCTTTTGGATGGTAAATCCGTTAGTTAGCTTTGAGTTAACATTTTATCAGGCTTAGGTTTCAAGTCTCTGATACAGAATAAACGGACCAATCTATCCCAAAATTGGTCATTTCAGGAGGCCTCTTCCCCTACATCTGACACAGATACACTCTTCAACGGACGTGAGAATCTCCTCCCATCATTTTACTGTCAAGTGCTTTTTGACGCATCAATAAATGTTTGCTGAACTTGAGAGAACTTGCTATGTCCATAAAAAATGGAAGCTAAATAAAACCAGAAGATGGAAACAACTCAGAAATTTAAAATATTAGGTGCTGAATCTTTACGTATATTATATAATAACTATAGGTTTGTGAGTATGAGGTCGCTGCTATTGTATCTCTCCATTCATGGCTGCTCACGCCGCCATGACCTTGAAGCCGTATCCCAGCTAGTTGGGACTTGGGGTAAAGCTAGATTGGTCTTGAAGAGCTGCAATTTTCAGAAGTTGAAAAATCTGTATCATCTAAGTTATGGTCATGCAATGTTTCTTGGTTAGTGCATAGGTGTTGGTCATGTGGTTCCTGACCACCTGTCGGCCAATGCCAGAAGTCCATTTTTTGCCATTCAGTAAATTGGCCTAAAATGACCATTAAGGGCAAGTTCAACTGTCTAGGCCTTTATTATGGTCTGATAACTCCATTCAGGCAGTCATATGGTCCAAACTTTTGAAGAGGATCATTGGATTGACATTAGGCGTCCCTTCCTGGCCTGCCCTTCTGTTTGTCCTCTTTGAATGGTCAACTGGCTATTCATTTCTGCATTTGACTGAACAGTGAGTGCATAATCCATTTGGTCTCAACTGTCATGATTAGAACTGAGGAGAAGTGTTATGGAAGCAACGTCTTTTCATGCTCACTTGTCAATTCATTATTTTTATGGCTTTGTTACACAGGAAATTGGATGCAATCATGCTCAAAGTGTTGGTTTTTCCACAGATGGGTTTGCCACTACCACGACCATGAGAAAACTGCGCCTCATATGGGTTACATCTCGCATGCACATCGAAATTTACAAATATCCAGCTTGGTAATCAACTTCCTATGACCATGTCATGTCATAGTTATCTCTGTTCTGATTTTTCCTCTTTTCCATATTACTTTATGTTTTGGTTTTTATTGAGGTGTGATTGAATGGAAAGTAAGGGTGAATTTCTTAAGTATTCTGTCTAGTTTCCGCCAGCAGAGGAAGGACAGCACTAAACTTTCCATAAGTGAATCAAATGGTTGCTTAGAAGGTATAAACAGTGTAACCTATTTCTTAAAATATTAATGATGGAAAAAAAGCCTTCCTTTCTTGTGATGTTCCAACTGGCAAAATTGGTTAGGAAAATGTTTATTTTTTGGAGTGGCAACAAAATACAAACTGTCAAGGCATTTTTGGATTGTTTCTCAGAAGAGTTAGCAAGTGTGGGTTTGGTTTCGTCCAACTGGGGATGTCTTCACTTGCCTCTGTCATCTTGTGTTTGTGTTTAGGTTTTTCCTTTCCTCTGGCCACCTTGTCACCTTTCTAAACTGCCTTTCGTCTATCAAACATTTTTTCCATTGTTAAACAAAAGAACTTGCCATTGTTGCTTGATAATAGGGGTGATGTTGTGGAAATTGAGACTTGGTGTCAAGGAGAAGGAAGGATACATACCAGGCGCGATTGGATCCTCAAGGACTTTGCTACTGGCGAAGTTATTGGAAGAGCCACTAGGTAATTTCCTGGTTTTTGCATGTTTTTCATTTCCATCTTGATCCGTGGTAACAAATATAGTTATCTTTTAAGGCAAGTGAAAAATGATAAAACATTTTATCTGTGAAAGCAAACTTTGATCTTTTCTGATAATTAAGTTTCTGTTAATCATTGTATCATATCTCAAGTCGTTGAAATGCCTGACGGGATTCCTTAGAGAGACCTGGAAGGCTGGAACCTCACAATCTACATTCATGTTTATATCCATACCTGAGTGTGGGAATTTTTCCAAACATTTCATCCAGTGAAAAACATTTCACTTTTATGTCATTGGTGTTGCTGATTTTCTTGAAGGCTGGCAAGGTTATTATTATGCTTCCAGGATTTTACTTTTTCGGTTTCAAATTTCTGTTTATTAAATTTCTCTCTCTTTTGATGGCAGTAAATGGGTGATGATGAACCAGGACACAAGACGGATGCAGAGAGTTAGTGACGAAGTGCGGGATGAATTTTTGGTCTACTGTCCAAGAACTCCTAGGTATACACTGTTTGTCATGGAACAGATAGGTTGTTTAACTAGTGGTTGTCAATCTATGTGCTTTGAGGAGATCCTGCCCCTGCTCATCACTTAATGCATGCATCAAATCTCCAAAAGAAACAATCTAATAACTGAATTCCTAAACAAAAAATATCCCTGACCATGTATAACAATAATGCCTCATTGCATCCTTCATTGCTATGGCAGCCCATGACATGCACAATCCTCTTCTCAAATGCTGCTGCTATGGTCTGACAAATTCGACATTCATTTGAACTGGCCTCACTTTTTCACAAGGTGTCCATGATGTCCTGCATGGTCGGACTTTCATCGTATGCGCATACACCTATTTTTTTTAATTACCTAAAATGCGACTGATTTTTGAAAATCTGAAATAAATATCTAAAAATCTCCAAAAATGGTAAAAATTTATACATACGTTAAATACACTTGGGCTAACAATTTCATGAAAAAATTTTGAAAAAAAAATAGTTGTATGCACCCGGGAGCATGCGATGAATGTCCCACATGGTCCAGCACAGAATACTGAGTGCAATAACCTAGAGTTCTTGATCTGTGGTCAGGCCCAAGTGGGCATATTTACGTTTATTTTTATGCTGGGAACACCTCCAGTTCATTGGGTCATGACTGAAGGATTCTGCCTCCAGATTGGCTTTTCCAGAAGAAGATAGTTCTAGCATGAAAAAAATTCCAAAGTTGGAAGATCCCGCTGAATATTCTCGATTAGGGCTTGTGGTAAGCTTTCGTCTCATTTAAAGTTTTGTTATTGCTGCTTAATAGCCTTGTCATTTCTGTTCCATGAAAATTTTCTTTTGTAAAAATTGCAGCCTAGGAGGGCTGATCTGGACATGAATCAGCACGTAAACAATGTTACCTATATCGGATGGGTTCTGGAGGTAAGAATGGACTCAATTTATGCCAGGCATTCTTGGAATCATTTTTTGTCAGAGCATTTGAAATATCCATTTATTTATCATCATAAGTTCCAGTTCCAGATTAAATTCTAGCTTATGTCACCACCAATTCATGTTCTCAATTTGATGAGTATAGTTTCTGAGCCAGTCTTTGTCTGATGTCCTCATCTCATCTAGATGCGTTGGCTTCATATACTGGCCGAGGCTATGTTGTTAAAAATGGATGGATATTAAAAAGCCCCAGAAAGACTCTTTTTGGTCTCCGTTTATATGGTTATGCCCTTGCCTTCGTGATTTTGTGTCATGACATCTTATTAGTGGTTTTAGTGCTCTCCAATCTTATGATTTCAGATGCATGTGTTGGCATGCTAGGTGCTTTGAATACACATATTTTGTTCTCCAATTCAGAAAGAAATTATGGGTGCAAACTTGTCCAAATTTATTATCACAATTCATATATTGTTTTTGCCTACCTCATGGGTGGACAATTATGACATCTGAACTAATGGAACAACAGAGGATAGTAGGAGCTGAATGGTTGGGCCTCAAGTCCTATGATGCTGACACTCAGGCTGAGTGTGTGACCTTAGTTTGGATCCAGCATGAGCATGTCCAATACCAATGTGCCCAGTCCTATCCTCAAAATGATTCGGTAATTTAAACAATTCATCACCTCTTTTCACGACAGAGCATGCCTCAAGAGATTATTGACACCCATGAGCTGCAAAAGATCACATTGGACTACAGGCGTGAATGCCAACACAACGACGCGGTTGATTCCCTCACCAGTTTGGAAGCAGCAGAAACAGTTTCAGAGCTTAATGGAACTAATGGGTCCGCTACTTCAAGGAAAAATGAAGATGACTGTTGCCAGTTTTTGCATTTCTTGAGGCTATCAGGTGATGGCCTTGAAATAAACCGAGGGCGCACTGAGTGGAGGAGGAAACCACCGAGATAAGATATCCGGCGATAATTTACCTGTGTGTTTAGTAATTTTGGGCATTTCATTGGCTGTAATGTTAGACATTAAATATGTTTTTGAATATTAGAAAATTTTTTCCCCTTTTATTTAAGCTGGGCTAGCAGTGCCACGTAATGCTTTTTTTCCCTTAGTGACGCAAGATAATTGGAGTTTGTTGATATTTTGTGGATTCAAAGCAGACTAATGGTAATATCACTGGAAGAATTGAACGATCAAGGATTACCCTAATCTTGATGCCTTGTGAATTCCTCTGCCATCCGGAAGTTTATTAGGCATGATTCTTACCATCCTATTGTTTCTTGCTGTACAACCTCAAGAACCAATTTTATACTACGTACTCGGGGAGCATTGAATGGCATCATTCTAGAATTGAAGATCCTTAATGTGCAAAAGGTTGAGGAGAAGGCTAACGTTTTTCATTTGTATGCAATTTGTAGCCTGCCTCTTAGATTGTATTGTATGCATTTCGAAACCGTTCGAGTTTGGATGGTGTTGCATTCAGAGTTAGTGAGAAGCTGTGATCTGCTTTGGCAATGATGAGCATTGTTGATACGATCCTAAACTTAAACGTCAGGCCTCTGTGGTTTTACGGATTTAATTTCGATCGAGCATCTGAACATAATTTGCATGAGGCCCTAGTGGTGAAATCTCAGGTTTTGTTCACCATTTATTAGAAATATATCTCAGTTTTTGGCATTTTTAGGCACGGGGGGGATTTTCGAGACCAGCGTTGCTTCTGTCGTGAGCGCCTTATCTTGCTCCCGTTTCGAATACTGCTAATGAACTCCGATATGCACGCGGAGTTTGAGCCTGAAAGGTTTAGATTTCTTTAACTTTGGTGATGTGCCCTTTTTGGTTTCAATGGTTTCTGGTTTATCAATGATCGAAGGTCTGAACTTGGTGACGTCTATTGTGTAGAGATTGTGAACGGTTTCCTGGTTGTTCCGTCATCGATTGTCAAGCTGATGGTTGAAGACATTGTGAACGCTTTCCATGCTAGGACTGTGCAAGCTCTAAATATTAGAAAGGACTGATATAATGAGAGAATCTATGCTGGTGGCAGCTTTTGGCAAATGGACTACTCCCCCCCACTAGCTGAAGCGTCTGTTTTGCCACGTTTAATGTCCGCGCTTAATATCAGTAATAAATGAAGCTCATCCATCCAGCTCGAATCGTTGGCGTGAATCTTTTGCGTTAAAAATTTCCAAAAAGCGAAGAATAGACTATACATAAGGTAGGAAATCAAACTTTTTGCTTAACGAGGCCACAGTATGTTAATTTTTCTGCCCTGCCAAGTAGGCCTGAAGATAAAAACATTGCGTTTTGCATGATACACGCCTAAGTTAAAGAGGTCCACGATAGCCTGAGAATATAACGGGAATTTATGTGAGTTATTTGCCAATAAATCAACTTAGTTTGATCATAATTGTAAATATACTAACATATTTTTAAAAATTGTAAATAATTTTTATATAATTTGAACATAATTGCAAATATACTCTCGCCAAATATATGCAAATTATGTGGGTATATTTGTAATTTTAAAAATTAAGTTCGTACATCTTTGCAAATATATTCATGCCCAGACAATAATATATTTATAATTATTGTCAAACTATATAGAGGTTATTTGTGATTTTTAAAATTATATGAATATATTTACAATTATAGTCAAACTAAATAGGTATATTTGTAAATTATCCTAATCTACGCTGGTGGCAACTTTTGGCAGATGATCAATATTGACTTTTTTTCCCTAGTTGAAGCTGTTTGACCGTGCTTAATGTCCATAATAAGTGGAGCTTATCCATTCAGCTTGAATCTTTTGTGTTAAAAATTTCCAAAAAGCGCATAATAGATGAGCTAAAAAATCAAACGTTTTGCTCAACGAGCCACAGCAAGTTAATTTTCTGCCCTGCCAAACAGGCCGGAAGACAAGAATATTGGGTTTTGCGTGATAGACGCCTGAGTTTGGAGGTCCAGGCATGATGCTAGCCAGGGAGGGGGGAAAAAGTTCGAAGCTACGAACGAAAAAGGCTTTTGGCCAACAGATCTACCTTTATCTACAATTTACGTGCCAAAACGAACGCTTGCCAAAGGAGAATTTTTTCCCCTTGAAACAGCATAGTCGCACGTTGAAACTTTTTTATTGTATTTTTTAAAAAAAGGATAAATTGATGATACTATCCATATATATTTAATGGAACCAACTTCTATACATCCACTCCAACCAAAGTGAGTTGCTGAGATGATTCGTTTTAGGCCCTGTCTTGATAATTCATGCCAAATCCAATCTTATCCGTGTACAACACTTTATTTTACTAAAATACCAATTTATAACAATTGAAGTTGTGTGGAGACTATATCCTCTAAAAATGTATAAACTTATATATAATAGTGTGTTTGTGAAGTGATAAAATTTTTAGATGAAAATGTTTTTAGTATAAAAGTTTTTATAAATTAAAAAAATTGATATAATATTATAGGGATAATGATGAAAAAAATAAAGTTAAAATAAATAGATTAGTTGTGTTGTTAATTACGTAGAAATAATTGAAAAGTAAGATAGTTGTATAGGAATATATGAAAAAATGATTAAAAAATAGAATAGTAATGGAGACTGAAAAGTTTTAACTTACATTTTTTGCTTATTGCCGAGTACATCTAAAATTTAAAAAATTACTGTTATCTATGCACAAAAATTTTGGAATGATATGGAATCATATTGAATGATTATTTTAGATAGTATGAAAGTTTTAGGTCGTTTAGATGTTGAATATAGACACATGGGTATTTATAAGAAACAAATAATTTTTAATAGCTTTTACTCACTTTTAATTGATTCTTGATTTTGGAAATAAAGCAAATGTAGGATTAGGATATTTTTGTTATCTTAATTGAGTACACAAGCATAAAACTAATTGAAGGATTGGATTTAACAAGATCAACAAGATCAAGCACAAAATACACTTTCCTATCAATTCACTTTGTAGAATGGAATACATAAAAGTTGGTTAAATTATGAGTGGGCAGGTGAACAAATGATCTATCGAGAAAATTAACTGGAGTTCTTCTCCTTTTCTGCCTAGTGAAACAGCATTCTCGGAGTAGAATAAACATGAAGGTAATAAGTTTCGCTAGTAGCACATTGGTGCAAAACGCAGACATTGTTGAAACTCGAAAGGTTGAAAGAATTGGCTAGAATATAACAACATTGTACAAATAAGGTTTCCTCTGTAATGTTTCCGAAGAAAAAAAAGGACACTGATGTTTCTAGTGTTGTGTCCTTAGTAGCTTTTTCAGATTCTTAATCAATCTTGGTTCAATGAGTCTTTTTTTCTTTCCCTTTTTTTTTTTTATTGAATGAATCAATGAATCGATGATTCATTTTAAGAGCATGGAAATTGTGATAAATTAATGATGCATAATCCATGACTGGAACGAAGGTATATGTCTGCGGGCTCCTCGAGCGCCTGGAATGAGAATGCTACTAATTCCCGACATAAATGGCCATGAAGATCTAATTTCAAACTACTAATTACAATTTGCGATGGAATTATTTCTCCAAGTTGTCTTAGAAGCCAGCTTCCCTCGACAGAATTTG
>JAXCLR010000063.1:51496633-51510341 GCA_035584095.1 Annona squamosa | reverse complement strand
CAAACTACTAATTACAATTTGCGATGGAATTATTTCTCCAAGTTGTCTTAGAAGCCAGCTTCCCTCGACAGAATTTGTTCTTCAGAAACATGGAGTAGAGACCATCCAACGGCTGCATGAATAATTGACTGTTACATTATCTGCCCTTGAGATACAAGAATCAGGAAAATATTTGTCGAATCACAGGCATGTTCTTCTCTACCAGCAGAACATACGTTTTTTTTGGGACAGTCGGCGGTTAGACGACCTCCAACCACGTAGCCGAGAAACCTTCTCCTGTGATTTTTCTGCATTTTCAGATCCATAACTATCTTGGGAAAAAAAAAAGATTAATACGCATGCATTCTATTAGATTGCCCAACATGGAATTTGCTGTAAACCGAGCACCAATCTAAACAAATGCGGGTGCTGAGAGTACTGTAAGAGAACACTCTCTTCATCAGTAGCACTTTAAACTACTTACCAACTCTCCTACGCTCTCACGTGAAACTTCAGAGATTCCTCTCCCTACTGATGTACAGAACAAAAAACATACCCGTAAGAATGATTTCCTTTGAATGGTTCAAAGTTCACATCTCGCTTTCTCCTGTTCTCGGCTGCTCTATTTGACTGTGAGTTTTCACATTGCAGTGGGCGGGAGAGAGAAAGAGGAGTTGTGGGACATGGAGAATCCGAGTTTTTTCAAGTTTTATATCCCTGGAGTCACCGACCAACATCTCATGATATTCTAAGGCTTCTCATTTTGGTGCTACACAAGTTAATGTGTTCTCTATATCTGTGTTGTATCTTGTTTCTTATTCATTTCTAAGCACTAGGATGGAAGTTCTAACGATATCCTCAAACCCTCCATGAATTCATAGATGGTTTTGATTTGTTGCACCTGGGTGCACTTAGGCTCGGAAGAGTATTAATGTAAGTGTATTAAATACATATATCAATATTTACTATTTTTAGAATTTTTTAAAATTTTTAAAAATCAGTTGCACTTAGTAATTTAAAATTACTAAAACCGCCATTTATTTTTAAAAAGTCAAAAAATATTTAAAAAAATAAAAAAGGGTAAAAATTGATGCGCATGTTAAATACACTTAGATTAATAATCATGTGAAAAATTTTCAAAAAAAGATTTCAAAAAAATGAGTATTCGAGTGCACCGAAGCTAAATTCGCCTGGGTGCATACAATCAAGATCCATTCATTCATAGAGATACATATACATAAATACACACATCTAGATTTCTTTCTTTAATAGCTAACTTTGCTGCATTGATTCTGCATCCCAAAGGATCCCTCCAGCGACCATGGAGCCTATCAAAAAAGCTATTTTGCAGGGTCCAAATGGGAATGTTTGGCATCTTGGATTGGAAAATGATGACAAGATTTTCCTTTTCCTTGATGATTGGAAGGAATTTGCGAGAGAGAACAACTTGAAAGTTGAGTACCTCTTATTTTTCACATATCATGACAACTTGAAGTTTACAATGGTAGCGTTTGATATAAGTGCATGTGAGATACTTGGTGGCAGCAATTCCCCGAGAACGATGCAGTCCCCCTTCTCCTACAACCAAAACTCCCGTTCACAAAATATTCATACGGGTGACCTGCAATCAGCTGGTGGGCAAACCACTTGGGAAAAGTCCAAACAAGACTAAAAGGAGCGGAAGTTCAAATGTAATAAAAGAAGATTTTGGAGGCCATCCTACGGAGCTCAATCTAATCTTTCCGTAACGCGAATACCTAATCAGAAGCAGGTGAAAACAGGTATTTCACAGCACTTTCAATCATAAGACACAGGTGTCACATACTTTTTAGCTTTCACATATATTTCTGTCACCACTCACCATATTTCCATCAGAAGAAATTGTTCTCATCTTGAGACATTTGAGTGGTGTACTTGTGCAGATCTTACGCAACGATCTGGAGCATTGATATCTCGGAGAAGAAGTATTTCAAAAGAAGAAAAGAGAGGGCATTTGAAAATGCCAAATCCTTGGTCCTAGAAAATCCGTCAGTTCTAATAATTCCGCGAGCATCTCATGTCTACTTCGGGTCTTTTATGGTGAGCTTAATAGAGTTGTGTGTGGTGGAATAACTTATTGGCAAGCTTTCGAAGAAACCGGTTATTGAATTTCTTCTTTCGTTTCAGCATGATAAACACCTTGATTCAGGATCATACTTTTTAACTCAACAATGTAAATGCAAGAATGAATTTTTATCTTGATTAAAGCAACCAACAAATAGTTTTTTAGCATACAATTTTGTTGGATTTCCTTCCACCAAGAAAAATCAAATAAATTCAAGGATGTTGATTTCTTGCTTAGCACTTATGCTTTATATTACACACATTTGATCCACAAGTTGAAGCTGAAGCTCAATTGCTGCAGGCTTTCACACACTAATTCATAAAAAGATGGCTTCCTCAGGAAACCTGCAAGATGATTGTTTCAGTTCCAGTTGGAAAGGAGTTCATCATTTAAGTTTGTGAATTCTAGAAAACAGATATGTGGTCTTAGTTCTGGCCGGAAACCCTTCTGTATTGCCAACAATCTTGAGGAAGATGACGTGTGTGTGTGTGTGTGTGTGTGTGTGTGTTTAAGCTCATTAAAGAGAAGGAGCTGGGGGTGCATATTTTTGGAGTAGTTGAAGAAATCCCAGCTTTAATCAATAAAGTGAGGAAGCAAGGAAGATCAACGGGTACATGTTGCATCTTACAACTCTAGTATATTCCTCATGTTTTACATGGCTTGCAAAAATGATGCTGTTTACTTGCTTGCTCTTAAGATTGATTTGTTAGAACTAAGCCATGCTGCCGTAGCATACTAGAACAATTGGGCTTGTTTTTTTGTACTTGATGAGGCTTTTGTTATTGTTGAAATGTTCTCTTTTGCTCTTTTGGTTTTTCATTTTCTATTACTCTGCTTGAATGGAAGAGAGTAATTTTCTTGATGTTGCTTCGTAGCTGCATAGTCTGTTGTTTTGGCTCCTTGTTCCTAAAATAATTCACATTAGATTGATGTCTTTCCTTTCTTATTTTACCCTTCTCTTCCCTTTCCGAATATGCACATTCTTATATGTTCGTTGTCTGTAGCATAAAATCGCTATTCTAGTGCTACTCTTCTTCATGTCCATCTTGCAGATAGTGCATCTCTGCCTCAATATGATAGCCACGAGAAGAACAAAAGCAAGAAAAAATGCTCTGTGGCTACGAAAGTAGATTTAAGAAGCCAACTCCAAGTAGATGAAGCAAAGGAAAGGGCTGGTGAAAAATTTTATCGTCAATTTTCCTCTAAGTTTCCTTACTTTCTTGTCCAGTTGAAACAATCTGCTGTCAGTCGCCACGGTGCATTGGTGGGTTCCTTGTGCTGTTCTGTTTCCTTGCCTTGAAACAACTTCCATATTTCTTTCACCAACTAAAACGTGCGTAGTGCTACAATGGAAGCCATTTGCAAGTTTCAACCGTCCTGCATTTCAATGCCTGGACTGTGATTTCATTCCATGAAATCATGTTAACCAACCAACTGGATTGTTCCTTTTCTCTGGACTCCTCTGTTTTCAAGAACTAATGTTGAATCCGGAATGAACACTGAACATGGGTATCTGTAGTTTGTTATTGGAATTTATCTTTTTTAGGGAAAAAAAAAAAGAGAGAGAGAGAAAGAAACTCATTTATGGATTCTACTGCTTCACTGGCTGTTCTTAACAGGCATATAATATGACATTTGTGGGCAATACCTTTAGTTTTCTGGAAGGAGCATTTTTCCGAAGCCAAAACTCAGATTCTCCTCCAAAGTCCTGATCATAACCTGTGGAAAACCACCTTTGTTTTCACTCGTAAGAAACAAATATCCTAGGCACGCCTGTGTGGTGGATGGATTGCCTTTGCAAAGCATCATGCTCTTGCTTCTGGAGATTGTTGTGCGTTCGAGCTGGTGGACCGAAACAAAATGCAAGTACACATCTTCCGCACAGGCAAGTAAATATTTACGTTGTTGGTAAGGATTTGCATGACATCCAATACTTTGTACTTGCGAACTTGCTCTTTCAATGCTTGGGATTTGCTCTGGCCATCCATGATTCATGCACTAATATGTGTAGAGAAGCCCAATGTCACGTACTCTTCTGTCGGTTATTATATGTCTTGTGTTTTTTCCACTGATGTGCTGAGATTGATTTAATCTACAAAGAAATTACAAAACGTTATGCTCGATGCACAACATCTGTAGGTTTTCTGTATCGGAAAAATAGATGGCCAATTGGAAGTATCTTGCTGAAAAATCGCGGCTACTTTGCATCTTTTTAGAATCTTTTTGCATTGTTCTGTGACTTTTTCGTGCTTGAAAATTTTTCTGCAGGAAGTTCCTACCTTGCCAGCGAAACATCCGTAGAGATGGAATTCTCCGGGTGTCGTTGTAGTCCACTTAGAAGCCCACTTCCTACATTAGTCTTTTAACTTCCTTAATTCTAGTGCTTGCCTTTCATATATTTCTTCTTCATATTTCTCCCTCTTCTCGGCTGATAATAAATAAATAGATAACACTTCGCTAAGTTCAAAAAGGGACTCCAATTGTATGCTTCCGGGAGCATGCTCCCGGGCGCATACGCCTACTTTTTTTATGTTTAAAAAAAAAATTTTATAAAATTGTTAGCCTAAGTGTATTTAAGCTTTGGGTAAATTTTTACCATTTTTGGATATTTTTAGATATTTATTTTTAATTTTTGAAAATCAGTAACATTTTAGGTAATTTTAAATTACTAAAATGCCACTGATTTTTAAAAATAAAAAATAAAAAATAAATATATCAAAATATCAAAAAATGGTAAAATTTGATACATATGTTAAATAAACTTGGACTAATAATTTTATAAAAAAAAATTTCAAAAAAAAAGTGTATGCGCTTAGGAGCATACAATCGGAGTCCAAAATTTGGTCATGTTTTGTTACACAGAAGCTGCTCTGTGCGGACCTAAGTTAGGCCATGGACAAATTTTACATTAGATGGACAATTGGAAATATCTCGCTGAAATCACAGTTCCGTGCCGAGCTTTCTTGTTAATCTCATGTTAGTAATTAAGAAGGATAGTCCAAAAAAGGATGATTTGCAAATACGCTCATTTAATTTGACTATAATTATAAATATACTTACATGGTTTCAAAAATTACAAATAACTCCACTTAATTTAACTATAATTGCAAATATACCTAAACCATTATAGCGTCATCACTGTGCCGTCACAACAACAGCGTGAACATATTTGCAAAGATATGTAAACCGTGTAGGTATATTTACAATTTTAAAAATTAAATGGATATATTCTTGCAAATATGCTCACGTAGTTTGCATATTTTTTGCAAATATATCCGCATTGTTGTTGTGCATAAACGGCATCATAATAGCTTAAGAATATTTGTAATTATGGTAAAACTACGAGGAGTTATTTGTGAATTTTAAAATTTTGTGGACATATTTACAATTATAATTGTGAATTTTAAAATTTTATGGACATATTTACAATTATAATTAACCTACATGCATATATTTGCAATTATATCAGACAATGTAAGTATATTTCCAAAATACCTTCCAAAAAAATAAAGAAATGCTAATATGCGAAAGGAAGGGGAGCCTATCCAACCGCTGCATGAAAAATCTGAGCATGTGGTATGTAGGTTTTTGTTTTTGAGCTTACAATTTTAGAAGTATATGTGATGGCACCGCCTGCTTGGCAGGCCTTTATAGTAGCTTGTTCTGGAATTTAGGCATCATACCCTAGAAGTAGTGTTTTTGGTTAAAAAAAGCAAATAGACTTTGTATTGGATTTCTTGCCCTCCAAAATCTGGATAGCAGAATGAATAAAGATCCTAGGGTGTTAATTTCTTGCAGATTTGAACCAGAAATTCATGAGAAGGGATCCAGCTGGAACTAGTTGTTCGACATTACGTTTGTTATCTTAGTGCTGGTTGCAAACTTTTCCGCATTCCGGACAATAAGACAATCCAAAACCAAAACATTTCTTCATGCAACCTTGCAAAGGTCGTCTGATTCATTCACTGGCAAATCGATGTTTCTCGCAAGTTAAAACCAGCCCCATAAACAAAAACAAGTAACATTAACTAACAATTTTATATCATTCTGCCACATAGGTAAAGGAAATCTCAAACTACATGGGCAAAAATCTGCCCAAGAGCTTGTACAACAATGTGAAATCTTCGAGATCAAGAAACTATTGCTTATCCTTTTGACCTATGTTGCATTGGCAAAAGACCTCAAAGGCAACCCTGCTAAGAGATGCTCATTCTGCTAATGTCAGTTTAATTGATAGCAGGAAGGTAGATCCTGTGAACATTGTTTTGGGAAAGCTTGCGTCTGCATGTTGGACACTTCTTCTGGGCTGCAATGGCAGCTTTGATGCACACTCGACAGAATATATGGCCACAGGTGGTTGATGTTGCCTCTACCAATGGGCCCATGCAAACAGCGCAGCTGAAGGTGGGCTCTTCTTTCGGGGGTGCAACAGCCTGGGATTCCAAATCAAGGATAGGATTTGTAACACTCCTCGCCTTGTTTTGTTCTTCTACATGATGCCTCCCAGGATTCCTCCTCTGCCATCACAAGCACGTCAGCTATTGAATCCAGTTCAAGAGCTCGAACGCCAAGAGGTTTTAAAAGCAGAAAGTATATAACAAGTTTTTAGCACAAAAAACCTGGTCTTGGATCAGCAAATGGGGAACATACATTTACTGATTCACACGTGTAACCCACAAACAGGAGTTTCCTAACTTTGTGTTCGCAACCCTCATCAGACCAACTGATGGAAAGAAACTCCAGCACCCCAATTTGCTGATGGAAGAAGTCTTCCAGGGAAAAACCAAACGTGGCAGAAGAATCAGCCACTTGTTCTTACTTTTATTTCTATCTCCACTATATTGCTCATGAAGGATGTCATCAACGCCTTAATTCAATAGAACTGCAATTAACTAGTCAGTTTGAATCAAGTAAAACCAGTCTTCTAATGAGTTGTCTACGGAAAAAACTAAGCAATATCAAACGAGCAAGACAGAGGATGGATCAACCGGCTAGATGTGCACCAGGCTTTCTGGTCAAATATTTTATATATAAAATCTCTATGTTTAGCAAATATGAAAACTTATCAACCTAAAACTTTTCACTCTCCACAATTATCATTCTGTAATCATTTCTTCGTATCTTTCTATATAATTATCCTACTTTTCAATTATTTCTCCATAACTACCCATACAAATATTCTATCTATTTTAACTTCATTCTCTTTATCCTTCATCATTACCCTTATCATATCACATCATTTCTCTCATTTCGAAAAGTTTTACAACAAAAACTTATCTTTCAAATGTTGAAAACACCCTATATATTTTTACAGAACCAGAGGCCTCGGATCACAAATTTAAGCCTTAGTAGTGCTTGTTAAAAATTTCCAGCTTCTGGTTTTCAGCTACAAAACAATACCTCTTGATTTCCTACTACTCTAGATGGTTCTTTCAACTTGAAATACAATATCTTGAAGTCAAACCAACAACTGAACCTATTTAAACCAATAAACTGGTTCAATCAATGACCTGATATTTTGAAATTTTGATCAAGAAGCCATTAAAAATATATGGTAGGTGAAGAACCATGGGACTGAATCAGAATAACCAAAGTCAAGGCATGATAATCCAGCAACAGATGTAAAGTTATTATTACCCTGGCATTCGAATTGCCTTCAATGTAGAGTTCGCAATTGATAATTGTCTCACTTGTAGAATTCCTTGAATGGCTATAATAGCTATTAAAAGCCAACCTTGTTACTGGTTCTTCTGCGACAGAACCTGTAAGAACAATGGAATACAATAACATCAATGTTTTCTTTTATTTTTATTTAAGGCTTGTTAGAGCTTCAATATTGAACAACAAAAAGGCAATCTAGCTGTTTTCTGCAAATGGCATTTATGAAATATGAGATGAAATCAAAGTATTCATTCAATCAATTCTAGTATTGAATGAATCATAGACCAGCAAGTCAAACAATTTTATGATGAAACACACGGAGACTATAACCGAAAAAAATAGAAATGCCATAAGGAGAAAAAAGTGTATTTGTTCATTATTCAACGGGCCAGTGGCAAGTGATGAACCTTTGTGACAAGGTCTAAACATAAGAAACAACAGTTTGTTCCAAGTAAAATAAGGACCATAGATCCAGGAGACCTCATCTGGAGGACGAATTTGGATTTATGCATCCAAACCATGTACTCTACCCACCGGCCAGAAATGTAAAATTTTGGTCTAAATGAACCTCAATAGATAAAATACAATTAATCCAAGGTTCATTTGGTGGGGGGACAAACAACAAATTCAATAACAAAAGTAATTCTTCATTTTTCATTTTCAAAACAATGGGATATCTAATAGCCCAAGAAATTAAATCACCGACCTCAATATAGAACTTTTGTGCCATTCGTGGGGATCAATTGCAAGAATCCTCTAACATCATTATGTCCAACCACAGATAATTTCGTAAAACTTCATCTATGATATTTTTGGCCCTTTCTTTCTTCTTTACAGCCTCATCTAATACCCCCTAAAACTTCATTATTTTCTCAATGTTCTCTCACAATGCACATCTCCATCTGTCACCAGCAATAAATACAGTAATTCTAAAATAAGCAAAAAAATGTACTTAGTACTACAGTTCAGTTAGAATAACCAAAATTGTTTAATTTAAGCCATGCTACTCAAGAGGTCTTGATCTCTTTTATTTCATGAAATATCATGGCCCAACAAAGTTTTCAACCAAAACTAAGAGAATGAGAATCCAACAATTTTTGTTGGGAATGAGAATGAGAATCCAACATTGAACCATCTTCCACTCAACCCTGATAACCAAGGAAAGAACGTGAGTGTATCAGTGGA
This sequence comes from Annona squamosa, assembly GCA_035584095.1. Classification (NCBI taxonomy): domain Eukaryota; kingdom Viridiplantae; phylum Streptophyta; class Magnoliopsida; order Magnoliales; family Annonaceae; genus Annona; species Annona squamosa. Next base: position 51,501,412 of record JAXCLR010000063.1, on the reverse strand, counting down.
TGACCATCCTACATTCACCTTGAATAATCAACAGGGAAAGAATACAAGTACACACAGTTGTTCAATGCAAAATCATGAGTCTTGACACAATCTTATCATATAAGAAAATGTGAAATAGCGCAAAAAGATCTTTTGGGTAAATTGGCACACATGTAGAAAGCATAAACAAGCCTAGCAATGCATCCAAGTGAACATGTCAAGTGCTGCCTTGAGTTCATGATGTTTGATCACCAATCTTATGTGAGGAAAATGCTGACCATTTTGATTTATCAATAGCACAACAGCAGCGGCAAATCAAATGATTCTACAATTCTTTACAATCAATAAACAAGGCAGGAGGCTGGGTTGGCCTAGTGCTCTTGTGAGAATTATGTTCATGCATGACTTCAAGCTTAGAACAAACAACTTAATCCAAAAATTAAGCCATGGATACCATAATAAAAGCTATTCCAAAGGATCTCCAAGCCACAGGATACCAATCCCATGTCATCAATTATATCTGTTTCAAAGAAAGTTGCAAGGAAAAACATGGCTGAAACCAGATAAAAGCAAAACCCTCAGCTCTCTTGCTCAAAACACATTTGATTTTTCTGAATATTATCTGTCCAGAGCTGTGACGCACATAGGTAAAAAGCAAGAAATATCAACCAAAGAAACAGAACTCAATATTACTTAAAAAGCAACATCTAGAAAGTAGAAATATTAGTTCTCTAAGCTCCAGAAGAAGCTTCAGGAGAGTCATATCCAACAGAGAAATGAAGGCAAACCTGATGGTACAGGTTGAACATCTGAATCTTCATCAAGCACGACAGTCGTTGCAGGGTTCCTTCTAGACTGGTTCCGAACCTATTGAAAGCAGGGTCAAAAAAGATTAAATAGGGGGAAAAAGGAGAAAAAGAAAGAAACACTAAGAACCAAGAGAACGACAACAGTGATGATGGTGGTTACAACAGCAGCCAAAGAAACAAGAAAAGGAAGAAAAACGTGCTAAAAGCAAAACAAACTTGCATACTAGAAACAGCAAATAAATATAACATGAAAAGATCCACAGTCAAACATATAAAGACCCAACAAAAGAACACAATTCTAGATTCCATTAGAAACATTTGAGTACACTGAATGGTCTCTCATTTGCAACCAGGATGGACTAACTGAGCTGACAAAGCATAAGGCTGATAAAACTATTGACACCAGAACTAGATAAGATTTAGACTGCAAATCTTCAAACCAGATGAGATAATAAAACATGAACAGAGTTGCTGATTATCATCCATAAACTGTGGGCTAGCACAATTGAAAGGTAATAAAAAACTGTCCATTAATATAAGACTAGTTATCAACTGATGAATAATATTGCTACATCATAACCCTCAATGATCATGTCAGCAATAATGCAGCATTTTCATGGTGCAGTGAGAGGAATAGATCATGCCATTGAGATAGAAATAACCAATCTTCTGCTCCACAATGGCCTGAAGCAGGAAAAAAAAATGGTGAACATGACAGTGCTTCAACAGAAATGTATTATGGTTTAACAAAGCACTTGTTATCTATTTTTTAGCTGGTAAGAAGCTTTCAAAAGCAATGCCTCCTGAAGCTTTTGAATTTATTTTATAAAGAAGCCCTATTTCACACCACACAGAAGCCAAATGCCCAGACAGGTTTAAATGAAACTTGAGAACAATTTACATCAACTTAATAGTTACAGAAGTCAACCAAAATTATTTCAGAAACTAAGTCAAAACTTCTAAGCTTATCTACCTAGTCTTGATGCTCCTCAGCCCTTTAGTTCCAAGCTTTGCCAGTTCTATGTGCATGTTATTCCATAACCATTGAATAATCTGTTCCATAATGCCACATCAATGCCTCGATCATCTTGTTTAACTTCAATGTTGGCATGTGGAAGATGCGGCTATCATGAGCAATGCATTGTGTATTTTAAGGCAGTAACAACGGGAGACTGCTTTAAAACTGCAACAACTGATTCGTATTTGGTGTTGAACACTTACATGTAAGCATACACTCTGAGAAGAAGAAGCATTAACAGCAACATCTTCTTTTAGACATATAAGGCCATATCCAATGCAGGGAGGAGCCAAATCGGATTAAACAAGAGAGAAATGCAGAATGACAGAAAAACAAACAATGCAAAAGATCATGAATCCAACTTACTTCTCTAAAGCTTCTTGGGGAGAAGATCACAACCTCATCCTCTAGAGCCTCAACATCAATTAATGCATTATCCATCCTGCCACCAACAGATGATGAAGCATCTTGTCTGCCAACATGCCCATCGTCAGGATTGCCAATGAAAGAGGCCCCCTCTGGAAGTCTGCTTTCGATAGGGGGATCCACGTTCAGGTCCACATCAAGAACCAACTTTCTACGCCGAGTGCCCGCAGTGCATCCTCTTGTTGTCGGTCTCTTCAACCCACGTGTGCTCATGCTAAATCAGGCTTCAACTCCAAAAACAAAAACTTCAAGGAACCTGTACCACAGATAAAGCATTCATGTAAACAAGGCAACGGCTGTCCCATCTATGATCTATGGCTCATCATCATCGAACTAAGCCACTCTCATTCGAGTATTTCCGCCAGACAAAGGCGGACTGATAGAAATTTCTCTTTTTTTTCCAGATGGATTACAAAAATCGAGCGAATTAGGTAGATTTGAGAGATATCCGTCATTATCAATCTTTTCCCCTTTTCCGGAGCATCCCGATGACAGAATCAACGGACAAGGCGGCAATGACTGAAAATTCAGGATGATCAGGGAAAAAAACGCCATTTCACGCCTTCGGATGGATAAAATCCCTGCTCCCAAGCGCACCGCGTATTTAAGAACTTGCAAGCTACGGAAAGCTTCAGAGAAGCACGATCAAGGATCAAAACAAATGACAAAGCTGAATCAACACGCCCTAATCTGAAAACACGCTAGGAAACTGAAAATCCAAAACCTCGATCGAAATTCCACGCCTCATACCTCGAGCCAGAAACGCTTCTCGCAGACTTAGGGTAGGGTTTTGGCGATGGAGAGGATTCGAAATCGACTTTTGGCGATCGCAGGGATTTTTCAGAGAAGTATGCGGGAGAAAAAGGCTAACATGACCACGGCGAGCGCCTCCCACGATACACGCGCCGACTTCCGGCCTTTTGCTATCTTGTTTGTATAGATCTCCACCGTCGAGTAGCTGTCGGGTCTTCTTCTCGCATGGAAGCCACTGCGGCACTGCCAGAAGGCTTTGCGGGGCTCTCCTAATACATCCACGATGAGTGGCCCATCTCGCGAACCAACGGCCTGGATTAAAGATCTGTTGATGTTGGCAGAATCGAAAAAAGTAAAAAAATCCCGTTTGTGACGTGGCTGAACCGACATCTTGCAAGTCGCAAGTTCCTTGAAGGTTCGCTGCGTGTAAGCACGCATTGCGGAACCGTCATTGCTTGCGCACCACCACAAATGGCTTCGATCCAAAAGACGGCCCAGTGCCGCCCACGAGCAGATGAAAATCTTCAGTGTTCGGTGTGTTATAATTTTCACCGTGGGGATTTATCCTGATAGCCCGGGGCTAATAGGTGTATTTTTATTTTTTAATATTTTTCATAAAAATGTTGTCTAGATTGTATTAGTTTACCAACCAAATTTTATAATTTATAGGTATGTGTATTGATAGAGCTCAATTTAGTCAAGGCTAAATTGAGATTTAGATTATAATTTTAAGGTATATGAAAGAGTTGGCCTATTAATAGAAGCCTTTAAAGATCTTTATACTGAATTCCTTATGCTTCTTATGGAATATGAAGGTGCATATTAGCTCGGTTTGACATTAACTAACTTCCACCTCCTTCACCTCTTTAAGAGGATCCACTCCTTATTATAAAAGCTTTTTAAAGGGGTTAATTTCAAATATGTTCATAACTTTTACTCCTAATTTCAAATATTCTCATTCATTGTAAAGTCTTTCAAATATATCCACTAAGTGAGCCCAAAATATCAAATATATCTCGTTTTGTCATTTTCGTTGTGAACGTCGTCAATGTAGTATGAAAATGACTAGCATACCCTTTATATCACCTCCTTCCTTAACACATACAAGTGTTGGGTCCACGATGATGATTGTTATTCAACCAGCGAATGGCTCGGATGGATAATTCGAAGTAAGGAGGTCTTGTAAATTTTCTATCCGATCAATGATGTCGTGTTTTTATGTTTGGGAGAGATTACCAGCAGGTGGTGCGTTGCTGGGTTGATGAATCTACTAAAGTTTAAAGGGTTTTCGTCAATCCTAGGCTTCAATGCTTAATACATTTCATTCTTAAAATCTAAAAGTAGAAAGGACAAAAAAAAAACACTCATTTGCATTCTCGTCCTAAGAAGAGAAATGAGAGAAGAAAAAACTTTTAGACAATTACAAAACCTAATTCCTCAAAATTTGTGTTTTACCTTGATTCTCAAAACCTTAAATTGCTTACCCCATAAATTTTTCAAATTAGCAAAGAAAATCTCATCGCATCGAATCCAACAAAAGCATGGTGTGAGACAACTTGCCCAAAAAAAAATTTCATTAAAATAAATTTTAAACTCTTTGTCACTGTATGCTGGTTCAATGCACCCAGTTATACTTCACTTATTTTTTTATATTTTTTTTGAAAAAATTTTTATACGACTATTGATCTAAGTGTATTTAATATATATATATATATATATTTACCTATTTTTAAATTTTTTTTGTATTTTATTATTTTAAAAATCCAAAAAAATTCTAAAAATATTCAAAAATAT
>JAXCLR010000063.1:51476495-51490530 GCA_035584095.1 Annona squamosa | reverse complement strand
TAGACTTCAACCACAAAATATTGGCACCAGATTAGCATAGGAGATGGGAGGGTTTTAACCGCCACTTCTGTAGAACAACTGAATTTCATAAACGATGAGCACTTTCTTCCCTTGCATTTTTGCCACAAAGCATCTAATGGAAGTGGCTTCGAGCTCAGGTTCTCATACATAACCATGTTCTAACTGATTGCCAAATATATGTGAAGGCAGCAGGATGTGTACATCACTCATGCAATGCAACCAGTTGATTGAATAGATATTAGGCATGCTAAAACATCATACCTCGATACTGGTAAGAACAACTAGAGGTACTTCTGTGCTGATGTCTGGAAGATGTCCTTCGATGGGGCAATGAATCAGAAGGGAAAAGGGGGCAGTTATTATCTCGCCAAGGAGGTAGCACTCTTGGCCTTAGCCTCCTTAGTTCTCGCCTGTGGGTCCACTGCCGGTCCCGACCTTAGTCGATTCAATAGCTCTTTCTCCTCTTTCGGCTTAGGACAATCTCGCAACACATGCACTGCGTCTTCGAGACTACCATTGCAACCTCCACAGACGACGACGAAGCCCCCTCTTTTACATCAAATGAATCATCCTATGTTCCCCCGGCGAGGGCCTACGACGCTGCCAAGTCTTTTATGTTTTGTTCAGCAGTATGACTCTTTTAATGTCGTGACAGTGTGCTGCCAGAACCTGCAAATTCAAACAAATAAACTTGGTGGTTTAAGTATGGCAGCCTGCTCAATTTGTTGCCATGTTGCGGCGAATCAGTGACGTGGCTGGAGGGAAAACAGAGATTTTGCCGTGCCGTGCCGGACGCTGTTGCTGGTCGTTGGAATCGCCGGAGTTGCTGAGTGGCAAGGGGAAACAAAAATTGAGAAAAGGCTGAACGAAGCTGAAAGCCTGAAACGGAGAAGAAGCTGATCCCTGCTCATGGCATCACGCTGCTGCTGGATGCAACCTCACGGGATGAAGCTATCTTGCTGCAGACGACCGACCGGAGGAGAAGAGGCGAGCTGCGGCGACTGCAAGAAGCCAAGAAGAGGAAACAGAAATTGACAAGAGGTTAAAACCAACAGAGCTGAAAGCCTGAAATGGAGAAGAAGCTGATCCTTGCTCACGTCGCCATGCTGCTTACGAAGCTGTCTTGCTGCTGATGACCGACAAGATGAGAAGAGGCGAGCTTATGCGAGCCTGCAACTGGAAGAAGCCGAGAAGAGGAAGATTAGGGATCTGAGGCGATTGTCGAATTTTGCCGTTCCGTGCCGCTGTTTTCGTTTTTTTTTCGAACGAACCGGTCAAATCGATCCGACCGTATTTTGTGGTCGAACCTGCGGTTCGACAGTTTTTACGGTTTATATGTATTGAACCGAACCGTATACTATCAAACCGAATTGGGGACCGGTTCTCGGTCGGACCGGTCAAACCAGCCGGTCTGGACCATTTTTAATAACACTGATTTTAACAGAATTGATCATGCAATTTAAAACTTTGAATGTATAAACAAGTATGGAATCTATTTACCCAGATGCTGTGAGTGGGGCCCTATATCACATATTGGAATCGACAATGCAAAAGTTTACTTAAATCGATTATCTAAGAATAATACATGCGTAATCCATGACACTTTTTTTTAAAAAAAAAATCAATAACCCAGGGCTCTTAAATACATTCTTTCTCACTATGACTCAAATAGGAATAAAATCCAACCGCCAAATTTCATATATAATTGGCTTCCACTTTTAAATTGTTGTAAGTGTCCAATAGCTATTGTATTAAGCAAGAATCTAACAATATACTCTCGCAATACAAAAAACTGGCTAATACAGATTTTGAGGCGGCAAGAAAGTTGAAACATTCCTGTAACACTAACATTAATTAGGTGAAGTGTGGTCGACTAGGAAACTTAAGTTAAAATTTTTGGTTTTTATAAAATGATGGCCCCCACATGGACTGGTTATATTGTAGAAATTTTTTTAAAAGTTTTTATTTTTCAAAACAAAAAAGACATCAATAATGTGTTGTCTGTATTCATTTTGTAAGTAAACTCAATAATATGTAAATAGTGTGTTTGAAAATGATAAAAAATTTGGAAAAAAGTTTTTGATATAAAAGTTTTTAAAATGGTATAAAATGATTTGATGCAACAAGAAAAATAATAAAGAGTAAAGAAAATAAAGTTAAAATAGATAAATTAGTTGTATAAGTAATTATGCAAAAACTAGTTATATTGTGGAATTTTTTAAAAAATTTATTTTTCAAAATAAAAAAGATATCAATGATGTGTTATTCATATTCATTTTTTAAGACACCTGGAGAAATAAATAATAAGCGTGTTTGAAAAGTGAAAACAATTTTGGAAAAAAATATTGGTATAAAAGCTTTTAAAATGATATAAAATGATTTGATATAATAGAGATAATGATAAAAAGTAAAGAGAATAAAATTAAAAAAATAAATTAGTTGTATAGGTAATTATGTAAAAATAATTGAAAATAAGGTAATTGTGTAAGAGAATACAAAAATAATTAAAAAATAAGATGATTATGAAAAATAAATAGTTTCAGTCAAAAAGTTTTTAGGTGTGTTTGGCTAAAGATAAAACTTTTTAATGAAAAGTTCATAAGGTAAAAGTTATTAAGTTGATAGAAAATAGTGCGATATGATAGAGATAATAATGAGATATAAAGAGAATAAAACTACAATAGATAAATTAATTATATGTGTAGTCGTGTGTAAATAATTGAAAAATATAGTAGTTTGTATAGGAAAATGTGAAAAATAATTAAAAAAAATGATAGCTACGGAGAGTGACAACTTTTGGATTTAAAAGTTTTGTTAACATTTTTCGTGTCCAGCCAAACACACTCTTTATTTGAAAACTTTTCGATATATATAAACACGCACTTATTGTGTTTAAAAAGCGATAAAACTTTCAAATAGAAAAATTTTAGTGTGTTCCCAAATATATCCAATAGTTTGATCTTAATTCCAAATGTACATTTTTGGGATTTAATATACCTATTATGTTTGCATTTAATACTAAAAGTACCCATTCCGTAAAAAACCGCCTGTTGAATTTTGTTAAATACCCAGAATACCTTTGTTGTGAAATAATAAATGATGAAAAAAATATAAAAAATAAAGTTAAGACATTTTAAATTTAGAATTCATATGCAATTAAGGCACTTATGAGTTACAAAATTTAATTTTTTCAATTGTGTCATAAATTTGAGAAACATATTAGTAATTTCACATACTCTCCAATAGTGTTAACACACAAAATAAACATTTTTGGGATTAAATGCAAACACAATGAGTATATGTGAAATTTTGAAAACGTAGTTGATCTATTTTGAAATTAAGGTCAAACATAGCGGGTGTATTTGGGAATAACCCAAAATTGTGTTACAAAAGTTTTTTAACGGAGGAAGATGATGTGACGTAATAGACGTAAAAAAATAATAAATAAGATAAAGTTAAAATAGATAGGTTAGTTATGTAGATAGTTGTGTATAAATGATTGAAAAGTAGGGTAGTTGTATAGGAAAATGTGAAAAAATGATTAAAAAATACGATAGTTGTAGAGAGTGAAAAGTTTTAGATTAAAAAGTTTTAACTTGACATTTTTTATTAATTACCAAACACACCCTTAATAAAAAGTTTTAATGTAAAATTCTGTGAAGCATAATAACATAATGTGATACGATAGAAATAACGATGAATAATAAATAAAATAAAGTTAAAATAGATGATTTAGATGCATAGGTAGTTGTATAAAAATAATTAAAATTTACGATAGTTGTATGAGAAGAAGTGAATAAATAATTTAAAAATATGATAATTATAGGTAGTGAAAAGTTTTAAATTGAAAAATTTTAGTTTGAAAAGTTTTTGGGAAGTAAAAAAAATTTTGATATAAAAGTTTTTGGGAAGTAAAAAAAATTTTGATATAAAAGTTTTTGGGAAGTAAAAAAAATTTTTGATATAAAAGTTTTGAATTTGAGTATAATAATGTAATATGGTTGAGGTAATGATAAAAAATAAAAATAATAAAGTTAGAATAAATAAGTTAGTTGTATAAGTAATAATATATAAATGATTAAAAAATATAATAGTTGTATTGAATATGTGAACAAATAATTTAAAAAATAAAATAATTATAAAGAATTAAAGAATTTTAACTTACATTTTTTCTCATTCTAAACACACTTTAAAAAGTTATAGTTTAACAATTGTTGCTTATTATCAAACACCCTTTTTTTTTTAGTGTGACAAACACATTTTTAATTTAAAGTATTTGTGTAAAAAACAAACACCTCAAAGATTATTTGTCATTTTTTAAACCTCTTTATTATATATGCAATTCCAATAAGTGCGAATATATTTGCAAATTATCTAAGAAAAGTCTAGACGTGAAATCATTACTACCGCGCAAAAAAAAAAAGTTCATTTCAAATATATCAATTATGTTTGCTTTTAACTACAAATATATTCATTTAAGTTTGAAAACTTTCATATATATCCACTAAATATGAGTGAAATTTTAAATATACCTATTATGTTAGGCATATTTGAAATTTCACTCATACATAGCAAATATATGTGAAAGTTTCCAAACTTGAGGGGTATAATTATAATTAAGGGCAAACACAGCAGGTATATTTAAAATGAGAAGTGATCCTGTTAGCCCGATCTAAGTATCCCACTTAATTTATCTTAAAAAATTTATTTATAACAATTTTTTTTTTACTTTTTTTTCGTTTACTTGCTTATCTAAGTGTATTTAACATATAGGCAAAGTTTTACTATTTTTGAATACGTTTATTTAATTTTTTAAAATTTTTAAATATTTATATATATATATATGTATTTAAAATTCTCTAAATTTTTAAAATCTAAAAAAATATATACACAGATCTAAAATAGTAAAATTTGGTTTACATGTTAAATGTGCTTAGATAAACCAGTGTATAAAGAAAAAAGTAAAAAATATTATTTAAATATGATTTTTGAGATGAATTAAATAAGATATTTACCTAGTCGGGACTAATAGGATCATTTTTTATTTAAAATTAACCTAAATAAAATGAAAAAAATTTCACACCGTCAAATGCACGATACCATCGGCGCCTCCGAACTCCAGAGTCCAAACAAAAGACAGTGGCAATCTCGTAATTAAACCTTAACTCTATGCCCATGTTCGCACCGGCGCTGCTATAAAAGGTTTCGATTTCCACATTGCAAGCCCTCTTTCAAAACAATCCAAACAGTTTTTCATTCGGCCTCTCCCACACAAAAACCGTCTGTGCATCTCTTCCGCTTCTCACTCTCTCCTCTATTAGGTGCGTTCGATCAACTCCCTGGTTCTCTCAAAATAAATTTCAGGGAAATTCGAATCTGTTTTTTTTTTTTTTATACCAGTTTTAGATTTCTGTCACTGCCAGTGTTTCTAGGGTTTTGCAGCAGCATCCATGTCTCTGAGGCCTAGTGCGAGGACCGAGGTTCGTCGCAACCGCTATAAGGTTGCCGTTGATGCCGAAGAGGGCCGAAGGAGGCGGGAAGACAACATGGTTGAGATCCGCAAGAACCGACGGGAGGAGAGCCTTCAGAAGAAGCGTCGCGAGGGCATGCAGGCCCAGCCGTTCCAGGCCATGATCCATGCGTCTGCCGTCGAGAAGAAGGTATCAGCGATTGTTTTCGTTGTTGGACAACGGTTCTTAGACTGCGCTTACTGTTCCTGTTTACTTGGTGTATTGTAGTATATAGTGACGGAAGTTTTACATGGAGTTCAGATGTCCTTTGCCTTTGAAATCAGAAGTTTTATTGGCACTTCTTTTCTGTTCGGGATTAATGTCAGAATGCATTATTGATTCTAGTCCTTGCAACACGTTCCGTCTGCTTTGGTTTGTTTTTTCGCAGTTGGAAAGTCTTCCTGCTATGGTGGCTGGGGTGTGGTCAGAAGACAACAGTTTGCAGCTCGAGGCAACTACACAGTTCAGGAAACTGCTCTCCATTGGTGAGGATTTTGTTCTGATTCGCCCATTCTGTTGGGGATCTATTTTTTTCTTTTTATTCACTTTCAAATTACGAATGAAATTCTTTTATTAGAAAGGAGTCCTCCAATTGAAGAAGTAATTTCGTCGGGTGTGGTTCCTCGCTTTGTCGAGTTTCTTATGCGAGAAGATTTTCCTCAGCTGCAGGTTTTGTATGGATTCATTGCGTGTGTATATTTCTTCATACTTGATTTCATATTATTCTCAATATAATCATTTAAACTCAGTTTAAGTTGTTTACATTTGACAGTTTGAAGCAGCATGGGCTCTCACAAACATTGCTTCTGGCACTTCCGAGAACACCAAGGTTGTGATTGATCATGGCGCTGTGCCAATCTTTGTGAAGCTACTTGCTTCTCCAAGTGATGATGTCCGAGAGCAGGTATGCCAGCTGAAGCATATGGTTTCCCGATTCTGGAGTGCTGTTAGATAAGCTTTATTGATTTAATTTGGTGGCACACAAATGTACTAACCGTCATTTGTGAACATTTTTAAGGAATGTTATACTATCTACTTACTATCTGCATCTCAATTTTTCATCTTCTTATTCTCCCACTAGGATCATCACACGTAAACATAAATGCATTGTTTCTGGGATTTGGAATTTGATGTTAGAAAACTCAAACAAGGGTATTATTATTTGATTTAATTTATCTTTTTGAGTTTTTAGTGTTTCCTGTTTACATTATGATCTGTTTGTCATGGCTCATGAGTGCTATTCGGGTTTTAACAACAAATTGATCTTGTTGTTCTGGATTGCTGCTCTAGATTCAATGAATCCCTCATGCTGGGGTATTAACTCAGAAGATAATAGTGAATTTGGATGTCATTAGTCTTATGAGTAGTTAAAGTTATGAGACTTTAGATGATTTGTTTCTTTCATTGAATTAGTGAATTACTAAAATGTTGTCATGTCTTCAGTAAGGCAATCTGCCAAGCTGGATGCTAGATTCTATGTGGGCATGCCTTAGACAGGGTTTGTTGGAATGCTGGAAGTTGGATTCTAGATGTTACTTTGTGTGTCTTAGACTTGTTGTATCCTAGAAGCTGCATGTGTATGCGTTGAATAAGGTTTACTAGATGCTAGATGTTAATGCATTGGCTGTTGCTAACTAGATGCTAGATGTTAATGCATTGGATGTTGCTTGTGGATTTTCTGGAAAATTTCCTATGCAAATACATGATTTGTTAAAGTCTTCTGTTTGTTAAATTTTCACCATCTTGTAAATGTTTCATCATCCGTCACCCTGTGAAAAATTTGGATTTTTCAGCCAAGCTTTTCTAACATTTCAGGCAGTTTGGGCACTGGGAAATGTTGCTGGTGATTCTCCCAGATGCCGGGATCTTGTTTTAAGCAATGGCGCATTGGTTCCACTGCTGGCACAGTTGAATGAGCATGCAAAGCTTTCAATGCTTAGAAATGCTACCTGGACCTTATCAAATTTCTGCAGGGGAAAGCCACAGCCTCCTTTTGAGCAGGTACACGCTGTCTCTATGCTTTCAAGGTGGTTTGCCCAAAAAGGGTGCATTATTGATGTATTCTCCATTATTTGGACAGACGAGACCTGCACTGCCAGCACTTGAGCGTCTCATTAATTCGAATGATGAGGAAGTCCTGACAGATGCATGCTGGGCACTTTCTTATCTCTCTGATGGTACGAATGACAAAATCCAAGCAGTCATTGACGCGGGTGTTTGTCGTCGGCTCGTTGATTTGCTTCTGTCAGTATTTTTTTGTTATTGTTTTTTCTTCTTCACTGTGTTCTTTTAATACGTTTGTTTAATCTACAGCAGGCCATTGATTACTGGATATGTTATGATCTTTTACATTGTTTGCAGTCATCCTTCTCCCTCAGTGCTTATTCCTGCCCTCCGCACAGTCGGAAACATTGTCACCGGTGATGATACGCAAACACAGGTATCTTGTGCATCCATTTTGACATTAAATTCTCCTATAATTTGAGATTTTGTTGGTGAAACAATTTTACCTCTTGCATGGATTCGTTGACACAGTCCGTCAGTCATTTAAAATTTTTTTAGGATGCTTGTCCAAGGGATTTTAAAGTTGCTACATTTTATGCAGAGGGTAACAATTTTGCATGAGTAAGTGGAAGGTTGTGAAGATTCTATGTGCTTGATTGCGTTGGTGCCACGTGTCAATTTCTTGTTGGTGTGTATGCATGTGTGCATAAAAAAGCACTTGTGTATGTTTTAGAATTGGTGTACGTGTATTTTTCTATGTATCTTAATGTAAGCATATATGCTTTCCTCTGAAGAAATTGTGCAGGTTCTGTGTCATTTGTGTTTGTGTTTGATTGCTGGGACACTGGGCCATTGTCATCTCCTAATGAACAGAAACAATGAGGTGGGAAATCAAAAAGAAAAAAATAAAAGGAAAAGGGGAAGTTTTCACTTTTTTCTGTTGGGACTATACATATAGAACTGCATTTTGAGTTGCAACTGTGTTTTCTTTTGTTTCTTTTCTTCATGTTGTCTGACTCTTTTATTCCTTTAGGGTTTTATGAGAAATTTGACGATGAAAATTCAGAAATTTGTTGTTTTTGGGGTTATTTGAAGTTTCACTATTATCTCCTTTTAACATGTTGACTAACTAGCCTATGTTGACCTTTAAATGCTGAGTTTATTTTTTGCATACTTGAATTGACTGCTGTGATTAATGATTAATGTGATCCTACCATCAACTGATAGAGGAACGATTGCCTAATATCAGGGCTTTGAACCCACTCTTCCCTTTGGCTTACCCTGATTTTCGTTTGCTACCTTCCCAGCAAGTTCGTAACATCTTTTCACCTTGCCACTGCTGTGTGGTTTTGGTTGGGTAGAAGGAATGGGAATGGGCAATTAGAGAGTGAACTTTCTTCTGCATTTCCCCACCGTTTAATCGATATTATGTATATGAAAAGTAGCCTACCTGTTGCCTAGAGCGACCTTTGCTTTATTACAAAGAGGATGTTTTCCATGATCTGAACCTGCTACCTCTAGTTGCTAAGGCAGTGACTATAACCTTGGACCAAGGCCTGCCTCTTCTATCCTACTATCTTTTTATGGGTGTGTTTGTTTAACGCTAAAACTTTTCGAATTAAAACTTTTCACTCTTCACCACCACACTAGTTTTTAATTATTTCTTCACATCTTCCTATACAACTACCCTATTTTTCAATTATCTCTGCAACCCATACAAATAACCTATCGAGTTTAACTTTATTCTTTATACTTTTGATCATTATTTGTGTCATATTGCATCATTTTACACCATTTCAATAACTTATGCACAAAAGACTTTTCATTCAAAAGTTTTATCACTCTTGAACACACCCTATAAAAAAAATTTGTTCTCTCTGTCGTTGCTTTTTTTTTTTTTTTCAATTTTTTCTTTCCATGCTATCACTTGCCTTCCCTTTTACCCTTCATGTTTCCAGTTTCACTTTCTCTTCATTTCTTTTCATAATTTTCAAACACATAAATTTCCATTTTATTATTCCCTCCTTTTGCTTATCATTCTTGAGGGACAATTGATGAACACCTAGTCGAGTATGGCAGATCTGTCTGCACACATAAGGTGGCTCGGAGGCTTTTTAGTGCTGCCCAGAATTTGTATGACCTCAGAGAGAAGCTTTCATCTAGTGACCTGATTGGTCTTATACTCCTGTCACTGCTATCAGGCTAAATCTTTGTACCATACACCCACTTGTGGCAAAATGGGAACCAAACTGGTGATAATCGAACCACTAACTTTGAAAGATGACCCTGGCGTAAAGTTGCATTCTTTGTTCCTTCCACTGACTTTTATGCTTAGGAGTTGAAATTTTTTTAGGGCGGGGCATAATCATCTCTACTCATGAAGAATATGATGACAGTACTTTTGGATTGGAATGCTTTTTTTTTTTTTTTTTATAAAATGAAAGATAGCAACATGTTGATTGCTCATTACTGCTGCATTGCAATATTTGTTTCTGTTCATGGAGCTTGTCCTGCACTTCCTGTTTTTGTGAAAATTCTTGTTTTGGCCTTATTTTCTTTGTGGCTCTAATCTCTCCTTCTCCAGCACTTGCTATTTTTCATTTCTTCCTCAAATAATGACTCATGTGTTTCTCCTTTCATCACTTGGTTCCCGGAATGTAGCTTTGAGTGCTTTGCTTCGCTTATATGCTTTTGTTTAAGATTATTTTGTATGGTCCATTATAAAATAAAATTGATCAAATTTTGATGTCAATTTTTGTCCTGCTCAACGAGAAGGAAAGAAAACAATCCTCGACATTTTCTTGGATTCATCTGTTACTTGCTGCTGAAAATGTTTGGTTCTTTGGGTGTAGCTACCGCATGAGATTTGGTGTGAATTGAATATAGATTGCCTGGAATGATGTTTTAGATTATTTACCTAGGGAAATAGCTAAAATGTAGTGTGTAATGGAACATCAAAGAAAGGATTAGTTTTATGCCTGAAAATTGTCACAAATGATTGGATGTGGTATTTGTTGCTAGGAGTGATGGATCGTATCTGGCAATTTCAATCGAATATCTGTAGAAAAAAGATGGAAAGCAATGAGTATCATATTTTGAATGTTTTCAGTTTTTCGCTTTCAAAATAATCCAGCTATGTAAGAGGAATGCAATGGTCAAATCATATTATTCACATCTTTTGCTAATTTCAGGTTCATTTGGAATTACATCAACTAGGTTATCCTCTAGATTACTTCTTCCCAAACAACTCTTTAAGAGGCGGTTTGAGCTTGAATGCCCTGATTGTAGATACAGTGGTTTCTGACTGATTTAATTTTAAGATCCTTAATCTTTGAGATGTTTTAGTAGAAGTCCTCTGTTTCTTATATGCTAACTACATGTGGACAGTGAAATTCGGTGACTACTCTCAACACTGGAGCATTAATGCTGGATAATTTGTTGTCTTTCTGCAGTGGATTATTAATCATCAAGCACTCCCTTGTCTGCTGAGTCTCTTGACCCACAATCATAAGAAAAGCATTAAGAAGGAAGCATGTTGGACTATTTCAAACATCACAGCAGGAAATAAGGATCAGATACAGGTATATTTGTAATTGAAAAGGATTTCAGGTTGGTCAATTTAACATATAACAAAAGGAGCTAGTGCTTTTTGAACCTAAATAATTACCTGTTTGGGTCCCTTCGTTGACTGACTTCTAGTGATCTTGTCTCATATTGTTCAGCAAACCTTCAAAAAATTTTGCATGCTATAAGCTTTGTCTATTGTTGCAGCAGTCCCAGTGTATGCTGCTTATAGTTGTCTGTTGATTAGGAATTATTCCTGGGTCAACATTTTGGAATTATTTTTGGGTTGTGTTCTCCAAATTATGGTTGTAGACCATTTTCTATGTTAGTGAGAAGACAGCCACTTTCTGTTTGTAAGATCCCATTAATTGCTGCCAATAGCCTTAGCAAAGTCACTAATTTCTTGCTCACAAAACAATTCCATTCACACATAGAGGCTAATTGCTGCAATATCACTAATTTTTTGCTTGTGAAAAAATTTCAGGCAGTGATTGCTGCTAACATTATTGGCCCTCTAGTTAATTTGCTTCAAACAGCTGAGTTTGACATCAAGAAAGAGGCTGCATGGGCTATCTCAAATGCTACTTCTGGTGGCACTCATGATCAAATCAAGTATGTGTTGCCACTTTTCCTCATTGCTTTAGCTGAAAGTTATTTTATGTAAAAAATAGCTTAAAGGTTAGCCTTAGGGAAGTATCAAGCATTCATGTTGTTGCTTCTCATTTTGGCAACAGGTATCTTGTTAGCCAGGGATGTATCAAGCCATTATGTGATCTTCTCGTTTGTCCTGATCCGAGGATTGTGACGGTTTGTTTGGAAGGGCTTGAGAACATCTTGAAGGTTGGGGAAGCGGAGAAGAACCTGGGTAATACTGCAGGAGTGAATGTCTATGCTCAATTGATTGAAGAAGCTGAGGGATTGGAAAAGATAGAAAACCTTCAGAGTCATGACAACACTGAGATATACGAGAAGGCAGTAAAGCTTCTTGAGACATACTGGCTAGAAGAGGAAGATGAAATGCCTGCAGAAGATCCTTCACAACCTGGGTTCCGCTTTGGGAATGAGTCATCTATCCCAGCTGGTGGATTCAACTTTGGCTAAAGGTACTTGCAATGGTTTATTATTATTATTTTTTTGGATGGTAACAATACATTGCCCGATGCTTAGCTGAAGACATCTGAACTCATGTGTACTGGTGCCATCCATTAAAATATCCAGTATCCAAGCTATGTCTGTGTGCCCCATACCCTAGTGTTTGTATCCTGAGGTTCCATACTTTGGCTCTACAAGGTGGATGCATTGTTCATACTTCATATACAGGATAACTGGACTGATCACAGCTAGGCACCACTCTTTCTGCTGAAAGTGATACTTGTGTAAGCCTCATTTATTAGATCTTTTTTAGGGCATGTTTGTTTAACGTAAAAATTTTTCAAACTAGAACTTCTCAATTTATAACTTTTCAATCTCCATAACGATTCTATTTTTTAATCATTTTCACATCTTTCTATATAACTATCTTAGCTTTCAATCATTTAAACAACTAGCTATACAAACTAACTAATTTATTTTAACTTTATTCTCTTTACTCATCGTCATTACCTTATAGTATCACTTCATTTTTTTTCCAATTCAAAAATTTTTACACTAACGAAATTTTCATCAAAAGTTTTATTGCTTCCCAAACACAAAATATGAAAATCATCTGATTGAGAATATGTTGGTTTCTCATTTTGTGTACATTGTTCTGTATGATGAAAGAGTGATTTTTATAATTAACCAGTCTGAAATGAGACCATTTTAATAAAATTATTGATGTAGGTGTATTTAATTTATAAACCAATTTTACCATTTTTGGAAATGTATATATATTTGTTTTGGATTTTAAATACAGAGGTATTCTGTCATTCCTAAGTTGATAAATTGAGTTACGCCCATGTTTAAAAATTTAAAATAAATATACACACATTTCCAAAAAAAACTAAAAATTAGTTTATATATTAGATACACTTAGATTAATAGTTTTATAAAAAAAAATTTAAATTTTTTTGGCCTGGTTCATTTGCTACCGGGCGTAATAATGGATCATAGGTCTGTGTCTGTGCATAGATTGATGAATGATTTTCAACCTGCTGCATGGTTTTTTGATACCTGCAGGATTTAGTTCAAGAGTTGCATGTGGTGGGATGTGTCCGTTGGGGAGTGTCTTGTCATGTCCTTTTGTCCAGTCACAGGTCAAGTTGAAATGAAGCGTTGGAGCTGAGGGAACTTCTGCAAGTAGGCGGAATAAATGAGATCGTCTGGAAGGTGGAGAATCATGCATTTTTGTTTGTCATTGGATCTGAAACTTGACCGGATGCTGGCTTTCTTTCAGCAAGATGCATGGTGCAGGGGAACAAATGTGTCCTTGTCTTATTATAATTCTGTCAAAAGGTGGATACAAGTTTGAATTTTAAATTCATTTGCATGTGTTATAAAGCTACTAAATATCAAAGATATCAGAGATGAGACACATGGAAAAGGTCAGTCTATGAAATAGCACTCCTGTTTGTCTATCTTGCTGCATTTCTTATGTATAGCAAGGGCAGAAGAGTTCTATGATTATGTTTTGTTATTTGTGATCCCCGGGTTCTTTTTCTGTCCTATGTAAGAGTGGTCCTTGTCTAGACTGTTTTGTAGACAGAACAGATTTGTAGTAGCTTATGAATGTTTCGTTGATGTTGCAGAAAAGGAAGACATTTTTGTGATAAGCTTTGCATGACTCTCGTCAGTCGTTTGGTTGCAAATGTCTTGATGGAATTGGGCCCAGGGGTGTTAATCTCAACCCTAATCTGTTTATTAACTCATTTAAAAGAATTGAACTCTAATCCACATTTAATAAATGGGTCAGTAGGTTGTAAACTGTTCGTATAGTGAATAATCTGAAGAATTTAGAC
>JAXCLR010000063.1:51451608-51475702 GCA_035584095.1 Annona squamosa | reverse complement strand
CGTATAGTGAATAATCTGAAGAATTTAGACTTTAGCTATATATATATATATATTTGGTGGGTGGGGGGGGGGGGGCGCGAGAGTGTTTATGAAAATAGGATAATAATAAGAAAATAGAATTAAGGTACTGGCTTAAAAATAAGAATTAAGTGATGGAAAGAAGGCTTAGTAGGAGAAAATGATCAGGAAGTTTGCGTCTATTTAAAGTTCTACAAAACTTTAATGGATTAAATGGGTTACCAAATGGATTCATAAGTTATAAAATTTTTTTATATTAATTTGTTTATTTAATTAAATGGTTGAATGAGTTGGTGAATTATAATCTGCTTATTTTAAAATCTCAATCTCAACCTGAACTCGTTTATAAATGAGTTGATCATTACCATTAATGCTTGTCATTGGACTTAAGTGCACGTGGAAATGAGTGAAATAGCTGTGAATCCCGCTACAATGAAATCACGAGCTTTTTAGGTTCAATCATTATTGTTGCTACAGGCAATTTCATCACCTTGCCCCTTTTTAGAGATTTTGGAATCTCCTTAATCGTTTATGGATTTTGCCAAGAAAACCCTATTAATGAACTTCGTTTGAAAAGCTATGGTTGGGCAATTAATCTCGTGCGGTCGTCTGATGGTTACCTTATCGTGGTCTACTTGAGCTTAACCGCTTGGTAAAATGTGTTTTGAATAGTTATAAACAATAATGTCAAATTTAAAGGTGCACAACTAGGAGTCGGTAATATATATCATGATGTATTTGAAACTAAAATACATCATTAATTTGATCTAACTTAATTTTTTGATTTTTTATAAAATATTTTTTATTAGGATTTATCTAATGTGACAATTGATATTATAATTAAGTATATTCGTAGCCATTAAAATATGAAGGGAATTTTTTCTAAAAACCCTTTGGGAAATTTTATGAAACCCTTATAATAGAGGAATTTTAATTTTTTTCAATGATAAAATCACCTCTTACTGGGGGAGGGGTGGTTCAAACTCGCAATCTTACTTTCACGGTTTTATCGTGACGGCTCTACCATGTTGGCCATAAACATGTTTTCTCATGTGTATTTAATAATTAACATATATATTAAGTTTGCCATTTTACAATATTTTTAAATTTATTTTTATTTTTAAAAATAATCAATTTTAGTTTTAGGGCATTTAAGTAATTTATTATTCCTTAAAGAACTTGATTTTTAAAATTAAAAAATACGTAAAAACATTATAAAATAGCATAATTTGGTATATGTATTGGATCCAATTAAGAAAACATCTTTATGAAGAAAAATTAAAAAGTATAATTAATTGTAAAAATAAATGAATAATATTTTTAGACGAAAACACATTATACTGTTTATAATTGGGCTCTGCCATCTATTGCTTTACTGGTCGCTGATGTGGGAAATGACGTAGGTATCATATTTCCTCGAAAAAAAATTATTACTCGAAAATGATGTGAAGGTGTAAAGAGTCTTTGCTCATGTTATCATTGTTACTGTTCGATGCAGTATTACAATTGTTTCGGATCCATATAAGGATCTTGAGAAAAGAGGTTCTAAAGGATACAGAAGTGAAGAAAATAAAAAACTATAGAATTAGATGTAAGGAAAAGTAAGAATATAAATTATAGTAACGATAATGATGATGAAATGAAAACTTGTAAAATGTTTTTTTAGCTGTATTTGGAAAATAATAAAAACTTTAGATAAAAAATTTCTAATGTAAAAGTTTTTAAAATAAGAAAAAATGATGCGATACGACAGAAATAATGATAATGAATAAAAAAAATAAAGTTAAAAAAGATAGGATACTCATATGAATAGTTGTAGAAAAATGATTAAAAAGTAAAACAGTTATATAATAAAACATGAAACAATGATTAAAAAATAAGATGATTGTAGAGAGTAAATAATTTTAAATTAAAAAATTCTTATTTGAAAAGTATTAATGGTAGCCAAATACATTTTGTAACGGCCAAAATCAATTCCCATATTGAAAAAAGAAAAGAGTTGCAAAAGAGTCATTAAAGTGCATTTTAAAATTGTGGTTGAGTTGCCATTCCACGCTGAATGTCTCCTTAGGGATGAACCATAGTAGGTTTACTGTGATATTTTATTAAAATTCAAGCTGGCTCTCATAATCTCATACTGAAATGTTTAAAATATTTCAATTAAAACAGCAAGCTAAATTCTGCAATTCGAATTACATAAAGTTTAAATATACATACGACTAAAATTTTTATTGAAAAATATGATTTAAAATTGAATTACTAATATTACAAAATCATCAATTTCTATATTTTTTACCGAATCATTCATTTATTATCTTGTTGATTGGACCTTCTACTTCACTTTTTAGCAGTTTGAGAATAAGGACTCGTAACGTTAGTTCTAGACTAAAAATCTCTGCAGGAATCTGAACACGAAGAATGTCTGCACGATTCAAACGCGGGAAGCATCAACTGATCCGATCCTATCCTATCACATGCCTCTTTGTCCTCTCCACGGACTTGGACGTGGATCGACAGTCGAGACAACGCACGAACTGTCGTGCAGCAACAGTAATCTTCGTCGGTTAGCATGCTAACCATGTCAGCATCTCTATTGATTAGCATACTAACTATTACATTAATAATTAACACTTCACCCACTCTTCTAATCGGAAGGCACTAACCATGCGGCGGAATACTCCTCCACGCGCGTCTGAATCGTAGAACGCACGTAATTTCTTTTTGCACGACATATGTCCAAATTGAAGATCTAATCCATCCTTAGATTATAAAAATCATTTTTGTTTATCGTAAACTTTAATTCTCCGTTTCTCTTTCTTATAGGCTTGAAATTTCATTGGAGGCATCAGGTGTAACTTTTTAGTTTCCAAACTTGAAAATCACTTTAAAATGAAGCTTGTCCGATAACACTTAAAACTTTTAAATTAAGATTGTTAACCGAGAACTTTTCAATATTCATAATTATTTTATTTTTAATTATTTTTTAATTTCTTCCCATACAACTATTCTATTTTTTAATCATTTTAACACAACTACTCATACATCTAAAATATCTATTTTAATTTTATTTTTTAATTCTATCATATTATATCATTTTTTTTCATATTTTAAAAATTATAAGCAAAAGTTTTTCATCAGAAAATTAATCACTTTTCAAACGCACCCGAATTATCTCGACCAAATGGAGATTGTAGAATAATCTTGAACCACTTTCAAACACCTAATTTGATTAACCGCGTAGATTTTGTATTTGAAAGCGTGATAATGTGCTGGTGCGTGGATCTTGGCCACGGCAGACGTACATGAAAGTGCGACATTATCCTCAAACTCAAATGCCTCTAAATGACCAAAGTGCCCATCATATCCTGTCAAGTTCCTTCGCATCCTTTGTACTGCTGTGGCAGGTTCTTGTTCAATATAATTAGTGACAAATATTATGCTTGCATGAAATTGATGTTGTCGTTTGTTTCAAATGCTATTGCATCCCATAATGTTTAATCATCCTTTAAAAGTTTCTTAATATCTTTCATGAGATTAACGGTTCGGATATTGAAATCTACTCTTCCTCTGTAAGAAAAATCTTGTCCGGATGTAAACTTGGCTTTTGCTTAGGAGGAGTGCCGTGGTAGTTGGATGTCCGCCCACTTCAAACTTTGACTTCAAGGTTCCGTTTACGTAACCTGGATAAAGAAATTGAGAAAAAAAAAATTATTACGGATTTTTTTTTTTTTTAAAGTGATACGGTGTGACAAAATGACTGTTAGGCTGCACTTGGTATTCGAAAAAAATAGAAAAATAAAAAATTTTGATTATTAGAAAAAATAAAATTTGGGAAAGTGAAAAATTAATCCAATGCAACAGAAATAATAATTAAGAAGGGAGGAAATGGAATTTAAATCGATACAATTATGGAAATACCTAAAAAATAATTGAAAAGTAAAATAATTTGGTAGTTAAAATATCAAATGGTATAAAATTTGTATATAAAAGCGGAGAAAATTTTTTTCTTTTCCAAACGTCAAAAATAAGAATAAAATAGATATAATGATTGTATAAAACATTAAAATAATAATTTGAAAAGTAGAATTATTAATGATTTAAGATATTACATATATTAATAGTGGCAAAGAAATTAGTGTAAATTTTTTATTTTATCTTTCCTTTTAACAAACAGACCTATTATCATCTCTTTAGCAAAGAATAAAAGAAAAAATTTCCACCATTTTCGTACTTTTTCTACAATTTAACCTTTTAACTATACAAGAATCATATTATTATATATTTTTCATATAATAAATTTACTTATCTTATGCTTATTTTATTTATCCTTTATAATTACTCTCATTATATAAAGTTAATCTCTTATTTTTTAAGATTATATCTTTTATGATGCGATGAGGTTTAGAGCTCTATACTCAACTGTCATATGACTTTGAACCCCCGAGCGCGCATACTCGAATATTGGAGATTAACTTGAGTTGGGTGAGTTAAGGTTTGTTTCTATCATTATTTTATTCCTAAAAATTCATATTCTAATCTATTTTAGGTAGGGTCAATTCTAAGCATATCCTATTTCATTTTAACATCAAGTTGATTACAATTTTGTCTTCAAATTGGTTCTTTAAAAAAAGTTTTTATATTTTATTTGAAAACTATGATTTTACCGGTCAATTCTAAGCATATCCTATTTTATTTTTAACGTCAAGTCGATTTCGTTTTCGTCTTCACATTGGTTCTTTAAACAAAGTCTTTATATTTTATTTGAAAACTATAATTTTATCACAAGTATTAATAAACATATAAAAAGTGTGTTTGGTAATGGATAAAACTTTTGGTGAAAAGTTTTAGAGAGTAAAAGTTGTCAAATGATGTGATATGATAGAGATAATGATGAGTAGTAAAGAGAATAAAGTTAAAATAGATAGCTTAGTTATGTAGATAGTTGTGTAGAAATGATTGAAAAATAGAGCAGTTGTATAGAAAAATGTGAAACAATGATTAAAAAATATGATTATTGTGGAGAATGAAAAGTTTTAGATTGAAAAGTTTTAATTTGACAAGTTTTATTAATTTTTAAACACACCCAAAATCGAGATGATATTACTGTAATTTTTGAAATATATTTATTAAATTTATTAAATAATTGATTAATTAAATAAGTTTCTATATATTTAAAGAGTATATTTATGTTTTTCATTGTAGAAGATATTTTATAAAATTTATATTAAATATATATTAATAATTCAGGTTTGTTTCAAGTACTAGGAACTCGAACCTATTCTACCCTAATATAACTGAATATTTCTTTACTTAAAATATATCTTATTTTATGAGTATAAAAATAAAAATCTACTCTCCCAATTTTAAGGTATTCATCGAGTTGACCCACAGTATCTTATTCAAATTGCACCTTATTCGAGTGTATTATCATTAGGCGGATTTGTTTGGAAAGTGATAAAAATTTTTATTAGAAAATTTTTAAATTGAAAGAAAATAATGTGAGTAATTTTTAGTAGAGGTAATAATGAAGAGTAAAGAGAATAAAATTAAAATACGTAGGTTAGTTGTGTAAGTAATTGTACAGAAATAATTGAAAAGTAAAATAATTGTATAGGAAAATAAAGAAAAATAATTAAAAAAAGAATAATTACGAAGAATGAAAATTTTTAACTTAGATATTTTTTTTTAATTGCCAACCACACTCTAAAGATATGTAAGAAAAATATTTTAAAAAAGTGAGGGTATAATGTAATTTATGTAATAAAAGTAGTGATTAAGTGTAGTAATCAAAAAAACAAAATTGATATAATAGTTGTACCAAAAATGTGAAAATGATTAAATGCAGAAATAATTAATAGCACTAGATACCAAAATGAGGAAGATCGACGGCGATGATGATGATTATTAGTATTATTATTTCCTTTCCTTCTAACATACGCCACAAGTGGAAAATTTGACTCGCGGGATGAATTTTATAATCTCATGGACTTATCCAAGGCTTGCAAGATTGCAGAGCATCAACAGAGCAGACTTGTCAGTATATATAGCGAGAGACAGAGAGAGAGGGAGAGAGGGAGAGAGAATGGCGGATTTTCGGCGGGCATTGCAATTCGTAGTTGCTGCGGCGATTCTGCAAATGGCAAGCTGCGCCGAGTTCTTCAAGCCTTTCAACGTTAGCTATGATCACAGAGCTCTGATAATCGGCGGGAAGCGGCGCATGCTGATCTCAGCCGGCATCCATTACCCCCGAGCGACACCCGATGTACGCAGAGTAACGAGTTTGAATTCCTATTCATGTTTTTCAGTCTTCCGGATTCCATTCCGATCCATAGTCGTTTAGTTAGAAGCTGATTTCGATAACGATTTTTGCATCAGAATTTCATATATAATTTAGTGGTTTTTTGGAGTTTCTAGTGGTTTGTCAGTACTTGTCGAAGCATTGATTGGATAATTCAGTGGCTTTTCCTAGTACTTGTTTGGATAGCTAAGATTACGCAATCATGTTGACGCTACTGTCCCTCATTTGCTTTTTTCCTTCAATGGGTGGGATCGGCGTATCATATTCTTTCTTGATATGGGACTGAACATTGTCACCTCAAGTCTATCTACTTGAAGCAAAGAAGATCGTGTTCGTCACATTTCATTGTCCATACGAAAATACAATCATTTATGTGAAATGAAACACACACAAGGAAGTTAAAATCTATTTTATCTGCTAAATATAAAATTATTTTAAATGTGACTTTTAAAGTTAATGCCACAATTTATTCAATATAAAAGTTAAAGATAATTAATATATAACACTAACATTATGGTTCAAACTGATTCAAACCAAAGCTTAAACTGATCTGAATCAAACTGGCAATGAAATGGTTAAATCAATTGATTGGTTTTAATGACATTGGTCTTATGCTCTTTCTGACATTTTTTATGCTATTTCTTCCTTTTTTTCCCCACTTATATCCTCTTTTTTTTTTTTTTTTTTTTTTTTTCACTATCTTTTGCAAGCCGAAGGCTTCAAAGTGTTTGTTTGGTTGTCTTCAACTGTGTAGCTTAATTGGTACGTATTAAGTCTTTTCATGTTTCAATCTTAGTCCAAACCCTCATAACTGACTGCTTTCACACACAAAACTCATCATTAACCAGCGGGCTAGGAGTCAGGACAGTATTAAATTATTGCAAGGAGTTCTACAAAATCGCAGACCTTAAGATCCACTTTCTGTAACAATCTTGGCTGTTCATTTTCTCTATTATCTCTTGCTAGTTGCTGTCTGACCCTCTGGCTTCATTTGCTTTAACAATGTTCCAATTGTTGCCTTTGAATGTATTCAATTTAACTTGAACGATCCTTTTTGTGTCCGTTAACATGGGAGCCATTAACATTGAATCTTACAAGTTTGAGGTGTTGTCAGATGTGGCCTGATCTGATCGCAAAAAGCAAGGAAGGTGGGGCAGATGTTATTCAAACTTATGTATTTTGGAATGGCCATGAACCAGTTAGAGGACAGGTAGTGTCGGTTTCCTTGGATGTGTTTCAGACTCTCAGATTACACCAGGAGATGGCTCGGGTCTTCTTATCGTTTGCTAAAAGCATATCTTTCTTTCATTGCCTTGTGCCAGTATAACTTTTTTTTTTTTTTTTTTGATCGTGGCATGTCAGTATAACTTTGAGGGAAGATATGATCTCATCAAGTTTGTGAAGCTGGTGGGGTCAGCTGGACTTTATTTTCATCTACGGATAGGCCCATATGTGTGTGCGGAGTGGAATTTTGGGTATCCTTTACTCTACTTTTATTGTCAAGATCCATAAAAAAGATTGAATTCCTTTCTCTTCGTGTATCCTTTTCCTTGGAATTTCAGAATCCATCTAAAACTTGGAATTCCATTGTTTTCACTTCAGCTTCTACCATGAAGTTTCCTGAACCTAGATCATGATCATGTCTTACCCTTCCTCTTTTTCATCCATAAGTATCATAATTATTTTTTATTAGTTGTTTGTGACCATAATTGATTGCAAAACAACATGCTTTTCTCATACATTTTCCTTTACCTCGAGTCATATAGCTGATGCCCAGAACCATTCGAATTTGCGTCAGTGGCTAAATTAGTCAGGTTCTCCAGTTGACCAACATGAATTAATGGCAGGTTTTCTATAAAGCATGGATTTGGAGATGTGTAGAAACTTATTTTACAGTGGATAATGTTCTTACACACTTTTTGTACTTGCCAAGGATAACACCTTGGTGAATACAAACACTACACTCTTGACAGTGAAGATCAGTTCTTGCTTAGAGGAATATTATCTGGAATCTTGCATGCTAAGTTGGTCTTTTGACAGGGGTTTCCCTCTGTGGTTACGTGACGTCCCTGGTATTCAATTCCGAACAAACAATGACCAATTCAAGGTATCACTGTTTGTCGTGATGATTTTTTTTATTTTTTTATTTTATTTTCTTTTCTTTGGCTCCAAGGATTCTATATTGAAATGCATTTTTTTAATATATAAAGCATTCTGCTTTCAATCTATGTTATTTTACTGGATCTCCCGAGATGGTTAAAAATAAAGTAATTGTTGTTGATTGTAATCATCTTTAGGTATTTTCTTGTCTTGTGAATTCATTTACTCATGCTGTATTTTGTTCATTAATGTTCTTTGCAGGCAGAGATGGAAAGGTTTGTTAAGAAGATTGTAGATCTGATGCGACAAGAGATGCTCTTTTCTTGGCAAGGTGGTCCCATCATATTGCTGCAGGTTGGAGTAGCTTTCTTGTACTAATTTAAAAATTAAAATTTTTTCTTGGCATGGTGGTAAAATCATAAGCCTGCAGATTGAATTGGCTTGTCTTGAATATAAGGGATTTCGAAGCTCTAAATGGCAGAAAATGGGCATTTTGTGTTCATTTCTGCATAGTTGACTTCTTTTTCTGAGTTGATCGTGGATGCTTGAGACTCGAGAATCAGTTAGGAAGCTGAAATAAATGTAATATTTTTGCATGTCTGTGGATCTCTAGAGGATTAGGAATTGGCTAGTTCATTCTGCTTGCTTTTCTGTTTAAACCGATTGTTTTTTTCCTTCAAGAACTGAAGAATGACATAAAACAAGTTTTACAGATAGAGAATGAGTATGGAAATATTGAAAGCTCATACGGTCAAAGTGGGAAGGAGTATGTTAAGTGGGCAGCAGAAATGGCGCTTGGACTTGGTGCCAATGTTCCCTGGGTCATGTGCAGGCAAACTGATGCTCCAGAAAATATTGTAACTTCTTCGTCTAAGTTGCACATGTCCTTGGATCTATTACTATTTTCTTAACATCAGTTCATATCTTCCTGAAACAGCTAATGCACTTTTTACTGTCTCTTTATTTTCCTTTTGCAGATTGATGCTTGCAATGGCTTTTACTGCGATGGTTTCAAGCCAAATTCTTACAAGAAACCAGCACTTTGGACAGAAGATTGGGATGGATGGTAAGCTGAGTCCATGATGATGAGGTGGTGTAGTTACTCTAGTCTGCTGTATGCAACACTCTTTCAATGGCTTACTCGCATTGCTAATAATTCATGTCAAATAATCATGTGCATCCCCTTTCTTAAAAGGAAAAAGTGATGGCTGCCAATTTTATTAGCAGATAAGTCAGACTAAATAATTTGGAGAAAGACTCATAGGAATTGATGTGTACAAATTACAACCCGATTGCTATTATAGTATTCTATGATTCCTACCATGGTTCTGATCTCATATTTCTAATATTCCAGTTTTGATTTTTTCGGTTATATCATTATTCTAGAAGAACGCACTCTCTAATGATGCAACCTTTGTGGCAATTTTCGGTTCATCTAAGTACTTAAATTGGAGTGATGCTAGTGATGTTTATCAGCATTGGCTTTGTTTCTTATTGTTTTCCGCAGGTATACAGCTTGGGGCGGAAGGGTGCCTCATAGACCTGCAGAAGACCTTGCATTTGCAGTTGCTCGATTCTTCCAGCGTGGCGGGAGCTTTCAGAATTATTATATGGTAAAGCAATATGCATCTGATAACTGTTCATTAGTTACTGATGGAAAAGAGAACATATGCAAGCTGCAGCTAAACAATTTTTCATTGAAATAGCACATTTTGTTAAAATTGTCCTAATCTAGGGAAAAGAAGAGAAAAAAGTATATTTGTTTGTTCTGCTTGTTTCATAATGAACGATGCACTTGGATTTCGTACTCATTTTGAATTATGACTGTTGCCTTCTTACCATACTCTTTCTATGTTGCTCTTCACTTGGAAAAAACTTGTATTGTAGAGAAGTCTTGATGGGTATTGATCCTATCAATAAGAGTGAATACTTGTTGCATATATGTGGCTTTAAGAAGGCTCTTATGGAGATAAGAAGATGGATTTAGATTTTATTAAATTTTAGCTCCATCCTCCCCTTCCAAACTATTATTTTAGTGTTGGTCTGCTCTTTTATATTTTTTCCGTAGCGGACCAGTCTCATTAAGAAAAATAGTTGAATTGTGCATATTTCTGTCTTTTTGCTTATAGTTCTTCCCTTCATCGTGATCGTTCTTCCAGTGTATTTTTTCGTCCCTTCCTGGCTAATACAGTGTACTTGCTGAATCTAACAGTATTTTGGTGGTACAAACTTTGGACGGACATCTGGTGGGCCACGCTACATAACTAGTTACGATTATGATGCTCCAATTGATGAATATGGTATGTGACACTTCCCATCTTGAAAATCATGATGACTTGTAGTTGTGATTCATCATTTACACTTCCATCATTAAACTTCACTTTGTTTGTTTTCATTTCTTTGACTTAACTTGCATACTTATTTGTCAATTATTTAATGATGCTCACATCTATCTCCAGGTATACTGAGCCAGCCTAAGTGGGGGCATTTGAAGGATCTACATGCAGCTATAAAGCTTTGTGAACCAGCTTTAGTTGCTGTTGATGATGCACCTCAATACATAAATTTGGGACCGATGCAAGAGGTGGTCATTTGACTATAGTATTGATTCTCATAGGTTCACCTTGAAAGTCATGCTAAAGTGCTATTTGATTTGATTGGAAATTTTGTGGTCTTCTTTCCTAGATCATTACGAACACCTGACCTAATCAAGATTCAGTGTATGCTTGATTCCTTTGGATGGGGGCATTGGTTGAAGGACTGCTTGCCCAAATCACCAGCTTACTCAGATACATAAACTTGGCTGCACAATTGAACTCTTTTCTTTCTTTCTTTTTTCCCTTCTTCTTTTCCTTTATTACCAGTTCTCCTTATACAATTTACATTGAGGGTCCATTTGGTTAGATGTAAAAAAATATATAAAAAAAACTATTTCCCACTTCTTCCTGCACACCTTTTGATATATTTCGACATCTTAATTAACTAATTACCCTATTTTTCTATTACTACTTCATTATAATTATTTGCTCATTTTTCATACGATTACTCTATCTATTTTATTTTTATTCTCTTTACTCTAATCATTACCCCTACACACAACATTACTCTATCACTTTTTCAAAAATTTTCCATTCCTGCTTTCCCACTTTTTTTTTTTTAACCTCGTCCTAAATGCACCCTGATTGTGTTTTGATGGGTTATTTTATATACTTTTGACTTTGATGGTCTCTTTTTATCATATGCTTTCTTGAATCAAATAATACATCCGAACTATGCCCAATACTCCAATCCAGGCCAACCAGATTGGAATTAGGCTGGGCATGGATTTATGAACTAACTTCAGTTGGGCAGGCTAGCATATGGATGGATTGGTCATGGGTCGATCTCAGCCGATCCATCCGTGTTGCACACCTAGTTGTGTTATAATAATAGGTATTTGGATTCAATGGTCAAATTACAAGTCATATTGTTCAGTTGGCTCTTGGTTCACCCATGGTGAGCCACAAAAATCCAATGAACATTATGTTCATGTTTTATGCAAATAATGCTTTTCTGGTGAAGTCACTTTTTCTTTTTTGACTGTTTAATATTTGTCCTATTTTCTGTCCTTTTGTCTGTCACGAATATAAAATCCCCTGTTTTGGATTGCTGGAAAATTTGAGTGAAGATGTTTCAACTCAATTGATTGACAGATTTGTTTGCCTTGGCTATTTTCCTTACTGATGGCAAATGCAAACAAATAAAGCAACTAAAATGGTACATCTTTGATGGTTTTGCAATACAGATTCCACACCCATTGCTTATTTGAAAGCTTTTATATTTTCTGGAATTTATTGATGAACATGGCTCGAGGCGATTTGGTGTAATATCCCACATCGGTTAGGAAGAGGGAGGGAGCCTGGGCTATAAGTGGAGGCCGCTGGAGTTACACTGTGGAGGCGCCTATGTAACGCCCCGGTCCTTACTGTCGCAGGTATTGTCCGCTTTGGGCCTTGCCCGCACAGTTTTGTCCTTCTGGGTTCACGCTCCCGTCCTTCCCCAAAAGGCGCCTCGA
Source organism: Annona squamosa (assembly GCA_035584095.1). Lineage (NCBI taxonomy): Eukaryota > Viridiplantae > Streptophyta > Magnoliopsida > Magnoliales > Annonaceae > Annona > Annona squamosa. The sequence continues at coordinate 51,463,232 of JAXCLR010000063.1, read as the reverse complement.
CGGTGTAACTCCAGCGGCCTCTCTCCCTCTTCCTAACGGATGTGGGATATCACATTTACCCCCCCCTCGGGGCTCGTTGGACACACCAGCAAGACATCGGTAGTTGGCTCTAATACCATTATGTAACGCCCTGGCCCTTACTGTCGCAGGTATTGTCCACTTTGGGCCTCGCCCGCACGGTTTTGTCCTTCTGGGTTCACACTCCCGTCCTTCCCCAAAAGGTGCCTCGACAGTGTAACTCTAGCGGCCTTCGCTTATAGCCCAAGTTCCCTCCTTCTTCCTAACCAATGTCGGATATCACATTCATCCCCTTTCGGGGCTCCAACGCCCTCGCTGGACACACCAGTAGGACATCGGGAGTCGACTCTGATACCATTATGTAACGCCCCGACCCTTATTGTCGCAAGTATTGTCCGCTTTGGGCCTCTCAAGTACAGTTTTTTCCTTCTGGGTCACGAAAATGAATATAGAATTATATTATTCTTATGGATACTTGAAACCACATCTTCAGAGCAACCTTTCACATACTCTAGCCATTTGGTTAACAACTTTTTTTTTAATGTGATATCCCACATCGGTTAGGAAGAGAGAGGGAGCCTGAGCTCTAAGTGAAAGCTACTAGAGTTACATCGTCGAGGAGCATTTTGGGGAAGGACGGGAGCGTGAACCCAGAAGAACAAAACTGTGCGGGCGAGGCCCAAAGCGGACAATACCTGCGATAGTAAGGGCCGGGGCGTTACATAATTGTATAAGAGCCGACTTCCGATGTCCTGTTGGTGTGTCCAGTGAGGGCGTTGGAGCCCCCAGGGGGGGTGAATGTGATATCCCACATTGGTTAGGAAGAGAGAGGGAGCCTGAGCTATAAGTGGAGGCCGCTGGAGTTACACTGTCGAGGCGCCTTTTGGGGAAGGACGAGAGTGTGAACCTAGAAGAACAAAACCGTGCGGGCGAGACCTAAAGCGGACAATACCTGCGACAGTGAGGGCCAGGGAGTTACATTATGGTATTAGCGCCGACTCCCGATGTTCTACTGGTGTGTCTAGCGAGGGCGTTGGAGCCCTGAGGGGGGATAAATGTGATATCCCACATCGGTTAGGAAGAGGGAGGGAACCTGGGCTATAAGTGGAGGCTGCTGGAGTTACATTGTCAAGGCGCCTTTTGGGGAAGGATGGGAGCGTGAACCCAGAAGGATAAAACTGTGCGGGCGAGGCTCAAAGTGGACAATACCTGCGACAGTAAGGGTCGGGGTGTTACATAATAGTATCAGAGCCGACTCCCGATGTCCTGCTGGTGTGTCCAACGAGGGTGCTGGAGCCCCGAGGGGGGGTGAATGTGATATCTGACATCGGTTAGGAAGAGAGAGGGAGCCTGGGATATAAGTGGAGGCCGTTGGAGTTACATTGTCGAGGCGCCTTTTGGGGAAGGATGGGAGCGTGAACCCAGAAGGATAAAACCGTGCGGGCGAGGCCCAAAGCGGATAATACCTACGACAGTAAGGGCCGAGGCGTTACATTTGGTAAGTTACGGAGACGCTCGGGCTTATTGAGGACATAACCTTGATTGAAAAGAATGGAGCAATTAGATCCATGTAGCTGATTCTACTTTGATGGAAAACAATCTGTAATTTTGATGTTGATAAAGAAGAAGAATTCAGGTCTACACTATTTGGAACTTTAATGTCAATCAACTTACATGATTTACATCCAATGTTATAGTATTCTGCAGTGTCGTCATCATCACCTTTAGGGTTGCTCCAGTTTTCTAGGTTTGGGGATGTAACTAGGGTTGGCCTTAACACTAATTCTAATCCTATTTGTAAAATCTAAATTCTAACATTAATCCTATTTATAAAACTTAAACTCTAACCCTATTTATGTGAATTAGGTTTGGGTTGAAATTAGGGTTGATAGGTTTCATTTGAGTTTAAGAGTGATAAATTTAAAATTTCTCGTGAATATATAGTAACTAACAAACCATGAAGCAAAAATAGTGGTACAATCTAATAAGTTTGAGAAAAACATAGTAATATATATGACATTTCTAGAAAAAAATTTACCTTTCCAAAATAAAATACGGAAGAAACTAACAAATGTAAAGATAAATAAGATAAACATAAATATAGATGTAAATAAAAATAATTTATGATGGGAAGATGATTCTATTAGGCTGGCCTGAAAAACCTATTTTTTAAAGTATTTTTCATGAATACGTAAAGTTAAGTGTATTTAATCTATAAACAAGTTTTACCATTTTTGGATTTTTTAAGTAGGTTGGACCTACTTTAAAACATCCAAAAATTGTAAAACTTGGTTTATAGATTAAATATACCTAACTTTACATGTTCATGAAAAAAATTTAAAAAAATATGTTTTTTAGGCTAGACTAAGTAAACAGAATCATTACTCTTTAGAATTTGCCTATAATATAATTTTAATGTTGCAAATATGTATTCAAACATAAAGGTATATAATTATAGTATATTGTATATTAAATAGAAATAAGATCTCTCAAAGAAAAATAAAAAGAAGAAAAAATGGGTTCAGGTTTGCTTAAACCTTAACCCTATTTACAAATTGAGTTGTTCAGGTTTAGGGGGCTTGGTTTAACCTCAACGCAAACGTAGTTGCTTCCCTATCTAGGTTTAGCACTTTGGTTTTCATGTTCCCTTTTCGGATTGTTAATGAGCACAATAATATGTTACTTCCTGAATTAAGCTTTGTAAGGAAGTGGTTTTCTTGGTTGCTGTTTCCTTATTTGCTTTTGGTTTGAAGTGATGTACTGAACAATTGTTGAAGCTTGGCATGGTGTTTTTCAGGCACATGTCTACAAAGGTTCTGATCACATTGGAGACCTCAATTCAAGACGATCAGGAAATGAGATTTGTTGTGGATTTCTAGCAAACATCGATGAGCATAGTTCAACTACTGTTGAATTCCTAGGTCAAAATTATTCTTTACCACCTTGGTCAGTCAGCATATTACCAGATTGTAGGAATGTTGCCTTCAACACAGCAAGGGTATGTTTCACTCTTATGCTGTCATTCTTTTGTTTTCTTCTTGCTATGTTTTGTGGGATTTTCTTGAATTGATTGGATTCTGACCATCTTTTTCTTATCATTTTCTTTGGTTTTCTTCTTGATTTGTTGAGTACCGTTGGCATTTTTATGAATTCATTGGATTATGATCATCTTTTTCATGGAGATTGACCCATTGCTTCCAGATTTTACAATGAAACTCTCAAATTTTACCAAAAATGTCACAATTAATCAGTATGCAAGAGTTTGGACCAAAGTTGAGCACTTTAATCCTTTGTTGATAAGATGCCTTGCTAAGATTGAAGGTGTGTGCTGCTGTGGCTACTGTGTTTTGGGTTGGTGAGGTTCTTTAATGACTGATGCAAGGTGGGTCAACACACCCAGCAGTCCAAAAGGTAAAAAGTTGGCCACTAGGAATTTGTGGCCTTTAGGAGAAGCCAACAAGAGAATCTCTAAAGAGTCCAAGTGGGTTACAGCTGTGTTTCCATTCACATTAGTGTATCAACATTTTAAACCATACATGTAGTAGACAGTTTGGGTGTTTCAATTCTCTTTGAAAGTTGTACAACAATTTAAGTCATTTGTGGAGTGATTAGGAGATACTAGGGAAATTTTGGTTGACAAAACATTAACTCTTCAGTCTATCTTATTTGCAGAATTGGAGCTGCCACTTGAAGTAAGATAAATCATTTGTGATAGGGTAGGCATAATGCTAGAAAGGTAGAAGACAAGTTAAATTATGCATGTTGTAGATGTTTAGTTGAGTAGAAATTATCTAATATGTTTTAGGTAGTTTGTGGTTAAATTTAATGTCTTTGGTACCTATCTTGCTATAGGTAATTTAACAACAGCATTGGTAGAGATCAAAATAACAGAACATATTTACCGACGAATGACATGACAATACTATTTCATCCTTTGTTCTCTGATATATTTGTCTTTTGATAATACCTCTTCTGGAAGAAAATCACTATGAACTGATTGGACAAGATTCTTCATTCCTGTGTTTGTTCCAGGTTAGGGCTCAGATTTCTATCAAAGCAACTGAAGTTGGGTCCCCTCATTTCTTGGATGTAGTCAAGCCTGAACACTTGCTAACTCAAAAAGTATCTTCCCAAATCTCCAAGACCTGGTACAATTCAAAGGAGGTCATTGGTGAGTGGGGAGAGAATAGTTTTAGAGCGGAAGGCATATTGGAGCATCTAAATGTGACAAAGGACACATCTGATTATCTATGGTATATTTTCAGGTATATGTGTGCTCAACGTACAAATTATTTAATCCCATTTCATCAACTTGTTTTTCTGTATCCTTGTTGGATAGTTGTAAGTTAGCCATTTATTTGGTTTTAAGATGGTGGTTTTGTTTATGTTATGATGAATTAAGTACATTTTCTATATTGGAAGCTCTATTTACCCATATAAAAATCACTAAAGTCAATAACATATTATAAACATAACAGTTAAAAATTGTTTTGATGACTCGGAGGACTCTCTAACATAATTGAGTGATTCGAAAACAGGATTGTGATAAAAGCAAGACAGTAATAAATAAAAAGTCAAAGTTAGCACAACTTTCATTGGGTGTTTATCTCAAATTTATTTGAAGATAGTGACATGCATTTTAGAACAAGATAGACAACAAAAAATTTAAACTTATGCACCTTCTTTAATTTGCGATTTTGCATGTCTTAGTGGTCATATGAGTGGTTAACAACATTTTCGCCACATGATCATTATATTTCTAATATTGCTACATATACCAGAGGACTTCTGTTTTCATTTCTCATCCTTTTAGTCTTGGTACTAAGGACTGGTTGATGTGCCTCATAACTGATTCCTTCATTAAAACCTGCGTGAACTTACATCTTTGAGGAGACCACGGAATGGTTGTCACTACAATTTAATTTTCTTCAGCAGGTTCTTGCATCCATAGATTCGAAACTTTTTGCTGGTGGAAAATATTCCAGGATTCCATTGGTGATCCAGCTTGTCACTTTGAGGCGCATGAATAATGTTTTTTTTTTTTTTTGGGTAGTCCTATACAAAGTTCAACTAGTAAATGAGATTGGATGCTGTGTGTTGGTGCGTATTCTGGCTTTGTCCATCCCAATTCTAGCACTGTCTACTAATGTCTTTTGACTGTCAAATGCAATGTAGAATAAATATTTCTGCTGAGGAGAGTTCCTATTGGGAGACAAATCAGGTTTATCCAAAACTCATAATTGATAGCATACGTGATGTTGTTCGAATCTTTGTGAATGGGCAGCTTGCAGGTACTTGCTTAGCCTCCTTTTCTTGCACATATTATTGTAGGTCCTGCTTCAGTATAAACCATGTTGCACCATACTTTTTCATGTAACACCTTGGATGGGGCCCATCTTCATGATGGAATCAAAAATCAACTTTTCACACTGTCCAACATCATTTGTTTTATCTTAGGACCAGAAAATATCTTGACTAGAGTTGTGGTTGGGCCACATTGACTTAAAAATATATCTAGTTTTGTGTAGATTATGTAAAATACTTGGATCCATTTAGATGAATTAGAATGTAATAACACTCAAGAGTCCTTTTCCATATAGAAATGATGTTTTTGATAGTTATAGACATTGAAAATACAAGTTTGAAATCAATATATAAATCAAAAGATTTATACATACATTTTACACATTACATTGCACATCTTTGATTTAGATAAAACTTGGTCTCCTAGTTAAACAAATGATACTAAATGCAATGGCCAAAGTGAATTTCCCATATCATTATGGTGGGCTGAATCAGATAGGATCACAAGAAAAACTTCATTATAATCTGATTTCATAAAAGCATACTCCTGTTCTGTTTAAATTTCCAACACTTGTTGCTCCACAGTGAAAGACTGAAAAAAAAAAAAAAAAAAAATTCTTCTCCCTTGTGAAAATGATAAATTACCAAGATGTTTAATTCCTGAAACCTCTTTCTTTCCTTTCCTTTTTTTTTTTTTTGAGCAAACCTGAAGCCTTTCTTGGTGTCAAAGAAATTCAGTGGTTATTGCATGTGATAGACTGATGAATTTTCCAGTTCAAATGCATGTGGGAATGGGACTAAGTCGTTTATGTCATTTTATTCGTCACGGGATACATATTTGGGGGCTATAACAAGTGTCCCTGATTACTACTTTCACTGTTGAAAACCTACTAGCATTGTGCAGTTACTTTAAGGAAGTCTTAGAAATAATAAATTTGACAGGTGCTGGGATTTTTTTTAAAATTTTATTTTTAGATTTTGATGAGAAATGGGCTAATTTGATGCAGCACTAGTTATGATTTTTTAAAATGCAAACAATCTTTTTATGCACAGTGGAAAATTGAAAGATAGTGATTGACCAACTATGTTTATCTTTTCTTTGACCAAGACATCTGTTATTATATTACTGAATAAATCATCCACCCTTGCTTTGCATGATGCTAATGCTTCTTATATGAATGAAGGCAGCGTGGTTGGGCGTTGGGTTCACGTTGAGCAGGAAGTTCATTTGGTTCAAGGATACAATGAATTGGCAATACTGTCAGAGACTGTTGGCCTGCAGGTAGCTTTCATAAAAACAGGGGTGGAATTACTCGTTTTAAAAATTGCTGTTATGTGGTACAAATTTCTGTTATCTTTTGATTAAATATTGTTATGTTATCATTGTCTTTGCCTCCAATTAGAAACTCTAGGAAGTATGTTATTGAATTTTTATGTACTTGATGATTGTATTTCAGCTGCAATACTTTTGTGCAGCCATTGAGGGTTGTGCTACATTGGCATCCATGTCAGGATTTTGCCAAGGGTTTTACCATGAATTGAGACAGTAATAACTTGATGGCAAAATGGGACGATGTATCTGATCCTGTTAGATAAGTCTTAAATCTCAACAATGTGGATCCTCAAACATATCAGTAGGGTGAGTTTTGTTCACATGCAAGAAATAAAAAATCTCGTGTTTGTGTCTATATCATTGTAATATGTATGTGATGGATCACGACGACATTGATCTTCAAACATATGAGTATAGTGAGTGTTGTTTGTATAAATCTTTTTTCCATGTTATACATCTATATCTCTTCCTTCCATATTAAGTCGATCAACAAAGGCAAAACTCTGTTTTTTAATATCTGGGTCAAGGATAGAGAGACAAAACAAGTTGAGGATAATCACTATGAAAAGAGTGACTGACAATATGCTGTTTATGAGAACCGGGATTGTCTTGTACTAAACAGTCACCATCACCAAAAACATCATGTCCTCATCTATAAGTTAGTCACACCTATTTCTACCATTCCTACTATCATGGATCATGAACTTAGCTAACCTAGGGATTTATTTAAATTCTTTAAGTTTGTTGTAATAATCTTTTTTGGTGGATTCTCTCCATCATAATTCATGAACCGTGTGCTTATGGTTTTTTTTATCTCCATACTTTGTCTCCTTATTGGGCCTTTACCGTTGCCTTTCTAGTGCTTTCATTTTGATCTTGTTCCCCATAGTTGTGTACCTAATTACCTTTTGTACTTTTATTATTTATTCCGAATTTTGATGCCTTACTGTTCATATTATTCCCCGTCATATACAGAACTATGGTGCTTTTCTTGAGAAAGATGGGGCAGGACTCAGAGGCAAAGTTAAGCTGAGTGGGCTGAAAGGCGGTGAACTCAACCTATCTACGTTGCTTTGGACATATCAGGTGCCCATGCATATACATTGGGTTAAATATTCCTATTTTCTGCTGAAACTAGAATTTCATGTTGCATTATATTTCCAGGAACCTTGGCAATGCATTACTTCTGGAGAATAAATCTGTTCTGTATTAGTAGCAGCTCTGCACTCAAGGTGTTCATTCACAACGTTTTTCTAGAAAATATGTCAGGGGCATCTCTTAATGCTAGGAATATAATCCACCTGTTCCTTTTCCATTCATGCACAATTTTTTTTTTTTAATTATGGTTTTCAATGAAATGTTTGTCCTGTCATAGTGCCGATATCCCAAATTTTAATTCTACATGCTGTTACGTTCATGGCTATCAATATGGTTGTGAATCAGGCTCTTCAAAGTTCATGAGGTGCTATTGTGGCATAGCCTATGTGAAGTTCGGCCTTACTATGATAGTAGTAAAGGACGTCCAGCAATCTCATGGTTCAACATTTTCACTCTTTCCATGATTTCGTACTTGCAAATTGGCTGTGAATATATCCCAGTTGACCTCTTTGCTCATCTAGGGGCATGATTGGTTGTTCTTGATCTTTGATCTTGTGGATCACTTTGTTACACCAACAATTTTGAAATAGCTTCAAAGAGAATCAAAGTCCACCATATCTTCTGATGATTGATTTAATTATTCCATCCATGGAATATGAGTGTATTGTATTTTCCAAATGATCTTTTCTCTTGCTTGTAGGTTGGGCTCAAGGGGGAATTCAGGAAGATATATTCTCCTGAAAAGCAGGAAAGTGCAGATTGGAGTGTTTTGCAAGAAGACTCGGTACCATACCCTTTTACATGGTACAAGGTAAACTTTAAAAGATCAAATCAAATAAGGTCCCGTTCCCTTGAAGTCCCTCTGAATATCACAAGTGGTCAAAGCAAATCCTAGGATTTAGGGAGGCTGCCTTTTCTGCACATATGGATGTAGGTAGCATCATATCCACTAGGATTTTGGACAGTATCATACCCACTAACTTGATTTAGATGAACAAGATGCAATACACATAGTAAGTTCCACACAAGAATTTATTTATTTTTTTTTCCTTTTGTTGTTGGGTGTGGGGGAAAGTCTACTTATTTAGGTGTGTAATAGACCGAAATTTTTTTAACTGTTGATTTCTTTCAAGCATATTCAGTCCATTTGATAATTTTTGGGCCAGATCATATGTATGCTGAGACTCATGTGTGTGCTTGATTTTTGTGTATGCCACATTATGTGATCCTTACCATCTAAGAGGCACTAATCTGAGATATGGAAACATATATAGTATAGCTGAAATTATGTGCTGTGCCTTGTGCCGATTGCTGGTAGCTTCGTGTATCTACAGAATCTTTAATCTGTTAACTTGCTTGTTCAGCACTCTATTCTGCCTTTAGACTAATGATTCTACCTTGAAGTTCTAGACTTGAATCCCTGAACGAAGCCATCATTGTGTAATTGTTTTCATGCTTCCAGATTTCCTCCCATTGGGAGCAGTTCTTAAGCGGATTAATTTCTGCAAACATGATGAAGCTGTAAATGTATATGTGCTTAATCAGTTGCATTGAGTAGTTAGTTTACGGTGTCGATCCTATCTTTCCTGCTGCTCTTTTCACTTGAGTACCGACTTTCTTTCTTGGAAAAAACAACAAACTGTAAAGATGTATTGTTTCTTTCTGCTAATCTCATCAGAAATTTGGTCAAAGTAGCTTGTTTCAGGAATAGGCTAGCAATTTTTCTAAATCATTTAATTTAGTGTTCTGTATGGTTGCAACCTGATTTGTTTTCCCCCCTTTTTTGAAAAGCAAAGAATATTCTTAATTTGGTCAAACTAGCTTGTTTCATGGTGATTTATCTCAATCATTTAGTGCTATGTATGATCGCAACCGGACAAAAATGACTTTTTTCCTTTCCGAATAGCAAAGAATATTGTTGATTGCATTTAAGTATTAAAATACCATTCTGTATAAATCGTTGATTAATGGTCGTTATAATTAGTTTTATTAGCAAAAACAATATGTGGAGCTAGCTACCAAACATGCTCTTATTCTAACCTTGGCCTTTTCATTACTCTTTTGTATGATCAAATTGAACATTTGGATGTATTTAACATGACAATATGAATGATGTTTAATGAATTATAGTCTTGTAAGTGGTTTTGAATATTGGCTGCAGACATTTTTTGATGCTCCAGCCAATAATAGAGATCCTGTATCAATCAATTTGGCAAGCATGGGAAAAGGTCAGGCCTGGGTCAATGGTCATAATATCGGTAGATACTGGTCACTTGTTGCTCCAAAAGAAGGATGCCAGAAGACTTGTGATTATCGTGGAGCATATAGAACAAATAAATGTGCCACAAACTGTGGAAAAGTCACTCAAAGCTGGTATGTTTATGCTGTTAGACAATGAAAAATTTTAATGCAATCTCTGTTTTATTCTCTTTCAGAATTCTTGAAAACATGAAAATAGTTCCTCTCACTAAATTAATTTGTGATGAGTTGGATTCTTTAATGCTCTATTAACTATTTGTAAATAAATAATTCCAGGTACCACATCCCAAGAGCATGGTTAACACCATCAAACAACCTCCTTGTGATTTTTGAGGAAACAGGAGGCAATCCATCAGAAATATCGATCCAGTCACATTCTACCAATTTAATATGTGCCCAGGTGTCAGAACATTACTATCCACCTCTTCATCTCTGGTCGCATCCAGGTGTGCTCAATAGAAGTTCAATCAGTTCCATCGCTCCAGAACTTGACTTGCAATGTGATGAGGGACAGATAATAGCTACCATCATGTTTGCTAGCTATGGAACTCCTGCAGGTGCCTGCCAAAGTTACTCCCAAGGAAACTGTCATGCAGCTAGCTCAGTGTCTGTTGTATCAGAGGCATGTATTATCCTTTCGTGATATTTTTATTACTGCTTAGATGGTCTAGCTCATAAAGGCTGGTTCCAGTATCAGATGGGACAGATGTTTCAGTGACTCTGCTATGGGGATAATTTTTAGTTCTTTACTAAAACTAACCCGCATAATGTCAAATGTAACCCTTCTGAGAATTGAACCACCTGTCTGATGGGACGTGGACCAGGACAGTCCATGACTATAATGTAGCATGTGACCTTACAAACTGGTGACACTTCGTAAACTGTTGCAATCCACGTCCTGTCTTGATGTGTGAAAGGTGTAGAATGTTCCAATTGTCAGTGCTTCGATTTTCTATGATTGAAATTCTTCTTTACAGGCTTGTCAAGGGAGGACCAGATGTACCATAAGTGTGTCAAATAAGACATTTGGCGATCCATGTGTCAGTGTTCCTAAGAGGTTGGCAGTCATGGCAGAATGCAAGTCACCATCTGAGATACGAGTGGGCCACATGTCTAGGTGAATGTTTGGATGTATATATCTATAAAAAGAGCCAATAGATTACATTTGTGTTTGCACTTTATGAGGTAAAAACTCTATTTATCAGTACTTTAATATCATGTATACGTGTGATTCTGTCAAAATGATGCAGCTGGATGGTTGCCAATGGCCCGGAATTCTGATGCGTCTAAATCAAATATGAAATATTGAAGTTGCTCCTCTTGCCGATGAGTTATTAGGATTGAAATGATTCTTGAGGCTGCTGGTTTCTGAGTCCAGTTTCAATCTAAGACATTTTCCATGTATCCAGAAAACTCTGGTCTGCATTTCTTGTTACAGCTGCATTTGTACTATTTTGGTCGCATGGCCATTCATCAGTTATTCAGTATAAGCAAAAATACCGGGTTGGGTGCACATGGGTTGGGTTCAACCCGTAACCCATTGAACCCACCCCATTTAAAGGTTAGAGTTGGGTTGGGTTGGAAGAATCGGTTGAGTTCAACCAGTTATATA
>JAXCLR010000063.1:51434959-51445361 GCA_035584095.1 Annona squamosa | reverse complement strand
GTGCGGGGAATACCATGTCCCACATAAAAAGTTCCAAGCAAAAATCAACAAGCGCCATTTTCGTACCCAGAGGGGGAAAATAATTTTTTTTTTTTAAAAAAAAAAAAAACTTTTTGCATTTCCATTTCCTTCACACCCCACTAATTCCCTTCCATTAAAAATAAAAATAAAAATAAAAAATTCCCAACTCCAACTTCATGATTTCCGACCAAAAAAAAAAAAAACAACTGACCGCCATTTGAATGGTTCCTTCCAGCTGGGAAGAAGTTTTCCTCGTCTTTCTCCACCTCAGCTCGTGCTGGAACTGGAAGAAGTCCAAACAAGACAACCGAAGCGACCCAAACGCAGCAAACGCATTCGAAGACGGCAACTAATCAGAACAGAACTAGCTATCTCATTAATAAAGCCATCCCGAACTAGAGTTACTAGACCCGGCCATCGTTGACCACGGCATCCCAAGAACTCTGACTTTTCTGTCATTCATTTCAACCACTCGATGAGCCCGCGTAACGGAACCTACCACCCGCTTGCTGCTGTTGCTGCTGCTTCTTCTTTCTTTTCTGTTCTTTTCTTTTTGCCCTTTTTATCAATCTGGCATTTATTCCCTCGCGGAATTCATAGTCGAGGAATTACCGGCTGCTCTGGCTGCTCTCAGCCTTCGTACTCCGTCGTCTTCAGCTTCTCAAAGAATTTAGCGCTGTCCAATTAATCTATGAAACCTTCCCTCGAAGATTCGTTTAGCCCTTTCCTTTCGCATTTATGAAATGTAATCCTTTAAAGCCGTATAACGGCCACGATTGGTTTACCGTTATAACTCTTCTATAACATTAACGCCCGATTTTCTGCTCGGATCCTCCCAAATCCCCATGCACCCCCGTCAAACATTTCCCTTCGCCCGTGCAGCTTGACTTTTTCTTTCAAATTTCACGTACGGCTTGACTTCGTGGACAATTTCTAGGTATTTTTCATGCACTTTAAAATTTCATCAAAAGCAATTAATTTTTTGGTTCCTGGGCGTGTTTATTATTAAATAATTTTTAAAAAAATTTTCTATTTAAAATTTCTATTATCTAATTTTTTAATTATTTCTTCATATCTTCGTATGCAAACTATCATACTTTTTAATTATTTCTACATAACTTCCCGTATAACTAACTTATCCATTTTAATTTTATTTTTTTATTTCTCATCATTACTCTTGTCATATAATATCATTTTTTTATTTTAATAATTTTTACATCAAGAACTTTTTGTAAAAAAAATTTATCACTTCGTAGGCACACTCGAACTTTATTTACGGTTGTTTAAGAGTGGTGATATTGAGGGTGTAAATAGGATTGGTTTTAACCCGAACTCGAATAACTTAAGACCATTTATAATAGAATTGGGTTAAACATTTTGAAAAAGGTAAATTATATAATTTAATTTGAACTGACCAGATTTTAAAAGTGGATTGGTTCGAATTGAAAGATTGTCAATTCGTTCATATATTAATGTATAACATAATAAATTATTAATAAATAGTCTTGCATTAGTATATAGTACATATGAATTAACTGAATATTATTACTTTGAAATAAGATGATGTAGCAATTATATTATTGTATAAGTCATAAATTAAAAAGTATTTATATAAAAAGGATTAATTTTTATTCTTTCATATAAATTTATGTTTTAAAATAGACTTAATCAAGCAAAATATTTTTAAATACTATATATTTATTAGCCTAATTTCTAAACTGCATCGAACCGATTTTTATAGAGCTAAAATAAGATTGGGTTAAAATGTGAAAAATAGGATTGAAAGTAAGATTATTTTAAAATTTTATAAAGTGTTACACCTCTTGGTGACACACACTTAGATTGCAATTTAATTAATGAAATCATTTAGCTTTGACTATAAATAATAATAGTATTTTAACTAGGGAGTGTTCGTTTGTCCTAAAACTTTTTAGCATGAAACTTTTCAATTTAAAATATTTTATTCTTTGTAATTATTTTATTTTTAAATTTTTTCTTAACTTCTTCTGATATAATTACTCTACTCTTTAATCATTTCTATACATCTACTGCCATATTTAACTTATCTATTTAATATTATTCTTTTTATTCCCCATCTTTACTCCTATCATATTACATAATTTTCTCTAATTTTAAAAACTTTTAGTCAAAAGTTTTATTACTTCTTAAACCCTTATTGCATTTAATTACTAGATATAGCTAAATTCAAATTTGGCTAAACAGTTAAGCGCATTTACATACTTTTGTTGTGGCGATGAAAATAGAAATTTACACTTACGGAAGGTTTGGCCGTCGAAATGAGATCAAATTGTGAAAATAATATAATATTTTTACCCAGTGTGACATTTTTCACTTGTATTCAAGTGATATTAACCATAAACCAAATAAATTTTAAATTGATAAGGAAATAATGTCAAGGTCTATTGCCTAAGGCTGTAAGAAAAAAATTAAGTTCTTTCATGATGTGAAAAATCCTTTAAATAAGTCGTTTAGTCTTGGGTCCTGTCAAGTGTCAAGATGTTTCTGTTTTCTATCATTTGTCACTCAATTTGTGAATCATATGGTTCTTCCATCACTATCAATTGATTTGATGGATCTCTTGGTTACTATTGTCCTATCTATTTTTATTAATTATTCAACTGTCTTATTTTTGTATTTGCACTTTTATATTTTAATTCTTTTCACAATTTTCTAAACAACTACTTTATCTAATTTTTTACTTTATTTCTAGATTATCTTTTTATATCCATTCAATTTCCTCATTTCTCATTTTTCATTCTCATTTTCGTTATACCAAATAAACTTTAGCCTTATATTCTAATTATTTTCTTATATTTTTCTTACAATTATCCTGTTTATTTTAATTTTATTGTCACCTTATCTCTATCATATCTATTCTATTTCCTATTCTCTATTTCCACTCTCATATTACCAAATGTACCTTAAAAAATAATTAATAAAATAAGTAAGAGCAATAATTTAATTTAGTACCTATACTCTAACCATAAAGGCCCATTATATATTCTTAAATCTAAACTATTTATTATATTTAACACATCTTCTTTATCTTACTACCAAAATAATTTTCATTAAAACTTATAAAAACTTATAGCTTACAAAAATTAAATAGAATTTTTTACGATTGAATATATAAAAGGTTCTACTTCGGTATAACTAGGTTATAAAGAAGTAATTTTATGTAACACTTTCTATTTTTAAGATGTTGATAATTGATACAAAATTGAATTCATTTGTCATATTTAACATTGCTTGTTTAGGTAGGAGATTAAGTCTCATCCAAATCAAATACATCTAAGGGCTGTAATTGCTTGAAAATAAATATTTTTATATAAAAATATTTTATATAATCATTTATTCAAATGGTAGTGATATTGTAGATGGT
This sequence comes from Annona squamosa, assembly GCA_035584095.1. Lineage (NCBI taxonomy): Eukaryota > Viridiplantae > Streptophyta > Magnoliopsida > Magnoliales > Annonaceae > Annona > Annona squamosa. The sequence continues at coordinate 51,441,937 of JAXCLR010000063.1, read as the reverse complement.
TTAGACATCGAAAATACTATTATTAAATTATTTTATTATATTAATTTTATACATTTATAGATAAGTTTCACGTACAATGTTATTAAACAAATGAGAAGGTTTGCATGGTAAAATAAATGCTGCCAAATAAATAAATTATAAACTATCAAAATAAGAAAAATGAAGGAGATTACATGAAAGATGAATTTCATACCAGCCAGCGGGTGTATAAATATTAAAATTTTAAAAAATTATATGATACACGTATAACATATAAGTTTGCAATAAATACATGTAGATTTTGAAACCATACACATGAATAAATACGATAAATAATTTAAATTTAAAAAATATTTTAAAACTAAAAAAAATCAAGAGTAAGCGTAGCTTTCAGCAATTATGGAATCAATATAAAATAAGTAGCTCAAGGATCTTGTTTAAGTATTTGACACCAGAGAACCAGCTCATGCACTAGCTGGTTTCAGCTTTCGCCACCCCACATTAATTTGACTGCTGATGTGACATTGGAACTGTAACCATCTGCCGAAACAAGCCGGAATTTGTTCTTATTTTTCTGTATTCGGATTTGGACGTCCAACTTGAAATTTGTAGGTTCGAATATTATATATAAAGGGGACTGCTTCACGGAGCTTTTTGCGTAATCAGGTCGATTTACGATGGAAAGAAAAATGAACCGCTTATATTGTTAAAGATGTGTTTTATATTCGATAAAATTTTTAAAACTTTTAAATGAATTTCTTTTCGCGCAAAAAGATTACGGAGACGTTTGATAATGTCTCATGCTAAAAACCATGGGAAATTTATGGCCTTCTCATTTTTCAATGCATAATTTAACAACCAAATCATCCTATTTTTCTAACTTGTATTTTAATAATTTTTTCTTTTAATTACCCGATTTATTTCAACTTTACTTCTATCATTTCATATTAATCATATCATTTTCAAAACATTTTTTTTTATACTTTTTTCCAAATATAACCACTTACCTTAATCTCAAATATATCCATTATATTTCAAAAATCTCAAATATACCCATTATATTTGCATATAATCCCAAAAATATCCACTCCGTTGCATACATTAATAAACGCTATACTATTTGTAAAATTACCAACATGTCAATCAAATTTAAGGTTAGATTCGAAATTTTGAAGATCATAACTCATCGTTACCCTAATTGCACAAGAGTTTTAAATATGGAGAGCTTTAGTTTTATTCTCATTTTATTTTATTTCATCTCTTATTATTTTACATTAGGGATATTTTTGGCATTTAGGAAATTATAATTAACATTTAAACAGATAACCATTAACTTATTTAACAGCCTTGGATGGAGTGGGCATTTTTAGAAATATATGCAAATGTAGTAAGTATGAGGGAGATTTTTAAAACATAGTGACTATATTTGAGATTAGGATCAAACTTAGTCCGTATATTTGAAAAAATTCCTATTTTTCCCCTCAACTTTTGCCTCATTCCAAAATTCCACAAAAATCTATAATGCCAAATGTTCACTAAAGTGAAAAGATATATGGTACTCATATAAATAGTTATAGAGAAATGAATAAAGAGTAAAATAATTGTATAAAAAATGCAAAAAAATGATTACGAAATGTGATAGTTGTGGAAAATAAAAATAAAAATTTATAAATTTATAAAAATACCAAGGACACACTCTTAATATCATTAACTTTAGTTGATTATGTAACTAAAATCATATTGATGAAAGGTATGTGGGTAGCATCCATTAAAAATAGATATTTACATGTAAAGTAGGAATAACATCTTGATCTATTTCAAAGTACATTAAAATGTAATATTGGGTAACCGGTTACCATGACGTAGATGTTGTTCACTTTTTTTTTTTCCGGGAGTGCAATCCCCATACGACCACCTAGGACATTGGCGGTTACATGAGTCTGCTTAATATATATATATATGTTAGATTGTAATGAAACTTTATACAATCAATTATCTATATAAAAATCATACTTTAGACGATTTATATGTTGAAAATACCACTTTAAACTTGATATTTATATTAAATTATTTTATTACATTAATTTTGCACTATTTTAAGATAGCAGCCGCTCACATGTTAGATTTAGATGAGAATTGGTATGCTAATAAAGTAAATAATTCTAAATACAATGAGAGGGGTGAATTTTCCATTTATGATTATTTGGGGCTCACAATGCATGGACGGCACGGTGCAATCGCACGCACGGTAACATTTTTCATATATAAAGAAATATTTAGGTGCAGTGGTGTTGCACTGTAAGTATGGAGCAGCGCTGCTAAAATGGGCCCCACATGATCATTAAATTATAATCTACTTCACTAATTGTATTTAGAATAATGTATTCTATACCCATTCTAATTTTCATCCCAATCAGATACGTGTATAAATCAAATATGAAAATAGTATAAATTTAACGTAATAAAATAGTTTAATGTAAATAACAACTTTAAAATAATTTTTTCAACATGTAAACCATTTACTATAAAATTTATTTATAGATAAATGATTGTATAAAGTTTCATTGATATAGGTGTGACCCATTTTTAGACAAATGTACCATTGTTCAGTTGCAGTTGTGCTGTGGATGTCTCTATATACAGGGTTGTTTCGATGCAGCTGAACAGTGGTACATTTGCCTGCTTTTTGGCCCTACATATGTTAAAATGCAATGAAACTTTATACAATCATTTATCCGTATATAAATTTTATAACAAATAATTTACGTGTTGAAAAATCATTTTAAAATTGTTATTTACAATAAATTATTTGTCCCATTTTCAAATGAGGTCAATATACATATCCGATGGAGATGAAAATCGATATGAGAATTTGATCATCGTGTGGAGCCCATCACAGCGATTCCTCACATATATGTATATATATTATTTTCGTTTTTTTACAAAAAGAGGACTATTTCCGAGCAACAAAACAAATCACTAATAGGCAGCACAGCGGTTAATTTAATTTGATGTGGGCTAGGGCTAGGTAGAACAAATCACGTATATTCATTTATTTTCTTCAACCGCGTGCGTTTCGATCAGCTGTTCTGCACCTTGTATATCTTCATGGATTTAAGACTTTAATTTGAACTGGTCGTGCCTCTCGTGGGAATCTATTAATTATATTGAGCTGGTAATTAAGGTGACCCACGACACGTGCCAATCAAGAAATTAATCAGAGGAGGTCAAACGGGATAATCGACCCTGCAACAAGTCAACAACTGCCTCCAACTCTAGAAGCCCGGAGGCCTTCCTCAACGGTCCAACCAAAGGAAATTTTAGTTATTAGAATTTTAATTTATATAAATGTATACAAGATGTTAAGATAAGGAGGTCCTGGGTTTAAAGTTACGTAAAGATAGTAATCTCGTTCTTCTCTTCTTGGAGCATACCTCCATCAGGTACATGGCCATGCAAAGGTGGACGATGGTCTCATGAAAAAATTATTTAAATTAAAAAGAGAAAATTATACCATAAAGGAGAAAATTAAAGGATGGCACCTTGCTGTGCTGCCTGTGCAGGCATATATGGTAAAAGGCCTTTGTTAATTTTGGTGGGTTCTTGGATCTTTTCATATTTTTACATTTACCTGATCTGGAGAATGTGGCTAGTCCATCTCCCAGTCCATCCGTACTATTATAGTATAATATAAGTATACATACTGCTTTAATTAGATAATGCATAACTTTATTCGGATAAAACCGGTGTGATGATGTTTGGCCTAGACTTGCTATCATTTAATTTCGTGTGGAATGAGGTTTACCTTGCACGCTGGATTGCAAAAAATGTTCTGCTTAGGTACCCATTTTACAGCCCAATACCCAGTTCCATTCTCGATCATCCCCTAACCGGGCCCAGTTCGACTTTTTTTTTTTTTTTTTCTTTTTCCTGACAAAACAAAATAGACGAAATTACATATTAGAATTTATAGTTTCAGTATTTTCAGAATAGACTTTTTAAGTTGAGAATACCGTAAACTAAACTCTGAAGTCAATATTTTCAAGACAATTTAATTTAGAGACGACCCTGAAAAGATCAAATGTTGCGGCTTTCTAATACTATGGAGTACACTCGAAATCATATTCCTTCCATTTAATTTATATCTAAAAGTGCTTGAGTCAATATCTAGCCTATAATATTATTAAGAGGTTCAATCGTATCAAACAGTGTGTAGGAACTAGGAAGGAGTGAGAAAAAAAATATTATTATTATTTTTACATTATATCAAACCGCCCCATAATCTAGATGACGGCATCTGAGGGCATAATCTGACAACTAGGTTCACTCGTGTGCAAACCTAACTTATTAATTTCCAACAATGAATTGATTATTTCATAACTGCCCCGCCACTTGGCACTTACTTTTTGTGTCCCTTTTGATCACTTCTAATCAATAAGCCAAGTAATTGGAATATGTATACATCTAAAATTATCTGATGGAGTGTTGAATTGTTTATCACGTAAAGTTTAAATTGATGGGTCCATAGCTCCATGTCAGTCCCATCTTAAAAATCCAACTTTAGTCGCTTAATGGACCATATAAACATGGCTTTTAATTAATAAAGCTAAAATCCTGTGGAAGTTCCCTGAGACCATGATTTGAAAGTTTGAAAAAAGATGGCCGGTATCCAGAATGCATGCATGAGAAATTGCAACCGCACTTCACCTATTGAAGATTAATAAGAAAGCAATGGGTAATAATCCGCGCTTGAAATTAAAGGCAACTGCTGCCGCATGCTTTTCCCTTTTGCTTGCTTTCGCCTTTTGCTTGCTTTCTTCCAAAGAAATTTGGAAGCCGTCATGCTCCTCCACTGATCTGCAAATAACGCCGTTGTTCCTCAGAAATGCAATTTCTGATCACAATCTAAACAACAATCCAAAATTATCATCCCGTTTCAGCTAAATGGACTGGAAAAATGCCAGTTTTTAAGAAAAAAAAATTTCTTCTGACGGTCGGTTTGAGGACTAGGAAAAATGAGTTTTTATTTAATGTAAGTAGGTAATTATTGAAAGTAAAAAGAATAAGTGTGTGTTTGGTAATGAGTAAAAATTGTCAAGTTAAAACTTTTCACTTTCTACAATTATCTTATTTTTTAATCATTTCTTGACATTTTTTTATACAACTACCATACTTTTAAATCATTTTTATATAATTATTCACACAACTAATGTATCTATTTCAATTAAAACACAACAATAGTTTGATAGAAAATTATGAAATGATGATTGAAACTATAATTACTAATTGAAAAATGAAATTATTATTCAGTTAAAATTTTACATTACATAAAAGGAATAAAGAAAGTGACAATTTACTTTTCTCTTTCCCTCCTTCCCGACGTACCATAAGTCTATGACTTCTATGGTTCATTGGCTTGGTTGGTTAGGTCGTTGTCAGTGAGACTTCAAAGCAAAAGCGCACACACTTTGGAATATTTCATGATTTCATGATAATGCAAGGCCCTCCTCCTAACTACTGTCTACTTCCGAAGTGCAGCACCTCTCAGTCGCCCATCAAGTGGCCAAAATGGGTCACTGGTGCAAGCCATATCCCAGGCTCGCAACCCCAAACAAATATCTTTACTCGGTTCTGGCATTGCTGGACGGAAGCCAATCGTCTGTCCAAGATTTAATCATACCGATGGTTCTATTTTTCCCCTTGTTAATTGTTTTTTTATTGGTATCTATATTACAATCATCTCTACAATCATCTAACATTATTCCATTTTTTTCTCCTAACAATGTTCCTAAACTCCGTCGTTTGGTCGACGCTCCCACTAATGCTGGGGAGAATGGCTGGAATGGAAGCTACCAACGAGGCAACGCTTCTCCTTGTTAATTGTTATATAAAAAGTAAATCATATTTTATCTTTTTTTTTTTTTAAATTAAAGGATCTTTTAATAATATGGGCAGTGAATAGCTGAGTAGTTAGGTTTTTAATATAATATGATATAGTTAACATAAGAATAAAAGGGTTGTTGTTTGATAAAATGAATGAAATATAAGAACAAAAATAAACAAAATGTAGTTGAGATGTTAAATAATTTTTTGAAAAATGTATGGAAGAGGCAGGAAGTTTGCTTCCTTCTTCACCCCTTTTACCAAATGGGGCCTAAGAGATCTATTTAGCCAATATAATTTTCTATAGAGATTTTTGCATATGTGTGACTAATATTGCATTCATATTTTTAATTTTGCTAAAATTGCAAATATGGGCATAAAGCTTACGTGCAATTACAAGCATGTCTTTTTCATTAAGTTTTCGGTAGAATTTTTTGGAAAATAATGACAATATCTTTTAAGCTAATGAATTCACTTGCAATATTTTTAAATATTATAAACATATTTTTTATTTTATTATTTTATTTATTTATAAATGTATTATTATTTTAATTTTTTTTACAAATCTACTTACAACATTTGCGAAAAATTCCAATGCATCTTTGACTTAAAAAGGACATTATTATCATTTTATTGAAAATTCTAATGACATTTAATGGAAGGAATATGTTTGTAATTTTATAAGACCTTACGAGCGTATTTGTAATTTTGGCAAACCTACATAGATGCAATATTGGTTTATTTTTTTTTTCAAAGAAGAATGATCCTGTTAGCATGAGTTAAGTAAATGTCTTATTTAACTTACATCAAAAATCCTATTTAAAATAACTTTTCTATATTGCTAACCTTTCTGATAGTACTTGAAGCAGTTCTACGTAAATGTATCCAAGCATAAAAATAAGTCACATTATGAGTTTTAAATAAAGAGTTTTGTACAAATTACCCCCCTAAAAATTTGTATTTTGTAATTTATATCTCACAACTTTCTACTTTTGAGATGATCTTCCACAAGATCTTTTCTGCAAATTGCCACCCGATGAAGGAACCCAATTATGTACACCTGGGTGCATTCAGACTCGATGCACCCAGGTGTACTACACCTATTTTTTTTTATTT
>JAXCLR010000063.1:51390418-51407352 GCA_035584095.1 Annona squamosa | reverse complement strand
GGTGGTGTGGGGGTGAACATCATTGGATGACCAGGCAATTGATAGAAGTGTACTCCAAGGGAAGAGTGAATTAGACAGTAGGGTGGTGTGGGGGTGAACATCATTGGATGACCAGGCAATTGATAGAAGTGTACTCCAAGGGAAGAGTGAATTAGACAAATATCTCAACCCAACTTCGAACCCTGGACCTCCAACTCACACATACCCTACATGTGCTTACATTAACCACTTGATCATCCAAGCGGTGACGATCTCATCAAAACATCAGTAAGACTGAATGAAGGCAACTACACAATTGCCAGGTTGAAACTACAAGTTGCCTGGATTGGGTTGGTTTTCTTTTATTGCCTAACATGGGTGATTCTTTCAGGCTAAGAAGGTAGATGATTTGAGGCAGAAGCTAAGAATGCGAGGCCTGCGGTGTCATCCAATTTACTGCAGGAACTCTACAAGGCTGCAGATCATCCCTTTCCTAGCATCAAGATCACAGGCACTAAGGTAATATACGTGGGCATCATTTCCTCAATATTTTCATGTATTTCACCATTCTAGAGTGTCAAGATTTTGTAATTGCTGTTAAAACATTCCAACTTCCTAGATCATGTTACTGTTCAGGTACTTGTTTGTTCGATGGGGCTTGAACGTGAACAAAATGTACGTAATTCTTGGTGACATGGGTGATACAGACCGCGAAGAACTGATTTCTGGTTCCCACAAGACAGTGATCGTTAAACGGGTGGTGGAGAAGGGATCAGAAGAGTTACTTAGAACTGCAGGAAGCTACCAGAAGGATGATATCGTTGCGGGTGAACGCCCATTTGTGGCATACACAGACGATGCCACAGCTGACAGAATCTCAAACGCTTTAAAGGAAGTCTCCAGGACCTCGGCAAGAATATGAAACCACTTAATACAGGCAACACATATTTCTATTACGTATAATAGCTAGCGACCATGGTTCCCAGAATTTTATTCATGTTGGTATGGTGGCGAACCAGGGCTGGTTCCCGCTCTATATGGTCTCAGTGAATGCTGGAGCCATATAAAGAGAAGAACTCAACCTCCATTATTCTGAGAAACCTCCTTAATTTTATGGGTAATGGAGACCTCTGTAATATTGGGTGAAGAATAATACTACTGGTAGTATGCCAATGGTCGGGTTTGGCTATAAAAATGTAAGTAAATGATGTGTATCTCGTATAATGGAGAAGGAAAAGTAAATGCTGACGGAATGTGGCAGAATGAGAATAACTGCTACTTACAACCCTCATACAAGCAGCCAAGAAATCTCTGTTTGTGTGAAATGCCTAGGAACACATAATCACTGTGGGAAATTCCTTTAACTTATAAATCTATTTTTCATCGTTTTTATAGATGTCTTGGTTTCACTTGGATCTTCCAACCTTTGCGTTCGGTAATTTTTAAATTTATTTCAATTTTGAATTATAGAAATCTATAAATATAAATCACAGGTAATTTACATAACTCACAGATCAATAGGCTTATACAGCCGTTAACTATTTGCGATGAACAGCATATAAGCAACTAGAGTTTACCACATTAATTGCACGATCTAAATCTGTAGGCTCAAAGATGATGGGATTGTAATCGAAACATAATGTTACAAGGGAGAAATTGTAGAAGCACATGGGAGTAAATCTAGGAGCTCCATCCTTTTATATATGCAAGACTCGTATAGCAGTTCCATTAATGAGATTGATTGCCTTACGTGACATTGAAAATTAATAAAATGGGCAGGCATGGATTCAACCCTTGGGCTTTCTCTCCTTTAATTTTGATTCCGTGAGCTTACAAGACATCTGTAAAAAGAGGGACGTTGCCTGTTGCAGGCTACGGGATGTCTCTGAAGTGCTCCTGCCACGTTCGTATGCACGTTACCTCGCCCGCCCTGAGGTCGTCTTTTTCTTATTTTAAAACGAACGCCTGCGATCATAACTTTTGTGGCTGCCAACCCATTTTACGTGGAGATAGATATATTGTATCACATCATTTTCTATCAATTTGACAACTTCTACCTCTAAAACTTTTCATCAAAAGTTTTACCTCTAACCAAACACACCCTATGTCTCTGACTGATATTTTTTTCGGGTATGACTTAATTAAAAAGCAATTATAAACGTAATGAATAAATCAAAATTTTTATTATTATAGTCCTAATTAGTGAGTCTACATAAAATAAATATGGGAAGTGTGGAACCAAGCTGCTAAATAAAAACATTTATGTATTACCTTTTAAACCTTTTTTCCAGCCTCCAACTTCCAAATAGTTTGTTTGGCTTATTTCCATCAGCATCATCTTTTCCCAATAAATAAGCCCCATGTCAATTGGCATTAATGTAACTGGAAGAGGTTAAAAAAAAATTCTTTCGCTTCTTAGTTACCTAATTAATCTACTTTTCATATTATTACTATTACAGGCTAACTTTTTTTTTTTACATTTCTTTCCATGTAGCCAAATAGTGATTTCAGATTGGTCCAAAAAAAAATTTAATTCTTTTTATAAACATGTTAATCAAGTTATATTATTCTATAAATCAGGTTTTACTATTTTTGGGTGTATATATATGTTTATTTTGGATTTTTAAATACAAGGGCATTTCAGTCATCTTAATTTAAAATGACTTAAAAATCCAAAATAAACATATTAATCTAGTTATTTTTAATCTATAAACTAAGTTTTACTATTTTTTGATATGTATATTTCATTTTGGATTGTTAAGTCATTTTAAATTAAAATGGCTTAAATGCCCTTTTATTTAAAAATCCAAAATAAATATATACACGTACCAAAAATTGGTAAAACCTGGCTTATAAATTAAATACAACTTGATTAAATATTTACAAAAATATTTTTCAAAAAAAAAATCTGTTGGTCAGTTTAAAATCACTAGATTTTAGACTGGTCTGAAAAAATCTATACTCCTCCATGTAACCAACCATTTTTATTTTATGTTTATTTTCTTTACTCTAGTCATTTATCTTCTAATATAACATCATTACGTCACTTTCAAAAAATTTTAATAATTCTTTTAACTTATGGCAGGAACCCATTCTCATTGCGGTTTTTCAGCGGTAACTTCTGTTATTGTGGCCAATGAAATATTTTTAAAATGTTTTTATCATTTAATTATAAAATGTGGAGAGATGTCTTTGGTGTGGTTGTATCAACTTTTTTTTTTTTTGATTGGGAGATATTTACATACATCTCAACATGTAATACACTGAAAGCTCTGAGACATTCTTACAAAGCTGGAGATACAACTCCACCAAATAATCAGGAAGATACAACTTCCAACAATCAAACGGGAGACCACTGCTCCCACAACAGCCGGACGGGAGACACAGCTTCCACTAGGCACCTATTGGCATCCACAACATGACCTCGTATAACCTCGCACCTAGCGGGGATCGAACACACGACCGGACAGAACTGCTGCCCAAGCCGTGACCACCGAGACACAAGCCTCGGTGGTGGTTGTATCAACTTTTGATTAAGCCAAAACTCGTAAGATAAAAGATACCAAATCGTGAAACATCAAACAGGGAAAACGTGTAATGTGATTGTACCTTTATTTTACAATGGCTAACGGCTACATAGAAATTGATAAGGCAAAGAAAAGAACCGTGACATATTATCCTCAAAATAATACTGATTATTATCTATATGTTAAATATTGTCTTTGTTTTGTTTTTTTATTATTGCTATTGTCATCCTTTTCTTTTTTATGGTTTCAATCTGCGCGAGCGTGCATCATTTATCGTGCGCTGCAGAGTAGCCTAGTTTTCTCCTTCCATTGCCTCGCGAGCGACGAGGCGGTTGGAAGCCATACATTTTCCAAACCGTTGGAATCAGCTCATCCCGCGAGAAAGGTCGCTGTCTATGCCTGAGGACGAAAATGGTAGAGAATATGGAAGGAGGAAGAGTAGCTTTGGCTGAATTTCCAATTTCTTCGAAACCCTAACCGACAACAAAGTCAGAGATTCCCCTGTATATCTCCTCAACTTCAATTTCCTTCATTTCCCTTTCGAGATTGATACATTGATTCAGAGCTGCATTTTCTGCATATCACTTGCTCTCAAATTTTTTTTTTTTTTTTTTCAATTTATGGAGAAAATTTTACACCATCCAAATGGCTGGAGGAGAAATCACCATCCACGGTGGAATTATTTCCGGCCGGCTGACCGGCCTGGGCTCACATGCGCGTTGGAATACACCATATGAATTCAATGAAACAGAAACTATAATCCTCTAACAAGTTTTTAGCATGAATGTCTTGTCGGATTCACCATCGTCTGATTACAATCTGTTACCACCATCAAACATGCTTCAGAGTTTCTGCTGCTTGTAATGATTAAGCTCGAGCTGTATCCTCTTAGCCTTTAGGTCATAAAGACATCCCCTTTAAGGCCTGATTTTAATTTGGCCTATGGGTCGCCCTTTCGGGGAGTTAAACCGGTGACCTCTAGGACCGTATTAGACACCAAAAATCCCCTTAATTCATCCTCTTAAGCCTTTGGGTCATATCATTGTTTTCTTTGAATGAATTAGAATCATGGTTGAATTTTTCACAGTAACAGCAATTGTTTTATGGTCAAGGTGATTTTTTCCCCATTTTGTGTTGGATATTTCTCTTCTAATTTCTAACTCTGCAAGGGCTATCTCCTGGAAACGTCTTCTGAATCATATTCTACCTCTCAGGCTGGTCAGCTGATCTATAAGGATTAGCTAGCTCAAATTCAACATGGGGAAGAAAAAGAAGCATACAGCAGACAGAGCCAGTGATACAGATTCAACAACGTCAAGTACATCTAGACAGTCAAGCTTAAAATCATTGGACGTAAATGGAGCCACTTTTGCAGAAATGGCTCAACAATTGAAAATGGATGGTGACAAGCTGTTCCAGATGCGTGACCCAGAAGCAGCATTGTCGAAGTATGAGAAAGCCCTGAAACAGCTTCCCAATGACCATGTTGACGTGCCATACATACATAGCCACATGGCTGCTTGCTATATGGAGATGGGCCCAGGAGAGTGGCGTAAGGCAATTGATGAGTGCAATCTGGCTCTGGAGGTTTCCCCCAAGTATAGTAAAGCACTGTTGAAGAGGGCAAGGTGCTATGAATATCTGAACAGACTTGATTTGGCCTTGCAAGATGTCAGTTTGGTTTTGAAATCAGATCCAAATAATCCCACTGCATCAGAAATAGCAAAGAGGGTTAAAGAAAAGCTCGACCAAAAGGGTGTCAAGGTTGATGATAAAGGGATCATTTTGTCTCCAGAATATGAACAACTGCCTCGTTCCTTATCCAAAATGACAAGACGCAAGTCCAGAAAGCATAGAAATACTAATACAAAAGATAAGCCGATTGTAGAGGAGCACAATGAGGATAAAGTTGTGGAGGAGCATCATAACAGCAAGGAAGAGACTAAGACAATCATCAAGGAGCCCAATGAGGATAAGATTGTTGTGGAGGAGCATCATAACAGTACGGATGAGGCTATGCGAACTGTGAAGTTGGTATTCGGAGAGGATATAAGGTGGGCTCAGATACCAGCCAACAGCAGCATTTTGCAGCTGAGAGAGATCATCTGGAATCGGTTCCCAAGCTTGAAGGCTGCTCTTATCAAGTATAAAGACTCTGAAGGTGATTTTGTAACCATCACGAGCACTGAAGAGCTAAGGTGGGCTGAAGCATCAGCTGGTCCACTGGGATCATTGAGGCTATATATCATACAAGTCTGCACTGAGAAAGATCCGTTGTTTTCTAAGAAATTGCAAAATGGGACTGAGATGCAGGGATATGACATGAAACAAAAAGCCAGCCTCAACAGTGTAAACAATAATTGGAAAGGGGGAAGCAGGGTGTTCCATATTGATGATTGGATTGTCCAATTTGCTAAACTGTTCAGGAACCATATAGGCTTAAATTTGGATGGGCATTTAGATCTTCATGAGATTGGGCTGAAAGCATACTCAGAAGCACTGGAGGATGTAGTTACAAGCGAAGAAGCACAGGATCTTTTTGAGATTGCAGTTGAAAGGTTCCAGTTGATGACAGCTCTTGCTCTGTTTCATTGGGGGAATATTCACATGTCCCGGTCTAGAAACAGTGTGTTCTGGAAAGAATTTGCTTCAAAAGAAGGTTCTCCAACGGATTCTATCATTGAGCGGGTTAAACTTGCTTATGATTGTGCAAGAAGAGAGAATGAGAAAGCTGGTGAAAAATACAAAGAAGCGATCAAGGTGCAAAATGATCTTTATGAAGGTTTTCTTGCATTGGGACAACAGCAATTTGAGCGAGCAAAACTGTCTTGGTGTTTTGCAATTGGAAGCAACATTGATTTGAATGGATGGCCTTCTTCTGTAGTTATAAATCTGTTTATGCTTGCTGAAGGAAACATTACGAAGGGTGCTAAACTGTGGGAGCAAAAAGAGGCTGAGCATTTAAGCAGACGACTCTCTGAAACAGATGAGGGAACAGAAGCACTGTGGAAAATTTTGGATGGCCTTTCGAAAGATCTACTGGCAGATGAAGCAGCGGAGCAGGCCATGAATATGGAGACTCAGATCAACCTTTTGTGGGGAACTATGCTTTATGATTGGTCAACTATAGAACTCAAATTAGGGAAGGATGTCTGGAAAAGTCATTTTGATGCTGCCATTGAAAAATTTAAGCAAGCTGAAATTTCTCCTGCAGATATTGCAGCCATAAGGAAGAATCATTGTTCTAATGCAGCTGCTCAAAAAGGTAAAGCGTGCTAATCCTTTTGCTTTTGTGAGTCACAGCGAACTATGCATCATGAGTACAAGTAGCATTTGCTCCTGTCTTTGGACTTCATTTTTTCCCAAGGCATTTAGAGCGAGTTGATGCTTGTCTCTTCTCATGATCATTTCCGATGTGGGAGGATAATTGAGCACCTCCAAAGAGAGTTTTCCCGAAGAGCTTCTCCTAACAGCGTTTCTATCAAAAGCCACTGACAGGTTTGTTATGATTCTGCAGGTTTGAAGTTCGACATTCATGAGATAGTGCAGGAATGGAGTGGAATATATGAAGGTAAAAGGTGGTTGAACGGTGTAAGATCTTTCAGATTAGATCCTTTATTACGAAAGCGGATCCCAAAATAGTACCTTGCTTTCTTTCTCAGGAATAAAACATTCATCAGTTCGTACACGCATTTCAAGGTTCACTTTTTCCGTCCATTTCACTGAATCACAACTGCCGTCTATAGAGATATGTAAATTGTATACTGTCAAGTTTTCTTGCTTGTATTGGTAATGTTTTTGAGATTAATACATCTTGCTTTTATTCTAGTCGTCTTTCAAAAGATTTTTTATGTTACTCTTTATTCTTAACCAAAAACTGAATTATATGGATAGGCATGGATCTCACTGATGAAATTGCAAGGTAAACCATGTTCTTTTCTTTTTGCACCTAATCTTATCATTTAAAGTAATTCTTTTGTCCTGACCATATATTCGTAATATAATATTATCACAATTTACACCATTTTTTATTAAAAAATTTATTTTTAAAAAAAATTTCTAGTGCTTATTTTGATAAAAACAGATATTATTTTTGATAAAAGCATTAATATATTTTCTTGATATCACTATGCTTAACCAATAACAAAGCAAACACTATCCAAAGCATATTTCCTTATACACATTGCGCATTCATAATAAAAAGCAAAATGAAACAATGGGAAATTTCCACTGATAACGACGCATGGAATCAAAATGAAGGAAGAAATATATATATATATATATATTGTATCGAATAGATATTTAGACTAAAAGAAGAAAGAAGTGCCATCAATTTATAAAAATGTCCATTTTCAGGTGTAAGTTCAATGGCATTTCTTCATTTGTGGCTGCACACCGCTACACATCGCAATCCTTCTGAAGAGCCAAAATATGAGCCCAATGGAGAGGAAACACGACCAGTCGATCATGCATAGGAATTCGATACATAAAACCTATAAAAATGTTACTCCAGTCAATATGTGTTTGATATTATGCCAGTCTTCACCTTGGAGCCTGTGTTGAAGTTCAGAGGACGCATAACACAACTCCAATTTCTTGAGTGTAGTTACACGCTGCAATCCTTCTTGGAGCATCCCCAACTGGCCGCAGTTATCAATACTAGATGTAAAAGTCTCGGCATAGCACCTTCATAAACTCTAACTCTCTTCCAGCCCTTCCAATCTTTCCATATTTAAGAACTGAAGCCATGAAAGCCCATTTGTAGAACACCGTAACCTGTCTAAACGTCAATCCCAATGCAATTTCAGTAAGCATAGGCTTCTCAGTGACCCCAGTATGACCTGCGGTTCTTGTTCTAAGTAAGAGAACTTCAAAGGAAGTTTGATGATGTTTAAGGGGAACTTACTAGCCTGAAGAAGCTACTCATACCTTCCTTCTGAACTTTGAAAGATGCGCAAGAGGAACAAGGGCTGAGATTCTAACAGCTTCAAAGCCAGATGATAGAAGCAAAGCCAGGAGTTTTTCCAATTTAATAGTCGATTCAACAAGCTCCTTCAGCACGTATGCCTTCAGTATACAGACACATTCCTAATTTCCAAAGATCTATGAACTCATTTCGAATCGTACCGCTTGTCAGCTTTTATGCGTGACATTTTTTCGAGGTTTTTGAGGTGGTGAAATTGCATGATTTTCAAGCGCATCCCAACTTCCCTTCTTCGAATTGTGATGCCTGTAACACTATTCACCTTGATATATCCCCACTGTAGCATCTTTGATCTTTCTAATTGGCGTGGGTAACTGGAACTTACAGCAGAGGGCTGTCACATCATTTGTAAATATTGAAAATTGCCCATTGATGAGGGAAGGCTTTCTAAGTGTTTGTGGATCCAAAATATCTCAAATGAATTAGTTCTCCTATTTCATTTGGTATGCTATTTATTCTTATTTCATAAAGATCCATCGCCCTTAGAAGCTTTAGCATTAAAAAAAAAAAAAAAAAAAAAAAAAAAAAAAAAAAAGCTTAGAAGCTTAAAAGCCTCAATAGAGAAATTTCTCGCCCCCTGTCAAGCCTTTCTTCACCATGAAGTAAGACACGCTGAACGAAGGCACAGATTGGCATGATTAACGTAGGAGTAAAAACCTCTTACATGATGAACTGATAAAACATGTACATTGCCTGATGGACTTCAAGAAACTTTTCTTTGGCCTCAGATATTGAGAGATCTGCAAGATATCATGGACACAACGGCTTTCAATTTCCTAGTTGAACCGCTTGTTGCTATCTGAATCAGACTACGGTGAATCAACTCCTTCAGACAATCCGACCTCATCCACCATTTCTCGTCTCCTCTCTCTCCAATAGCCCTTCTGAAACCCACAAATGAATCAATTTTTTTGGTGGGAATTCCTAGTCTTCTGGGAAACGCCCAAATACGGAAAACATGGTATCAAATAGTGGAGCACAACATTGTCTTCTTTGCTCCAGCAAGGATCATGCAACATTGCCTTCTTCAACAATATGGTTGGGAAGATGCAAGAGAAATTCAGTGTTGGGAACATAACCCATTTTCCTCATTTCAAAATACAGCTTCTCCAACATGGCCATTATCTTCACATGTTCGGGGTGGCTCTTGTCCTCCACCAGGAATGCATGTTGCTTTCTATTTACTTCAACTATACTATAACCAGGTGCCTTCTTGATTCCCATTTTCTTCATAACCTTTCTAACATGTGCTGCCTCATCCTTTTTACTTGCAGCAGAGAAAACATTTGACACCAATGCATAAATACCTGGATCATCAGGATTCAACTTCAAAACCTTCTTTGCCACCATCTCACCAATCCTCATGTTTGCATGATTGTGGCATCCTGAAAGGATGGCAACCCAGGCTCCAATCCCTGGTTCAACTGACATGGACTTAATTAGTTCCCAAGCTTCTTCGATATGTCCAGCACGAGCCAAAAGATCAACCATGCAAGCATAATGCTTCTCACTTGGCTGGATTTTGAATTCTCTAATCATGAGATCAAACCAAAATCGGCCTTCTTCTACCATACCTGAATGACTGAATGCAGAGAGAAGTGTCGCAAACGTTGCATCGTCTGGTTTTACCAATGACTTCATTTCAGTAAAAAGCAACAGAGCTTCCTTCCCACAGCCATGGACTCCATAGCTAGATATCATTGCATTCCATGATATCAAATCTCTGGATTTCACCTGATCAAAAAGTGCACGTGCAGTTGACAAGCTTCCACATTTTGCGTACATGTCAATGATTGCAGTACCTGAAATCTTATCAAATTCCTGCCGTCTCACAATAAACCCATGTATGGATTTACCAAGCTTCAAATATCCAATTTGAGAACATGCCGACAGCACGCTGACTAAAACTACCAAATCAGGTTCAAGCCTGCAATGCTGCATCTCTGTTAGTAGGTTAAGTGCTTTTGTTGCAAACCCATTTTGTGCAAAACCTGAAATCAATGCACTCCATGTGACCACATTCTTCAAAGACATCCTCTCAAAAACACGATAAGCAAGCTCCAACAGTCCATTCTTAGCATACATATCAACAATGCTTGTTTCAACAACAACATCAACTGGAAATTGCCTTCTTATTATATACCCATGAACAGAAAGACCCATGTTTAAATGCCCAAGGCCGGTGCACGCCTGCAGCAAACCCACCATCATAACCCCATCTCCTTCAATCCCCTCTGAACGCATCCTTTGATAAAATCCCAATGCTTCGGCCATCCGACCACTTTGAGCAAAACCTGTAATCATCGTGGTCCATGAGACAAGATCTCTTCTAGTCATCACATCAAACGCCTCCATCGCTTCATCTATCTTCCCACACTTCACGTACAAACTCAAAACCGAAGATGCAACAAAGGCATCATCTTTGTATCCAAATTCAATCGCTTGATTATGAATTTTTTCACCTGCCTCCAGATCAAGCAAGGTAGCACATGCCTTGAGGGAGAGAGTAAAAGTCGAGCTGTCGGGTTTGGGTCCTTCAAGAATCATGCGATGATAGATGGATAGAACATCGATGGGAGAATTCCTACGAGAATATGCAATTATCATGGCATTCCACGAAGGAGTCGATTTCTGAGGCATTTCATCGAACACCTTCCGCGCGGACGATATGTCACCTATTCGTGCATAAGTCGAGATGAGACAACCACTGGAATCCACGTAACTGAGAAATCCAGACAAGAGCATGAGAGCATGGATTTGGGCAACAGATTTTGGGTCTGCGCATGATGAAAGCAGCAATTTCGCCCGGAACATGATAGTTGGCAGCCGCCATCAGTGCTTTTCCCTCCGTCGGTCATTAATAGTCAATGGGAAAATTTTTTTTAACTCCCTCCTAGTTATTATTAATTACACAATGCCCCCTGAATTTTTTTGTTTAGCTGAGCTGGAAACCTTAATAGTTAAAAATTTTTGCATTACTGTACAGATACCGAAATAATGGGCTTTCCCTACTGTTGCTGGCTAGCATATTATCACAAATTATCCAAGAAGCCCCTTGTTTTTTCTATGGAAGAAAGATTTTTCAAGTGATATTTCTACAACTCATTCTCAATTCATGCTGATATTAAAAATATGACAGTTGCGATCTTTTACAGCCGCCTGTCAATTCACGAGCAACCCGAGAATTTATTTTTTTATTTTTTTAAAACTTTTTATGCATATGTGAGCCTTATCTGGATATAATTTTTAAAATTTCTTTGCCATTTTGTTTTGATATCAAAAAATAGCATGGAAAATCTAAATGACACCCATATATCTATGAAAAAAATTTAATTTATATATATGTGCGTGTGTGCACCAGTTGCCCATATTCTCTAAGCAAATACAATAATAGGCTCAACAATGATGTTTAAATATTAAAAAAAAAAAAACTCATTAAAGAACCGACAATGATGTTGATATTGTGATAGTAGCACACAAGAATCCATGGGAATTGAAATTTGAAAAGGAAATAATAAAGGATAAGACAAGGATGGTGGCGATGTTTTGCTTTTTCTTACCCAATTTCACAGAAGATAGTCTTTGCAATTTTCTACATACTAAATCAGCAAAAATTTCGCTAACCTTTTCTTTTGATATTTGGAAGTGAGAGTAAACCAATTCCATTGTTCCACAAATAAGGTGGAATTTGCATTCTGGTGGCCAAAAATCACCCTTTCCCTCACCGAAACATTCTGCAGTCGGCCCATACGTCATATTTGAATGCTTTATATATCCAACTGAAATGGCTGAACGGGGATATACGATTGAAAAAATGTTAAGAAATTTTGATTAGATCTACAGTAGAGATTACAAGTAAACAAGAAAACTGTAATTTTCAAACACGGGAGCACGCGTGAAATTCAACAAGGGCAAATGCTTAAGAGTAGCTGTGGGATGTTTCATCATGGGCTTATCGTACTACACAAATTGCTTCAAAAATTCTGTTGCAACAAGCCGTCCTCGTGTGTTCACAGACAATTTCAACTCACTGATTTCCTTGTCAATATCCTGTGCAAAAGTAGTAGAAAAAAATTCCGATCTCCGTTACCAACCAACCAATTGACAAATTAAATGGCTTACAACTAAGCATGAACAAATATCTAACTTTGAAATACTTGCCTCCATAAATTGCACGATAAAATCTATGAGTTTATGCTTGTGCATTTCCTCGCAATGGAAGTTTGTGATGAGAAAACTAATATCATACCCCTGAAGATATATACAAAGGGAGAGAGAGAGAGAGAGGTAAAACTTTCAGATTGTATTTTACACAAACCAATTCATAAAACAAGTCAAGTGCATGGTACATTTACTGGGATATGCATACAGACCTCTCATAAATCAGCTGTGCAGTCCATAACCAAACGGGAGTGGAAAAAACTTTTTTTTTTGCTTGATTTAGAATGGCAATCAAAATAATGTAGTATTTCTATAAGGCTACACAAAAGAATCCTTACCCCCAGCCCCAGCATTTGAAATTACATGAAAAAACAAAGCTCATCCTTAATCACTATAATCGAAAACGAAAATGTACCTGAACTGGCTTTCTCCTCAGAACTTGGAATGCCTCAGCCCTCATTGACAAAAATCTAAGAAATTTTTTAGTTAGTATGTTTTCAAGCTCATCTGCCTGCTTTACCTATACAAGATGAAACAGATATTAAGAACATAAGCCTTGGAGCAATAAGTGATATGCAAGTAAAACAAATGAATGCTGATGATAGCCATCTCATAATCTGCTATCGTTAGGGTTAGACTGGCATCAGAGCAATCTCAATATCACCCACCATGCCAAATAAAGTTTGAGTTTTTTACAACCTGAACCAAATGCCCTGTTGCATTAAGTAGACAAGTGTCATGAGGCATTGCATACTGCAGCATCCTACCCTCAACATAACTACAGCAGGAACATTGTTCATAGAGGTCGTATATCATTTGAAACTGATTGTCTAAAACACATCACAATAGAAACCTCAGCTACCCATCCCCTCATGCATGGAAAAATTGCAAAAAAGCCCCTTGTCTGGGCTCTATATCAGGGAGTCCATGGATCATTTGTTCAGCACTGCATGGCTGTGTTAAAAAGTCCATCTTAATGGCTATTGCAATATTGCATGATATTATCTCCCAGCAGCATGGTTAACAGATTACATGATCAAAAACAGTGAGGTATTGCATTGGTCATGTGAAGAAGTTAGCATGAACATGTTCAAGTTCAAAAAATAATTCCATCCTGACGAGGAGCAAGAAGAGAACAACATTTTGTGGGAGTGGAACAGTATTCTATGATCCAATTGAATGTGTTGCCCGACCTTAGATTGGAAAACTCATATTGGCTGAAACAAATACTTGATATTTACCTTCATACTTATGCGAATGGAATTGATAGATGTCTCTATCAAGCATTTTTCTGCTTCATTTCGACATATCAAAACCTGGAAAAATAATTACAAGAGAATTTTGACAAACAGTAGACATTCAAATGTTTGAACTTCAACAGATAAAATTATACAATTCACTGCACCTCAAAAACAAGTTCTAGACCACCTCACCAAGCAGGAGTTTTGATGGCCAGAAAATAAAAATGAAATAAAATGAGTTCTGGGGTTTGTTATTGAAAAGAAAGGAACATTTTGAGCACTTATAGTGGCACAAAAGAATACCTTTGTCATATAAAAGGAATGTTGATGGGCATGCTTTTCTAAAAGAAAAGTATGAAACAAAGTTCTGTTTAGTATGGTACTTACAGGATTCAGCAGCAGTTCTGGGCTTGTCCTGCAGAAAATAAGATGAACATTGCATCCTTAAAGAAGAAAATGGGGGAAGAAAAATATTATAATAATAACAATAATAATAATAAACACCACAATGAATTGATGAATGCAACTATTTCTACTGGTATCCAATTGCATTGTTCAAAGAATAAAAGCCACAATGAAATGATGAATGCAACTATTTCTACTGTTATCCAATTGCATTGTTCAAAGAATAAACACCACAATGAAATGATGAATGCAACTATTTCTACTGGTATCCAAATATCCAATTGCATTGTTCAGAGAATTCTATCACACAATTTCATTAGCGAAGCATCATGGTTTTTTATGTTTCTGGAAAGCCACTATCAAATTCTGGGAGGTGAGTAATGAAAGATATAGAAAGAAGCTAAAGAAGAAAATTTTTCTTCACCTACAAGCCATGAGCTCTGCCCCACATTCATTGAACATTTTGATGGAATCACGTTATCAAGTGGTGGATACTGTTGCCACCCCTTGGGCAGTTCACAGTTTCAAACCTGTTGATTAATCGTCACACCTCCAACTAGAAATTTGTGACAGTGTTTATAAGACCCTTATTGCTGCTCATTTTCCAATTTTTATCTCTCTTTAACTGTGTTTTTCTTCTTTGGGTGTCCAATAGGAGAGGGAAAAAAATTTGTCCATGGAAGGAGCGCTCAAAAAACTGGGGAAAATCAGGTAACGCTCTTTAGCTCAGAAGCAGAATTTTATAGCATTATCCACCAGCAAAATGCAGACAATCAGACAACTGACAGAAAATGAAAGGATCAACTTGAACTTTTTTTTTTTCATTCTGTGGTTTGACAGCCGTAAGCAGTAGCACTCAAGAACAGTTAAACATAAATGATCGCAAACTTTCATCCAGAACTCAAAAGGATTTATCAATGAACCTCTTCCTTGCACATGGCCTTAATGTGACAGTCAGAAAGTTGAACTGATCATCATTCATGGGTAACTACATTATAATCAATCATTAAGCTAAAAATAATCAAATAATCATAGTTTTTTTATGTTGTCAATCAATCATAGTTTTGAACCAAGTAATTTGGTGGATTTCTTCAAGAGTCATTATATTCAATATATGAGTCTCAGAGAAGACATTCTCATCTTTACAGAAACGAAAATACCAAAAAATCCTTACATTAATTCAACCTCCGGCTTGTTATGCCTTTCAACCTCTTGACATGGAAAGTTCTACAAGAACAGAGAAAAACACAAATGACCATTGGTGATAAATTAAATAAAATGAATAGACAGTATGAAGGATTGAAATATGTTAAAAGCTTTCTTTTCACTCTTCGGAGTTGCTTAATTTCAAAATGTGTAAAATATTCCATAACGATCCCTCTGAAAGGTTCATTTCCTAAATATTTTCCCAGGACTTGTACCCCTATTCTAGCTTCTGTTGTATATAGTGCAGATTGTTAGGTGCCACAGGTTCGCACAAAACTGCTAAGAACAAATTCTGCTTACCTGCAGACACATTGCAGCCTCCAATGTATTCCTTATGCACGTCAAGTATGGCCGCAATGTATTCGCCTGTAAAAATTACACGACATATTATATATCCTCAAGATCATAAATTACTTGGATTCAATTGAACAGATAATAAGACAAGGTGAGAAAAAAAGAAAGCAATTAGAGAATCAGCTAGGCTCATGTTTACACCTTTACTCTCGACCATGGCACTCCAAGTAGAAAAATAAAATATAAGCAGGCAACTATCTCATGATCTCAGCTCCTGCTGGTATACAATACGAGTGGCGAATACGTTTTCATGAATGTTTATCTTCTATACTATAATCTCCCATGCAAAACAACAATCCCTAACCCCATGGAGTCCTTCGCCATCATCCATAATTACGGAATTTCAAATCCAAACCAAAATTAGCTGACATTGTTAGGCGGGAAATGAACGTAATGACTCTTTCCCACATCAAAAGAACTGTAAAAAATCATGGGCCAAAGACCAAGACATTTCGCTGGGATCGTCATGAAAGATCATGCACCAGACATACGAAAAAAGCCGCAGATGCAGATAAGAGGAGAAGACGTGGAAATTGGATCGGAAAAAAGAAAGCAGTTATTTTTGTTGGATTACCATGTGGAAATATCTCCCGCTGCTTAGGTGGTCCTGAAATGAGCAGCAGGATCCTGCAATTCGCTACCTCCCCGTAACAGCAAAATAAAGCGCAGAACGCCGTAGATGAAAATGAACTGAAAATGAAGTAGTCCGTTTTTCATACGGTACCCCGGTGAATCGCGTATTTTTAAATATTTTTATAAATGCGTGGACTTCATTTAAATCTTATAGTCAAGTGAAATTTGTTCTTTTATATATTTATTTAATATTTTTCATTTTCGAAAATTGACACGTATGCCTATTTTATTGATTTTCAAAAGTTAAAAAATATTAAATAACTCAGAGAATTGTTAAATTTAATTAAAACAAGTCCTGCCACATATCTACAAAAGAAATAAAAATAAATAAATAATTTTTAGAGTCTAGGGGTGTGTTTGGCAACATCAAAAAGTTGTCAATTTAAAACTTTTCAATCTAAAACTTTTCACTCTCCACAACTACCCTATTTTTTAATTATTTCT
>JAXCLR010000063.1:51330185-51371311 GCA_035584095.1 Annona squamosa | reverse complement strand
TTCCTGGTGCTAAACCCGCAATACCACCCATAATTGTTATAAAACTCATACGCTGCATCTATGGATTCAAAAGTCATTCCAACTTTCGATGTTATCTCATTTGGGGCATAAGGTGTGAACATCCCGTCCATTAGGGCATTCTCTAAATTTGGTCTTCCACTAGGAACTGCCTCAGGCACAACATGTTCCACCACATTTTCTGAATTCAGTTGCATTGACTCCATAGTGCGGTCCATGTATTGTTCCACGTCAAACTAACGAATATTAACTGCCAACCACAGTTCTTTCCCGGAACAAATAAAAATATTCTACCAACCACGACCTCAACCTAATTGAATAACACAACAACTGAAATTATACACTTGAGGCAAAACAAATTGTATTCATGTAACAAGTTCCATTTTTCTTTTCACTGATTTTTCTTTTAATTGGTTGAAGGATTTTCTACTTAAACTTTTATTTTCTTTGCATTTAATCTTATCATTGTTCATCTAATTCTTGTTTAATATATGCATATATGTCAAAATAAATATTGAAGTGAATCTTATTTCCTGACATAAATAAATATTGAAGTGAATCTAGCAGCAAGCCCAAATCAACTCTCCCTTCAGAAGAGAATTTACTTCACCTAACTCTCCCTCTCCCTTCAGAAGAGAATTATATTGTACCAACAATAGTTTGGGGTTAGTCTCCTCTCCAATTCAACTGGCACCAATGTGATAATTATAAGAAGGTGCAAATTGCGACCACATTGGGTTCCGTGAAATATTTTAAACTGATCTAAAAAAGGAGAGGTCCTAATTGGACTGTGATGAACGAGTGGAAAGGAAATATTAGTCATTGA
Source organism: Annona squamosa (assembly GCA_035584095.1). Lineage (NCBI taxonomy): Eukaryota > Viridiplantae > Streptophyta > Magnoliopsida > Magnoliales > Annonaceae > Annona > Annona squamosa. Next base: position 51,370,467 of record JAXCLR010000063.1, on the reverse strand, counting down.
TTTGGAGGACATTGACCTACAATGATGGGGACGAGTCGAAATGAAGTCATGAAATCTGTTGCACTGGAATTAAATAGGGCACCCATCGGAAGCCCTGTTTTTTTGTTTGCTGACTTGGATGGAAGGAGCTAAGCTGCTGAACGGGGTGGGTTGTTATTAGTCATGAAGTGAGGATTCAACGCCAGGTTGGCCATGCGATTTCCTCAGGAGTCTTACAGAATTTGGTGATGCCCATCAAGCTGCGGATTTTGTAACCCATCCAAACCAGTTGGAAGGAGGGACAGTGGACCGGATCCATAGCATGGTTAATTGACGTGAAACTAGCAGCAAGCCCAAATCTAAGTCACATTTTTGGTTGGAAACCAACCCCTCATTCATCAATTCATACGGTGAAAATAATCTATTTCAAAATGTGTGCATTTGGTTGAAATGTATACATGGGAGACGACAATCATGGTTCGGATGGGAGCAGGAGGACACCGGGTCGGGGGAGAAAATGAGACGAATGGTTTACCTGCTGTGAAGTCCCGTCAACGACGTCGCCGGAGGGTCTGGGCGGATGGGAGCTCGGCGAGATCGACCCGCAGGTGAGCACGGGAGAGAGAGAGGGAGAGGGACCCGCCGGAGGGTCTGGGCCGATCTGTCTCTCTCCCGCTCGGCGGTCTGGGCGGATGGGAGCTCGGGAGCTTGGCGGCTTGCGCAGATGGACCTCGGCGAGATCGACTGCACCGCAGGTGAGCACGGGTTGGAGAAGAAAAAAGGTAGGTGGTGGGGGATTTTATGCGGTTGTTAATTGCGAAAATTTGAAAATGGCGCTGCTGAAATCATGAAAAACATGGAGAGGAAGAGAGGCCAGACGGCAGCACGAGAGAGAGAGAGAGAGAGGGAGAGGACGACCACGCCGGACGGCAGCACGAGAGAGAAAGAGAGAGAGAGAGAGAGAGATATAGAGAGAGAGAGAGAGGGAGGGAGGGAGGGAGGGAGAGAGCGAGAGCGAGAGGGAGAGGGAGAGCACGCTAGACGGCAGAACGAGAGAGAGAGAGAGAGAGAGAGAGAGAGAGAGGGCGGGAGGGTGAGAGGGAAGGCTTGCACGAGAGAGAGGGTGCAGGGGCTCGGCCGGAATTTTGGATCTTTGACAGGGGCCTGGTTGAATAAATCCGGCAATTATTCACTGACTACGGCGCCGAAATTCCCGCCCTTCATCCAACGGCCGAAAACAAACCCGCAAGATCCTATGGCTCGTAGGCGTGGTCGGAGCGACCTCTCCGCTCCGACCGGTCGGAAAAGATTAGGATTCTAAAATCTAACAGGTAACAAGCCATGATAACAACCAGATTCAGCACCTCTATTGAATAAACAAGAGCATCCCTACACCAGCAAATCTAAGTAGGTTGTTGATTTGACTTGGGATTACATGCATCAGTTTTGTGGTCTACTAGGATTATGGATTATGAATTGGCACCTTTGCTAGAGACGATTGTGTCTAGCTTTGATAAAGGCGAATTTTAGTTTCATTTTTTATGTTGTTGAACCCAACTAATTGCTAAGATTCAATCAAAGCCTTTAGGGGCGGTTGAACAACATGGATTACTCGATTATGTGTTGTTTGAATTATGCGGCTTGGAATGCTATGCTGGAGATGGATTGAGACAGTTGCCACGTTATTAACTTGTTATATTGCACATTAAATTCCTTAGAGAGGAAAATGCAGCAACACATCATGAGCATCTGCTTGCTGCCTACATTTCATCATCTTAGTTAAGGTTTTAAGGACAAAATTGTCATTTTCTCATGCCCCTGACGGTTGTTTAGACTATTCCTTGCAATGTGGGCATGTAACGAAGAATGTGTGAAATGTTGTGGATATTGAAGGAATTATCAAAATGTTATAAGTACGAAATAAATAATAAGCAAGTGGTATTAGAGAAATTTACCCTTATTTTACTACATCCGTTAATATATATATATCTAAGCATTTTCAAAATTAACATATAATTATAAATATTTTTAAGCAAATAAGGCCCACTCAATACTCAAAATAAAATAATTTAATTTCATCATCATTGCGGCACCAACTAGCATGCTTTCGACGTAAATTATAGTAGATCATTTCGGCGCCAATCATAGAAAAATGCTGGCTTCATTATGAGTTGGGAGGAAGCTGAGATTGGCCGGGTAATTGTTGGATGTTTGTTACTGATAGCTTTTAGACATCTTGAATCTCGATTGCCGTCTGACGTCCGCGGAAATCTCAACTAGAGCAGTAAGGTGAATTTATTAATTATATTTCCGAAATTGCTCTGAGCCATATGCCCACCTTTATTGATCTTACTGATCATACTCATAGATGATTGCAGGTTAAATGAAACGGAAAGGGACTGATTCAATTATAAGGCAAAAATCAAATTAAATTATAAATAATGACGAATAAGAATACAAACAATTATAAAAACATTTGCAATTATCATGAAAGATATATATTGTGGTAATGATTCAAGGGTTATGACAAAGTACCCCTAGCCTCAATTTACGTAAGTGTCAGCTAGTTGTCATACCCATTTTTCATTTTCCATAAACATGTCAGCCCCGCTGAGATTGTTTACCATGTGAAAATTTCTGATGTTTTTAATTTTTTAAATTCAAAAATATTAAAAATTAAATTATAAAATTTCATATGGTAATGGATCCAGTGAGGGCTCACATTTTCATAAAAAAATAAATAAATGGGATAAAACTAACCCCAATTTACATAAGTTTTGATTAGGTATGATTGCTCGCATGTGAGCTTTTTTTATTTTTATGTGGCCCTATTTACATTTAATTATTTATTTAGTATACTAACAATTTGCAATTTTAATATATATTTTTTATGATCTCAAAATCAATATTTTTACCTCATAAATGGGGATGGAAATTTCTATTTTAAAATTATAAAATATATAAATTTTGGTTTATATAAAGATTATATATGCCCGCATAAAAATTTAAAAAAAAAAACTTGAAACATGTATTGAGGCTGGAAAGAAATTTGTATATTGAATCATTATACACATAATATATGCGTTCTCATGTAAAAGTGAAAAGAAAAATTAAAACTTTAAAAATAGACACATGCATCATGTTTTAGCCCTATAGATACATAGTTTTAAAATGCATCCTACTCTTAACTTGAAGTTCATTTATAAACTATCATTAGCTCTTGTTTTCATGTGAAATTCGATTTTGAACCGTTACAGTTAAAATATAATTTTATTGAAGTTGGTAACTAGTACTTAGTAAGTATGTGATGTTTACCTTTTGGAACTTATTCATAATTTAGATGAGACGATGACTCTATTTTTTGAAAAATAATAATTTACTGTTCTCAATTTTTATACAGTTTTTTAAATTTTCATACAATTTCTCTTGTTCTCATCCTACAGTAGAACTTTTTTCATCCATCCTCATCCAATGTTGCCTTAAATTTTGTTTCTTTATCAACCTCATAAACGGATAGTGGGAGTGTTGAGGCCCTGCTTTCACGCAAACTCTCTTTCATTTGGCCATGTGTACAAGCTGCTTCGTATTTTACGTGAACTAGCTGCTTCGTATTTTGCCACGTATCCTTCGTTTGTTCACACTTCACAGTCGTACTAACAAGTAACAACAACAATAATAATCATAAAATAATAATAATAATAATAATAATAAATGCACGAGAGTACGGGAATAGACGTAGTCATCCTTAAATTCTGATCATCCACCTAGCGAAACAAACCACAGGATCACAAACTAGTACCTATTCCATCTCATCTTTCACTGCCCATTTCTCTCTCCAAGCTGAGCTCCACTGCCATTAGTTAGTTGGTGCGTCTTCACAGTAGCTTTGGAAATGGAGGAGGCGACGTTAGTAGATAAGGTTGTGGTGACTCCAGCAGCCACACCCACACCAAACACCCCACGTCGCCGTCTCTTCCTCTCCAACATCGACCTCATGCTTGTAGCCTACTTGGAGTCGGTCACGTTCTTCGACCCCACCCTCACCCCCCTCTCTGATGCCTTCTCCAACCTCTGCCATGCGCTCGGCCGCCTTCTCGTCCCTTACAACTTCGTGGCAGGCCGCCTTCAGCACTCTGCCGATAACACTGAGGACAGCGGCGGCAGGAGGCGGCTAGAAATCGACTGCAATGACAAGGGTGTCGTGGTCGTTGCTGCCACGACGAACAGCGAGATGGGGATGCTGGGTCATCTCAGAGCTCCAAAACCCACGTACAAGGAGCTGGTGAAGTTCGTGCGGGAGGAGGAACAAGAGCTATGTGACAAGCCGCTCATGTCTTTCCAGGTGAACATACAAAAACTTTTTGGAAAAAGTAGATATATCTTTTCCTCCCTTTTTATTTTTCTAATTCACTTAATTTTTAAGTGATGTGATTTCCCATGCATATTATTCTTTCATTTATATGTTATTATCCTCAATTATTTTTCTAGGTTATTATATATCTTTATGCTTTCATTCCCTTCTCAGTTGTGAATCCTGATGAATTCCATCGTGACTCGTGTCATTATTTTTGTTTTTCTCTTCTCATCTCCCCCATTTTCCAATTTTTTCTCTATGTTTCGGCCTTCTTCGTAACGGGATCGAGGAAATGAAGTCCAGGGCAATCTTGTTAGAAAGTATAGGTTTGCATCGGATGGCTAATTTAGAGTAATAATTAACGTAGACACGAGAAGCTTTTTTAGTTGCATGGCTATATTAATTATGGTAGAGTACCGATCTTTTCAGTCCAAAACATATTTTGTTATTTTTTTGAAAATCTTTTTTATAAACATGTTAATTAATTTAATTATATTTAATTTATAAATCAAGCTTTACTATTTTTGAATGCAGGTATATATTTATTTTGAATTTTTAAATTCAAGAGTATTTAATTCATTTTAAATATTTAAAAAGAAAATAAAAAAAATCTATATATTTGGACCTTGGACGATGATCAGTCGGCGAACTTCTATCGAAGATGGCCGCTACTTGTTTTTTTTTTTTTTTTTTTTTTAAAAAAAAAAAAAAAAAAAAAAAAAGCTGTTCCTTTCCGACCTCTCCATCTCTAGGTGAAGCAATGAATGCGCCGGAAAACAGCTTGAGGCATTTATGTTTGCGAAGGCATCCGTGTGATTTTCAAGATAAACAATTACTGTAGCTAGGATCTTGGATTCACCTGAACTCGGAAGTTAGATGGCTATTACCCATCTACTCAGTTTCTTAATTCCTTTTGGTATGGCTTCACTACTACGGCAGATTCATTCATTCCAAATTTCAATTGAATACATATTAGATTATCATGGAAAAATTATTATGACGTCGATGTTTGCAAATGGTAGAAAGGATCTATAAGTGGTAAAAAATTTTGAAATAATTAAAATTAATGGAGATTCAATGAGAGGTGCAAATAAGGTTGGTTTGTATTGTGCCCTTGCATGTGTCAGTGTCTACATTTTTTTTTTTTTTTTTTTTTTTTGCAATTGCAGTGTGATCTCCAAAAGAAATGGATTGACATTTTAAATCTGGATTGTCTCCTCAGTATTCTGCATAGATCCAAATCTATGCACCATGTTCTTCTACACATGTATTTTATGATACCAAACATTGACTTTAAGTGGATTTTAGATATATAATTCACGAAAGATTCAAATTCATGAGATTGCTAGGAATTGTTGTTTTTAGTAGTATATTTATGGTACCCATTGGTTAATTTGAGAAAGGTAGGTTACGGGTAAAAAGATCCTAGTGCAATTTGGATAGGGTAAATTCAAGATTTAAATTAAGATTCCAGTATTTAAAGTTTGCAAAAATTATTAATATATATTTAAGTATTGTATATCTTTTATGAAATATATTATATTTTAAAGATATAAAATATATCTACTAAAGATATATAGAAAGTTATTTAATTTTATCTATTAATCATTGCATTTAATAAATATGTTTTGAAATTATATTATTGTTGTGTTAACAATAGGTTACTAATAAGATTTACAAATGAAATTATATTTTTAAAATATAATATGAAAACCATTTTGAAGAATAAGTTGGAATTAGAATGAAAAACAAAATTACTTTAAAAAATAAGATAAGATAAATCTTGAGCAACTCAGCGTAAAACAGGAAAAAATATGAATTATTAAAAATAGAATAAGGGTTTATTTCAAAAAAATAGAATAAGGTTCTTCGTAAAAATAAAAAAAAGTTAGAATAACTCCGACTAGAACTAGTCAGCCCAAAGTACATACCTGTCTTCTTATTCTTGGTGAGAAAATTAATGCTGGATTTTTTATAAACACTCAATCGATTTTAGGAATTGATTAGTTATAGTTGAGGAACTCGATGGATGACATTATACGTACTTCAGATTTTTATTCAATTTCCTTGATTGTCAAATTCACATTTTCTAATCATGATATCTCCATTTCGGGATGGAATATGTATTCAATTAGATGTGAGTGTTTGGGATCTCGGCATCGAATTGGAAGTGTATTCTTGTAATGATTTAATAAAAAACAGGAAACTAATACTTCTGAGTTTTCATTCATGAAAAAAGTGCTTTTTAGTTTTCCATTCCCATTAATTTTATTCCATTTGCCATCTGCCGAACACTTGCTCGATTTATTCGTTGCTGGCAAAAATTAAATTGATAAGGACCATCCACTTTTAATAAATAGGATGGCCTTATTTTTATATGAGTTTCAATTTTTTTTATATGGTTCTAAAATTCGGTGATTTTATACCAGTCCAACAAAAATTTTATTTTTTGAATTTTTTTTAAACACGTTAATTTAGTTATATTTAATTTATAAATTAAATTTTACCAATTTTGAATACACATATATGTTTATTTTACATTTTTAAATACAAGGGTATTTAAAAATCCAAAATAAATATATCATATCTAAAAATAGTAAAATTTTATTTATAAATTAAATATAACTAAATTAATAAATTTATTAAAAATTCAAAAAAAAAATTCTTGGTCCAGTCTAATCAGTCGGCTTTTTATAATTGACGACCCTCTCACACAATATAGGGACATTTCATTAAATACTTTCACATCTAGAGAAATTTTGTAAAAAGCAAACATAAAAAAGATATTGGAAATAAAAGCACAGGTGGTTACGGCGATGCTTGAGGCGTCGTGGCAATAGGATGGCCTTTGGCAGTTTGGCCTACCATCTTGAGTATTGAGAGTTTTTCATGACTTCCAGTGCTGACAATATCGATAGTCAGGCTAGTTGCGTTGATTTTCCGGGGCCAGCCACCACCGTCTGCGTGGCTATATTACCGTACCTAGCTATGAGCATCTGCAGATTGGAAAGCGACCGAAATTGGTGCGTCCATCTACCCGTCGATGCTTCATAAATGTATGCCATTGCGCATTGCGATTTCAATGCAGCGCTTTCATTCTTCACGTCGGCGTAGACACAGGATGCTCATCAAATGCAAATGTCTGTACACAGCTTAGGTGTAATTTGCGTCAGTTAGGTTTGTTTGGAGTGGATTTCATTCTTATCTTATTTTTAATTGGGTTGGTTCGGAAGTTATCTCACTTTATTTTTTAAAGATTGTACTAATTTTGATTTTGATTCCAAATTAGAATTTTAAAATGGTATTTTATATTATATAAACATTATAATTCTACTGTAAATCCTAATGGTAATAATATCATTCTAAAAAGCATTGATTAAATGTATTAAATGATAAATAAATTAAACAAGTTTATTTATATATATATAAAAGATATCTTTGTATCTTTAAACGCATAATATACTGTATAAAGATATATTAAATATATATTACTAAATTTGTGTCGGTTCCGAAAAACTCTGATCTTAGACTCTATTTTACTCTAATTTAGCGAAGTATTTTTTTGAAACTTACTCTACACATTTTCTGGTACCCAATGGGTTTATCAATGAGTATTTTACCTAAGTTGCATTCTTATTTGAGCTTCAATGCAAATATTTGCATAATCTTTTTTAAAATATTTTTCTAATTCCTTAGCACTAATATATAGGCCAAGTATATGTTACTTAGATATAAAACTTTATAATTTTTAATATTATTTAAGATTTGTTTGAATATTAAAAAACGAAAATCTTATTTTTCCAGTCTTGGGGCACTTGACTTTTTATTTTTAATATTAAAAATTAAATAATATAAAAGTATAAAATTTCATACGTAAGGAATACATGCGTCAATGCAAACATTGCATCGGGTCGGCATTACTACAATAAAAATGTGATGGAAAACGGCAGATGGATGTTGTTTGTTTTTTTTTTTTTTAATGGAGTCACCAGACTCACCACCCTTTGATAACCACATACCTAGCCAGACAGAGTGTGTACTCCACAGACAAAAGTAACGATGCCATTATCATTAAATCTGCCCAATACTACTACTTAGCTTTAAATGGGCATCCAAAAATCGGATGATGTCTTGGGAGTTTCAATGTCATCTCTCTCAAAGCATGTGTGGGGAGGCTCTACCAGCTGGTTAATAGATTCTTTCAGTCGGCTGATCATTAATTACTCTTATTAGGCAGTCAAGCAGCCCTTGTTTTGTTGCATGGGTAGATTAATGGTAGAAAAGGAAACAGCCCAAAACCATATTATTCGCCTTGAACATTCATAAATGCCCACCAGCCCCCATTAATACTTGGGACCCGCTACGCCCATTTCCTCGTAGGAATCAATTATTTTATCTAACATGCTTTGAAATCAAGCACGACCCATAACCCGAATAAGAGCTTCGAATTAATGGGTTTCACCACCCGCCTATCAACCACCTCGTCCTCATTGAGTATCATCAGAAAAAAAAAAAAAAAAAAAAAACGTTTCTGGTAAACATTGCACTTGCCCTGTCTGCCACTTGGAAATTTATTTCTGAAATGAAATGAAAACTCATATTGCAAATGGGCTACACATGATAGTGAAATCATTTCACTTATAAATATAGAAACCGATAGTATAAAATGAGTTTTAAAAAAAAAAAAAAAAAAAAAAAAAAAACTGCGGTGATGAAAAGCCAAAACACACACACATCTTAGCAAAATAAACGTGGAGGAAATGAATTTTCAATAGAATGCTTTCCGGACCGACGGGTTCCGCTCATTTCTCGACCAGGTGACTTTATTGGTTCCAACCAAAAATGCATGCATTCAATTCAATGCCTTGCCACCGCCACAGGAAGATTTGAGACTTTGGCCTAGGTATTTGACTTCATGCATACGATCTTTGGCTTCGACGGGTGCCTTTTCCGTCATTTAGAAAAACAGAAAAGATGTTTATTGTTTTTTCATATACTTTTTTTCACATGGGTCATGTTTTGGCTGTAATAATAACTTTTCCAACCAAAACTTTTTAATTTAAGAATATGTTCTACCATCTAAACCTTAATCTGTTCCTTTATTATTCTTAAGTGCATGTAGAGCACCAGGGCACGGCCATTCGCAATTCTAATTGAGTAATTTCAATATTTGTCTCTTTTCAGTTTACGATTCCACCTTATGCTTTCACTGCTTGTTATTAAACAATGTACAATTAACAACAACATTGGCACTAACCAATACTTTCAGATAATTAGTTTTGTTGCATCTGACATGATTCAAGTTTGGGAGTTTGGGGGACTTGGTCTGAAATTCTGCTAGTTTGCAATTTCTAAGTACATGAGCATGCCTTGCACTGATACAGAATCAAATGAAAATGAGACTCGCAATCTAACCCCACAGGGGAAAGTATGGACATTTTAAGAGGTTTAAAATTTGAATTTGAAGTGGGGAACTAACGGTGAAGTACTTTGGGGACAGCTGACTCAGTTCAAATGTGGAGGCCTGGCGCTTGCATGTCGATCCAACCATTGCCTCTTCGACGGCATTGCCAGCCATGAATTCCAAGCCAACCTAGCTGCACTCACTCGTGGTGAAGGTCTCATCATCAATCCAAACCCGGACCGGATGACCTTCCATGCGCGAAAGCCACCAAAAATCAGTTACCCACACCTGGAATACTCTGAAATGACTAATTTGAGCAACATATTTTCCAGCCAAGGGCTGCCTACTCAGAAAATCAAGCAGACCCAGCTGGGAACCACCAGCCTAATCCACCTGTCGCCAGAGAGGATGGCACGCCTGAAGGCTGAAGCTATCATGGATGACCCCCTGGTGAATTGCACGACATTCCATATCCTTGCAGCAAAGATATGGAAAGCAAGGGCCATCGCAATTAGATTACCTGATGACCGGATATCTACCTTGTTGTTTCCTGTTGATGTGCGTAAAAGGGTGACACCGAATGCTCCATCTGGGTTTTCTGGAAATGCACTTATTCCAGGGTTTGCACGTGCAAGCATACATGAGCTGAAGACATGCCAGCAGTCCGTCCTTGTAAAGAAAGTTCATGAAGGGTTGCAGAGGTTGGATAATGAGTATGTGAGATCAGGGATTGATTGGCTGGAAGTGCACAAAGGAGTGCCTTGTATGGTTGATAGCTTCTCAGTGGTGGCCTGGTGGAAACTTGGATTGGAGACTGCACGCTTTGGGTGGGGCCAGGTGAAGTGTTTAACCCCAGTTGAGGTAGCACCAGAACTGGTCTTCCTGTTGCCAGGGGAGAAAGATGAGGGTGGAATCCATGTGTGCTTGCAACTGCCTTCTGAACAGATGAAGGAATTTTATAACCTAATTATGGAAGACTGAAGTAAGCTTATGATTTCCAATCTGCGGGGAAATGTCCATTATATAAAATACCATGAAAAATTCTCTGAGGATGATGGGATGAGTTGAATGTATCCAAATCAGTTGTCTCTTGTATCTCATCTTGTTCTAGTGTGTCTGCTAGTGCAAAGTCGTCGTGTTTAGCTATTTATGTGAAGTGAATTGTTACTTGCTAGTTCAGGTGCAGCTAGTGTGTGAACTTTCATCTTTGAAAGCATCCTGCAGCTCATAACGATGGGGTCTTGCTGTGAATGGGAAATATCCAAATATCAAACAACCATCTGCAACATTTTAAATTGGTAAATTGCATTGGATATCTTCAGAGGCTCGAATAATCTTAAAGGTGATTTAGATCGCTAGGAAGACCATGACCCAGTTGCTATATCTTTATCATGGACTATTGGAGTACATCAGTGCTTTTATTTCAGAATCTTGAAAATCTTTTTCTCCTTCAGGATAATTTGAAAAAGAAAGAAGAATTCCTTAATGTAATGCTCCCAACATTTATTGTCTGGATGAATGCTGGGATCACCAATAATCCCCACATGTGCAAAACCCATCCCTAAAATGATGGAACCGCTTTATGTCTCTCAAAACAATCTCCCTCCCAGCAATCTTGCTTGTGTATTTCATTAATGAATGACAATCACCACAAATTCTCAGGTTCTTCACTATCCTAATAACAGTTGGACTTGCAGTGCTCAGTAGCCCGAACGCAAGAGCTAGCTTCTCACTGTGACATCCCAGCGCATCTTCCTTCTCCTCTTCCTCAATATTATGAAGCACCCAATCAATGTTGGGCATGTAACCTTGAGTCTTTGCTCCTGCCACTATCTCCCCTAGCTTTTGGTATATATCTTTAGCATTTGCATGAGCCTGATCACCTGCCGTGAAAGTATGCATGTGGCCTCCAATTTCAATAAAACTCCATCCCGGAGGTTTATCTATACCTCTACTTCTCATTGCATTTCTTACTCTCTCAACATCTTCCCATCGTCCAGCCCGAGCATAAATGTTGGAAAGGAACACATAGCTGCCCGGATGCTTTGGTTGAATCTCTAAGAGTTTCTTAGATGCTAATTCTGCCATTTCAATATTCTTATGAGCCCGGCATCCGCAAAAGAGTGTTCCCCATATTACAAAATCAGGTTCAATTGGCATGCTGTTGATAAATTGGAAGGCTTCTTCAAGACGGCCTGCTCGAACAAATAGATCTAACATGCATGCATAATGCTTCAATGTTGGTTTTAACATGCAATCAAAGCACATGTTATTGAAGAGCTCCAGTCCCTGATCAACTAGGCCAGCATGTGAGCATGCTGTCAAGACAGACAGGAACACAACCTCGTCTGCAAGTATGCCTGCATGATGGGTTAAGTCAGTCTCTGTAAGATTCATTTGTGGAAGAATGAAAAACAAAAGAAATTGTCAGTCAAGAAAGGACTAAGGAGTGAATTACTCTCAGCATGTGCCAATTCAGGTGGCCCTATCAAATATGCATTGCGTATTGAAAATCAGGTTGCCAATAGCCCTTAGTTCGGCCATTTCATGAAAAGACAAGGGGATTAGAAAAAGGACCAGTCAGTAGTACATGTTGACAAATCAATGGCCCTTGTTTGGTGAATGTAATCACGTATTTTGAAGTCATGGAACATACGCAGCAAGAACCAACAAACTGAAAAAACCTGAGACCTTGATAAGAGTGCATCCTCGCAAATAACGTGTAGAGGAAAAAACCACCAGAAGTGATGTAGCCTAAACCAATAAAATTTGATTAGGAAGGCCATGCTTTATTCAGAGAACATACCTGCAGATTTCATGTCTTCAAAACATTGGAGGGCCTCTCTGCAACAACCATGAGTAGCCCACCCAGATATCATGATACTCCAAGTAAGAATATCTTTCCTTTTTATCTGACGAAAAATCCTACTTGCAGGATCAATCTCTCCACATTTTGCGTACATATCAACCAAAGCGTTCCCAAGCACTGTGTTTATCTGAAATCCATTATCCAAAACATATTTGTGAATTCGAATACCAGCATCTAAAGCCCCAATCCTAGTGCAGGCTGACAACGCGGATATCACTGCATAATCATTAGGCTTGACGCCTTCATCCAGCATCTGGTAGAAAGTATGCAGTGCTCGTTGATGATCCCCATTCAGGGAAAGCCCAGTAAGCATAGTTGTCCAGGAAACCACATTTTTCTCCAGCATGCGACCAAAAAGCATCACTGCCTTCTCCACATCTCTTTTCTGAAAAAACCCATTAATCAAACTATTCCAAGAGGCAATGGTCCTCTCTGGCATTGCCTCGAAAAGCTTCATAGCCCTTTGCATATCCCCACCCTTACAACACCCATTGATTAAGACATTCCACAACAGTACATTCTCAGTCTTATTTCTTTCAGGTGTTTCCTCAAACAGCTGCAAAGCTACATCCAAGAACCCAAATTTCACATACATATCAGCCAACGAAGTCCGAACGAACGAATCCATCTCAAGTCCCAGCCTAATAACACTGGCATGGAGGGTCCCACCAGTGCTGTACTCAAGCAATGAAGCTACAGATTTTAGTACATAGGGTAAGGTGAGGCGATCGGGACGGATTTCGAGGCGCAGCATGTGGGTGAAACAGGCAATAGCACCTGCAAAACCGGCATTGTCAGATAAGGCTCGGATCAGCGAGTTGAAGATGAATTGGTTGGGGTGGCAGGTGTGGCGGAAGATGGCGACGGCGTAGTCGACAGACTTGAAAAGTGAGCAGGTGGAGATGAGTTGGGTGATGATGCGGCTATTTTCTGAGAGGCCATGGCATATGATCTGGGCATGGGTCTGCTTGAGTCCGGAAGCTGTTTTGGCGGCGTGGATGAGAGCGATGTAGTAGTTCTCAGGGCAGGAAGGAGAAAGCTCAGAGTGGGAGAGTTTTTGAATGGTCGTTCTCGTGGCAGGAAGAGATTTCATGCTGCGGATTGTTTTGATTGGCAGTTCAAAAACGCCGGTGATTTGGGTGGGTAAGACAGGTAACGCTATACTCATTGCACCAGAGAGGAACAATATTACATAAGGCATTGATTTGAGGGCATGTTTAAGGCGTTTTGATCATTTAGGAGTTAGCACCGAATGAATACCTCTTTTTTAAAACTGTCAATCTAATTATCAAAAAAAGGAAAAAAAAAAAAAAAAAAAAACTGTCAATCTAGTTTTACGTTATCCATGAACTAAATTTTAAAATTTTTGTACGTGTGAAAATGGTCACAATACTCCTATATTTAAAATTCAAATATATACATAAACAAATATCAAAAAATCTTAAAACTCGATTTATGAATTATATAAAGCTCAATTTAAAGTTTCGAAAAAAAAAAACTTTTAAAAAATTAAAAATGGTTTCCGAGTCCGATCACGCCCCTTTCCCTTAACTGGCGAAATAAAGGCAAAGGGTTTTTAGCAGATTCAAGGGGATTCTCATTTGAATGGATATTTTAGCCGGGGCCAGAAGGGCAATGCTTGCATCCACTTCCATTGAAACTGGATCAACTTTTTAAATATTATTTATATTATTTTAGATTAATTCCAAATATGACCCAAGTTATACCCTTAATTATAAATGAGATATGATCGTTTAAGTAATTGATTTCTTAGCCTAAGCTATATGCACCATTTTTAAATTTTTTATTTTTTTGTTTTTTCATGAACCTATTAATCTAAATATATTTAATATATGAACCAAGTTTTAGCATTTTTGAATGTGTATATTTTTTTGAACTTTTTACACCAGTATTTTAGTCATTAGTTAATATTTCTAAAATAACCATGTTTAAAAATTCAAAAATATATATACATACAAATCTACAAAAATGGTAAACTTAAATTTATATATATACCTAGATTATCAAGTTCATAAAACAGCAAAAGAATCCAATAAGATCATAACTCAGAAATAATTAAGTATAAACATAACCACACATTTGAAAAATAGCGAGTATAAGATTGGAATTGAAATGGGGAAACTACGGTCTAGTGCTTTTGGGGCAGCTGACTCGGTTCAACTATGGGAGACCTAGGCGCCTAGCACTTCTGCACTTGCATGCGGAGAGCCCTTATCTGGTAGAAGGCCTGGTGTACGAGAAATATGCTATAATCACTGAGACTTCCGGCATCCATATCTACATCAGCACCTCTCTCGGGAATCTCTACTTCCAATTAAAACTTTCTAAGTGCCTCCTTCGCGGTGGAAAAGGAAAAAAAAAAAAAATTCGTAAGTGCCTCCATATCCGACATCGACTCATTGTCAACACATTGCCATCACAACTTGGAACATTTTCCAGCACATAATCCCGCGTCCTTTGGAGGTTGACCCAAACCTCTAGTGGCAGCTATACAGCGGGTCCCATCCTGTAGCATCCAAAAAGGCCGGATTAATTCACTAAAAATTGTCGAGCTGATTTTTTTGGATTCCCACACAGCTACACCTACGTGTGAAAACAGAATGGAAGCAGCAAGTACCTCATTTCTGTCCCACTGATATTAGCTTTGGCAATGAAAATTGCATACGTTTTTCTTTTGATTTACTCTTTTACACATGATTATCATCTTGCTTCCTTTGCACTTACAACTACCATCCATCAATAATTATCCCAGCCGAGGACATGTGATCTGTCTACTGAAGATTACAAAATTAGATTGTACAGGAGAGGATATACCTTGCCAAATTAGCGTCAAAATTATTCATTCAAATAATAATGCCAAATGACTGCAACAGCAGCTACTAACACCACTTTGAATGCTAACTTAGGGCTGAATATTGACCCTTGTGATGATCCTTGATGAGGCTCTTGTTGCTTCCCACTCAGCTTGGATGACAGCTTGGACAGAAGTTGTGGAATCAGGCCTCGCCTCATTGCAGCTACAAATGAAACACTAAATTTAGCACTTCACTGCTGAGATTAAGACATTAAGTTCAGTTGGGATGTGATCCAAATTAGAAAAGGCAGCAGAATAAGTATTTTAGTTCCATAAGTATTTGATTAGGCATGTAATAGGTCGGGCAGGAACAGGACACCTTCCCAACTACGATGCACTATATCAATACCCAGCCAAACTGTTAATATGGATCTTGGTTCAAAATCTAAACAAAGTTATGCATCTTGTTGAAGAATCGGAAACAAAGATGGGCAGGATGTGGCAAGTGAACAAAAAAGAAGACCACAGAACATTCCCATTGTCTGTGAATCCAGGGAAAGGTGCTTGAATGTAAGCAGAGGCAAAGAAATTCTAGAAGGGAAAGAAGGCCAGCTTTCTGGATGTGAAGAAGGGTAAATTGTCCCTATGCTTGTTGCTGTACTGTAGCACAAAAACCACAGTTCATCCCCTACGATGCATGACTTGTAGCTCTCTGCGGTTTTTCGTTCGCACAGGCTGCTGACTTGTCTCATCATCTATGCCTGGTATTTTATTTTATCTTCCACCCATGTTGATGTTGCTTCCTTTCCTCAATTTATTTGGTACAAACCCAAATAATTCTTTCAATGGATTGTCTACGCGACCACTTGCTATTTTGCCATGTATGATAGAATAAAGAGTTTGCAAAGAATCATTACATTTTCTAGATCTGTACCCTGTTTTGGAGCCAAAAACCACCACTTATCATCAGATGCATCTAAGGTCATCAATGACACTGAAATGACTCCTGAAGGTGGTACATTAGAGTGGATTGCAAATTCAGCATTGCAGCCTTCCTTTTTTTGAAATTCAATATTCATTATCTTATCAAATTATTGGGACATAAGAGGGAAAAAAACTTTAAAAGGAAAACCAGCCTAATCATGGATTCATCTAAAACACATTTAGGAATCGGGTGCATATTTAACTTTTTCACCATCTAAATATAGGCAGATGTAGGAAGAAAAGAAGAATATCTGACATACCTTTGCTCTGAGAGAATCTTTCTTCCTCACTAACCCGCCTACGTAAAACATTGAGCAGAGACCCAAAATATAGGGCCAAAACAGTGCATGTGAAAGTGATTACATTGTACGGCATGCTAAAATCAGGGGTTGTCAAAGGCACAAGCAGCACTTCAGTATAGGAGCGCACAAGATTTTTTCCCTGGAGAGAACAATGGATTTCCAGAAGAAATGATCAGCAGGGAGCATGAGGCAGATGTTTCCATTCCAATAGATCTACCTTCTAAAAAGGAATCTGCTATCTATATTTCCATCCAACAGTTCTTACCCGGAATTTAAACAATAGTGGTGACTTGCTTGAGTCATCAAGAAAATGTTTGGTAGACTGGAATTCAGGGAAACTTATCACAGAAGACGGAATATCGAATCCCTGGTTGGCATCTGGTGGATATTCATCAATATGCAGAAAACCCTGGAAAAATATTGAGAATCCATGAGAGAGAAACTCTAAGAGATCCTTCATGCATAATTTCAAATGGGCTTATATCGGCTTCAGGGACTAGCATGGCAAGTAGCTACCAGATATCATGGAAGTGGAGTTTGCTTATGGCCCTGCTTTTTAGGGAAATCTCACACCACGAGGCTAAGCCACTACTAGTAAGCACAAAACTGGAGTTTGCACATGGAAATCAACTTTAAAAGCCTATCTTTCCAATGTCAACTCCATCTTTTTTCATAAAGAAGTCAACTTCGGAAATATCATCATGTAATTTCCACAGCCAACTCCATGTTTTTCATAAAGAAGTCAATTTTGCCAATATAATCATGTAATTTCACTTCTATTCTATTTCTCTATTTTGTCTTGTTCCATTACCAGGTAAAATACTACCCTCATACAGATTTTACTTCTTACCTTGACTTTACCTTTTCTTTGCCTTTGGCTGCAAACTGTACAAAAACCTCTTAGATTATGGGTTATTTCATTTATAATTTTGTTTCCTTCATAGTTTTGGCCTACATCCACCTAAACATCTTCAGTTTGGCTACACTAATAAAATGCATACATGATATTTATAATTGTCCAGTATGCAACACAGTAAAGAACAACCAATTCTATAGCTATCTTATCAAAAGTTTCCTCGTAATTTGATGA
The DNA here is from genome assembly GCA_035584095.1 of Annona squamosa. NCBI lineage: Eukaryota > Viridiplantae > Streptophyta > Magnoliopsida > Magnoliales > Annonaceae > Annona > Annona squamosa. The sequence continues at coordinate 51,352,670 of JAXCLR010000063.1, read as the reverse complement.
CTAGTCGGCGATTGCTTAACATTTCTGAAGCGCAATCTTATTTCTTGAAATAAATTTTTTTATTTAGAAGATATTTATACACCCCTTTAAAAGGGGCTGAACATAATCCTCTTGGACCTATCCAGAAGACAATGACATCTAGGTGAACTAATACACCCTGGCTAGTGTGGTCCCGTTTTTAAACTGTTAGAGAAAGCACTCCAAATTTGATTCTTTTAATAAACATCTGAGAGAATACTATTCATTCATTTCTGGGAATAACGCTCACTGGCTGATAAACACTGATATAGAATGATACCTTATCAAAATCTATGCTCAATGAGGCTGACTGCATGTTGCGTGGAAATCTCAGTACCATTTCCATCACCCCAGGTGATACTTTGTCTTCTGAAGGTGAAACGTGAATCTTTTCTACAACATCTGAGACTGTTCTAGGCTTTCCATCTACGAAAATTTGCAGGGTGTGATAATAAACCTTAATATACCAAGGAACCACTTGGAAAATAATTACTTGCACTGTACCACCTTTCCCACCCAACGATGGAGATGCAGTCTCGCCATTGAATAACCCCTCTTGTGGTCGACTAGGCAACAGAGAAAGAGCTATGGAACCTCTTTCATTCCCACTTCCCATTAAAAACCTGCTTGCATGGAATGGTGCTTGAACACATGACCACAACACAGGACGCTTCCAAGTAATGCCCACATCAAGAGGTTCTTTTTTATTGTAATTCTTGACACTGTACCCATAAAGAAAAGAAGAGCCCTGGCCATGAAAGCTCTTCACTTCTCTAATTTTCTTATCTGGTGTGGCAAGCAATTCAAAAATTGGACTGCCCCAAAATACACCATTTTCCATTCCTAGTTTCTCTAGTTCAGCAACTAAACCCTTGTCCAGTTCAAGGAATATATTGCTGGACTTCGCTAGAACACAAAGCCCAGTCACTTTCCGACCAAACAATGTGCCAAGGGACCAGCTTGGCTGCAAAGATCTGTCACTAGAATAAGCAGTCAGAGTCCGTTGTGAACTAGGCTGAAGCACAACAGTCAGTGTCTGTTCAAGTTCAATGCCACCTTCCACTCCCTCTTCCTGACTAAATTCAGTCGAAATCAAATGCAACCTTTGCGAATGATAATATCCTCTGTAGATCGATGGCCTGTCCATAATTGCAGCAAGCCCAGCTTTGTCTCGACAAGGTAGCAGCTTCAGCCAAGGTGTCAGATTCTCAGTGCAGACAGCTTCCCGGGGCAAGGCACCATATCTCAAACTTCCTGAATGTGAGCGGAAAGCCCACTGAGGAGCAGAATAAGTTGTAGATGATTCCAGAAAATTAATAGAAGCACAGAAAAGGCCTGAAAGAGCATGAGTCAAATTCTTCCAGGTCGCATCAACCTGTTCTAGTGGGACATCAAAGGTAGCCCAAAGCTCAACACCAGGGGGTTTAGCATACTTGCTTGGCATGGGATCAAACCCACCCCAGCGCTCATAGTTCCAACGGCCTTGTGTGAAGGACAGCTCCATTTCCTGAACTTGAAATTTATGGACCTGTTTAAACATCATAAACAGTAAAATAAACTTGGTCAAAGGATCAAAAAAATCCAAAAGATGGCTACTCTACTGTGAAATCCAATTTATAAGACCCATCGCAACCCACAAAGTTCATCATTTGCATACGTAAGAATAGCATTACAATGAAATATAGGATGCTCATTGATTGGCAGAAACAAATTTTCAAATTTTACACCAATAAATTAGGTGCACTTCCAGTGGGAAAGTTCCGATCATTTTTATCGAACAGGTGCTGCCGATGGTTGTTTGCACTCGAGAGAGCCAGCTCTGGCGCTGTGGACCAAATGCCCACAATGGTGCATTGCGAACCTAAGCATTCGCATTCAACTTGCAACTCAAGCCATGATCAATGGCGGCCATCTGTTGCAATCATAAACAGCAGCCTGCCAGCAAATACAGAGACCATATTCTGTTACTTCAATTGGCAACAGAGCAACAGCTGAACCCATCAATGAGACATTGCGTTGATTTATATAAGATTGGCGACGTCAACTAAGTGACAGATTCCGGAACCAGAATCCCTGAACACGAAAAACTACAAATTCAATCCGCGATCAAATGCTCGAAAGCAGAGATAGGATAAAGCCCTAAATTTTGCGAACCAGGAAGTAAAAAAACTTGAGTTCTCCGTACCAGCTGATAAATAGCCTTTGGGAAGATTCGGTGGTGTGGCCCATAGCTGCTAGAGGGCGGAGAAGTGGTCTCGAAATGGAAGTGTACTAGCACCTTCCGATCTGGCAAAGGTCTCAAAAGCAACTCTTCTGAGAACTCCTCTTCTTGCCTGCTACCACCGTCATATCCTGCGGCGAGGACAGGCCCAACGAAACACTGAAAGAAAAGAAAGAAGAAGGAAAAGAAGAAGAAGATCAACGTTGGAGACGCCATCAAAGGATCTTGTTGGAAGAAGGGAGCCAGAGCTGATGCAGAAACTCCGCCATGAAAGATCGGGCGCAGCTCAGCCTCAGGAAGTGTGGGACGGGCGGACGGCTCCTCGTGGGAAATGCTCGAGTCTCAGGAATTTTCAAATAAGCCGATGAGATTTTCCACGATTACACATTTTCCACAGAATTCAACTTTTTAAGAAGGCCCCGTCACTCCTCTAGCCTGGCCTACTGAGTTCTCCAATAAATGATGCGTTTTGAAATGTGATAAAGATTTTCAAAGAAAAATTTTTCGTATAAAATTTTTAAAATGGAAAAAATGATGCAATATGATAAGGGTGATGATAAAGAATAAAGATAATAAAAAATTAAAATAGTTAAGATAATTATATGGGTAGTTATAAAAAAAAGATTAAAAAGTAGGATAATTATATAGAAAAATGCGAGAAATGATTAAAAATAAGGTAATTGTGAAAATTGAAAAATTTTAAATTGACAAGTTTTTATGATTATTAAACACACCCAAAATTTTGTTGCTTTTTCCTGCACTTTCACGGAACCACCTTATTTTCATCATGGTATGTTCTTGTTTTCAGCAAAGGACTAATGTAGTTTAAAACAATCATTTTTATACGAACTTTTAAATTTTACCTTATTTTCATCATGGCATGTTTTTGTTTTCTTAACGGACTGATGTAGTTTAAAAATCGTTTTAATTAAGTTATATATCTGGCCATTTACATTTTCTGCCCTTTTATTACAACTTTAAAAATTTTAACCTGTAAATTATTGATTTCTACGAATTTCACTTGTCGAAAACTTCTGTTGTCTTTCATAAAAATAAAAAATTCTGTTGTCTACATTGACTAGATTTCATGACCCACCAAAACGCACTCACAAAGGGCATCCCTAAATCTTGCTAGCCCTAATCTTGTTAGCCATTGGATCACTTGTTGACTAGTTAGACATTGACTTACGTTAAAAATTCTGACGTTGACGACATTTTTAACCAAAAAGAAGTTCAAAATTAATAATTATTAGCATAGCTTGAATTTTCCTTTGCTGGTGCGGAATACACGTCGGTAATGGCCATACCCAGGGCCAGCCATCCACTCCATCGGATTTCGAACCTACGATTTTCGCATTTAAATACAAGATCCATGGAACTTTCGGCTCTAAGTGCAATCTGAAAAATTCACAACAATACAAAAGCTGACCATATGGGTAGGCAAATCATTCCAACGCAACCATGCGAAAACCAAAATCTTCATCTCATGATAATGTTTTCGTTTTGGGTTTTATGGCAATTCAAGAACAAAAGTAATTGCTATGCACATATCATGTGATTTTTTAGTCGTCATTGAAACTTACAAAAAGTAAAAAATCAAGCAATCTTTTGCGGGCTGCCAGAGATAACAAGGACTAGCCGTATCTTCCCACGTTACTGCTAACGCCAACAAAGCAGACCATTGCTGCCTGTAAATAGGCCAAATGCAAGTTCAAGGAAAATGCTCAAGGAAATGGATTCCCACCAACTGTGATTGAATTGACATTACTGCCGACAAGTAAAGAAGTTACAAGCTCTTCCCTGAATTTCGAATTTGGGCTTTTCATATGTTTTACTACATGGAGACATCTACTATGGATTTCTCTTCATAAGATTTTTCTTGTACCTTTTGGGTAAATAACACCTGAAAAAAGTACATCTTGGACCTGTCTAAATGCAGATAAATATTATATGTACAGCCTACTGCACATCTATCCTCGATCTTAGCAATTCACTGGAAATAGCCTTCGTCACTTCCATCAATAGTAATAATTAGCATGGGAGGCACCAGATCTCACATTACAAAAACAACTACCTCCGGCAGATGATATTGCCATGATCTGCAAGTGATTTGGCTCCATTACTCATGGAGACATCTGAGGTCTTTACTCTCCTGTAGAAGAGGACATAGGCAGCAGCTGACCTCACATCTTCTTCATTTATAGGAGAAATATGGGTGTCATCAAAATTATACCATCTGTTTTCATCTAAAAGCTGCACAGAGATCAATGAATAATGGTAAATAAGCATGCCATTACTGAATGCGAAAAATAACTGGCAATTTTAACATTAACTATAGGAGCAATTGCTGTCATGAATATTTTAGAAGCAACTAATCAGGTCGTAGTCAGGATCAACAGAGTGCACGTCCAAATGGTGGAATACGTATTTCACAATGAAATAAAAAACTTGATCACGTCCCCACGAAAATATTATGGAGTCCCACATCCACATGACAAAGAGTCAGGAACTACCAAAAGGAAGTTCAACAACTGTGGCTGAAAACTCAAGCTGAATGTAGAACTTCTTAGCAGTTAAACAGAGAAAATGCTAAGGTATATCACGCCGACTTACCTTGATATGGGCAGTGTAGTGCCCGCTGCCCATGCCTCCATAGTGGTTGATCACAGCATAAAGATCGTACAGCTGGTGCTGAGATCCACTTTTATGGGCTACATAGTTTTTTAAGTCAAAATCATGAATGGGGAAGTTGACATAGGTCTCCAGTTTATGCTTCATCAACCTGCTGAAGGAGAACCTCTTGAGGTGAATAACTAGCACCTCTGGAAGCCTCCACAGATCCAGCTTCTTGCTTGCTTGACGCCGCTCTTTGCACTGTGGGCAGTACCTGCATAACAGAAACAGTTTAGATTATTCTTTTCAAATTTGTGAAAGCACAACCATCTAATATGCCTTCATCAAATCTTGTTGGCTTGAAAGAATTTACCCCAGGTGAATAGAACATCAAATCTTGTTTGCTTGAAAAATTTACCCCGGGTGAATAGAACTCTGCTATAGCCCATACAAATCCTTCATCTTTTGTAGCAAAGGAAGAAAGGTCGCAAAGAGAATAGGAAACAGGAATTCAGTGACCATAGTTGGGGTCTGGAAGCAAGAAATGGAGTGGAGATCATGAAGTTGGTATATAGCGGATGGGAGATCACCACATTGGTATATAGCGAACTCTGAAACAATGAATTGTGGCTTACAAAGAATTGAACTTCTTCATATTGGAAGTACTAAAAGCTCTTATTGAAAATCCCTAACAATGTGAAAGCACTGGTTGTCCACTCCAGTCATGTGATTTTCTAATCCTCTATGAAGACACTGAGAATTTTTTTTTTTTTTTTTTTTAAAAAGGCATAACCACACCTCACTCTCCTGGTTCTTAATACCTGCAACTCTCATTTGACAAAGACTTGTAATATGCATCACTCAAAGATTTTTATAGCAACATCAATCGGAAAGTCATGATTATGCTGAGGAAAAGAAGAAATCTACCAACCCAGATCACCTAGGCAACTGTGGAATAAATATCCTCTCGTTTGTTTCTTAAATTTTGTTGAATCTGGAAGAGCTAAAAGATTGAACACAAAATTATAAACTCAGCCATGAGGAATGAAGACATAGGGGATTTCTTTAGAACCACAAACACTTGCATGCACAATAATGATCTGTGCGAGCTATCCTAAACTGTCTGACACAACATGCCAGCAAAATTTATTTTATTATTACCAAATATGTGAAAGTTACAATTTGACTATACACATGGGCATCGCACTCAGATATTTTATTCCTTGATCGATCAATCCAACCTTAAAATGACTACTTGCCTCCAATATACATCCTGACAAAAACTTACCACATGTCTTCTGGCACCAGAGGTTCTTCCCGCAAGAAAGCTTCAAGGCAGGTGTACAGTGAGAGAGGCTCTGTACGAGCTTTTTTAGCTGCAGGACCATACTTGAACACCTCAGGCAGGTTCTCCATGCAGCGAGTATCATATTTCTCCAATACCTTGTTTGACCAATCAATAAAGACCAAAACTGAAGCTGCTGCTGCTGCTGATGATGATGGCAACTTAATTGCCTTTTCTTCTCCAGTTGACAGATCAATGCAGGCATTGTTTTCGTCAACCAACTGCAGAGGCAGTTTGGAAGCAGCTACTATTTCAGAATTGTCTTGGTCTTTGACTGTGGATTGAAAGACGGACGGATCTTTGTATACTTCATCCGAACCACTTGTCTGAGAGCTTTGTTCGTCCTTCATCACGTGTGTTTCAGGAATGTGAGACGGCTGAAGTATCTCACCCTTTAACATAGGGGACAGCATAGTATAAACTATGGAATGTATATCACCCCTGGTGATGACATCATCCTGTGATACTGAAGCAACAAGCGGAGTGCCATATGGTTTCCATATTGTTGCACCACGGGCATTACTGGACTCCCTAAAGTGAAAAAACGTGCAATATATCAGAGAGAGAACAATTTCTATGTGATGAAAAGTACAAAGAATGAATTGACGTCACCAGCCATTTTGTTTCAATGGTCCAATGAGCCTAAACACATGAAGTACACACTCTCAAGATGATAGGAAAAACTGAGTGAGGAACCTTGTCAAATAGCCTTTCCTTAACAGAACTGCCATGAAATCAGCTGTTCATGAAAAAAAATGTCGCTGCTGATTTCATGAAACAACATGTTCATAGGATGGATTATCAGACCAGTAATTAGAGAAGATGCATGGCAAGAAATTAAACTGTTACAAAAAATCAGCAGCAGCAATATGTTACAAAATGAAGAATAGATGTATGTTCTGGATATTCACAGCACAGATCTGGATTGCATTGGCTATCTAGAGCTTGGTCCAAGTTACAGACTACGAGGAGAAGGGAAGGCTTGAAATATTGTCGGTAAAGAAAAATTATCAATATGGCCTTCATCTTGCTGGTTGGCTGAACAGTATACATTTGCACATGCAGATTGTCAATATTTACCAATCTCGATTTCCCAAGGAAAAGAGAGAACATTCATGAAGCTGTTTGTTAGTTATAGGAAAACATATCCCAGTTTTGTTAGAGAAAAAAAAAAAAATTAAGCAAATGACATGTCAGGAAGAACATGTACAGCATGTAGTTACAGTGGATACTACTGTTCAACCTCCCTAAGGAGAGATCCCATAAATAACGTCCAGAATTCCAGATGAACACTAATCCTTACAAAGACAGGACATGCTTTAAGCAATTTACAAGAGGTCTAATGACATTAAACACACAAGCCAACATCCACCAATGGATCTCCTGAGACTGAAGTTTCAGTGGACTATTCTTTTGATCCAGTGAACCAGTAGCATTGCAAGCACATTTGTACAAAAAAGTAAGAAAACATATGTCTCTAAATGTAAGCCAGAAAAGTTCTCAATAATGAGTTAATCCATCATTAAAAAGGGTCCCTTCAAGTAAAACATCATGACACCAATAATATGGATTTTCTGAAGATTTCTCCATAGTAAAGAGGGGCAAGGCCAGTAAGCTAAACATTCACTTGACAGTCCATCATGGTCCATGGATATGGCAATTTGCCAATCATCAGATCCAAAGTTCCAAAATCTGCACTTTTTTTTTCCACTGCATCTAGAGTTTACTTGATTTCCCTTATGTTTTTATCAACCATCTGTTTGATGACACTGACTGAGGTGTAGAAAAATTCCATCCTAATTTTCCTACTGCAGATACTATTTCGCTACTTGGATAGCTGAACAAAGAGTCACAACACCAATGAGAAAATTGCAGTATTAGTAATAATTCTTTACACAAGCCAAAGCTTCTATTGGGCATGAATATGTAATGCAAAATTTTCTTGGCATCCAAGTTCTTCAGGAATAACTGACATTAATATAAGAAAAACTGTTCAACCAAACATACAATTCTTCTCGGCGATGTATTAGTTGAAGAAATATTGGATTCTTCACAGATTTTGGAAGCCTGTATGCAGCGAGGCGATCTTCATCCTTTATGGAGGATAATGAGATTAAAGGATCTTCCAAGAACCGATGAATCAAGTGGTTTCGTATCTGTAACAGAATATTTGATTTGTTACTGAATGTTTTGGAAGATGTAAAAATAAAACTGGGAAAGTGGGAAAGGGAAAAAATTTTAAAAAGTGAGGGAATAATGTGATTAATAATCAGGAGTAAAGGAAACAAAGTTAATATAGATAGGATAGTCGCATGAAAAGATGTGAAAGATGATTGAAATGTGGAGGTAATAACAGAGAGTAATTTAGGTAGTTAAGATGTTAAATCATATCAAAAGGTGTGTCAGGATAGGTGGACAAAATTTTCCCTTTTACATGGTCCCAAAACGGACCTTAAGAGTATCTTCGATTGTTTAATCTGATCCACAAGTTTGTATGATCAACTACTTCAAAGTTAGCTATTACAAACCTCAGCAAGTGAGAGCTTCTCCTCATGTTTCAGGGAGCATGCATTGCTCAATGCCTGGATCAAGTCTTTGCAGCGACCATGTTTGGGTACTGATACAGTGTATGGCGTAGGCAAAGTACTACCATCACTACTGAAGACCATGACAGTCATTGTCCGAGTTGTGGCAGGCTGCAGCGGCAATGAGAGGTACATGAAAGGATCAAAAGTCACAGACACTTTCCCGCACACAGGACAAACCAGAGTTGACTTGTATTGACCCTGTCAAATTTGCACCATTCAGATACATAAATCACGGACGAGCGGTTCTGGCATCAGGTGATGTCATCCAACATCTAGTAGGAAACCAAAAAGAAAATAGAAGAACATCAATGGCACAATTACAATTTGCATCATGACAGAGAATAAAGTAAGAAGCTATTTTCCATGTGGCAGTAGTTGTTTCCAAATTTAGAAGTAATTTATTAAATGTTTCTCAAGCATTTCTACCTGACTACAATGCAGTATAGACAATGTGAGCCAGGAATGGAAGTGAATACTACCAAACCTTCCAATAGAATCAATGAAACTACCCTGCTTCAAAAGGACATGATATCCATTGGGCTTTGAACAGGTCAGGCGTGGGTTGTTCTGTGAACCCATTTTGAAAGTGCAAGATAGACTTGTCCTGATACCCCACAACGGAAGGGTAAGACAGGCTCATCCTTTTATTTATTATTCCTTACCATCCTCAAATTAAAGGCTACCACTCCACAATCAGGACGATCTCACACAAGAAATGGGATCAAACTGCTATTTCCATAGTATTATGTCTTTTTGTACTACGAAAATGAACAATGTCTCCAAATTGCACAAGATCATACAAACAAACAATGCATACATATTGCAAAAATCATACTAAAATCATATAGCTTAAATAATTAACTGACCAGAATGAGCTTGCTTTTTTGTTAAAATGTGCTAAACTGAAAAAACATCTCAATAGTTTTTAGTAATGAATACATATTCCACCAAGAATATGAGACGAGAATATGATTCTGCCATCTGGAGTTCCCTGATTTGGATGCCCATACTGCCAACGAGCAATGCAGGACAAAATGTTGGTAGGATAAAATTAGGAACATAATGAATAAAATTGGGAACAACAGAATTTAAGGAGAAGCACTAGTGACTAGTACAGTAGTACCTTGTGAAATTACTTTTCTAGATGTACCAATGGTTGAAATAGTCCAAAAAGTGCCTTGTTTTGAAGTCTAAATGGGTTAGTAATACAGTACAGTAAAATAACATTGGAATAGACATCAATTAAAACTGGAAATTTATGATATGTTTTGATGACAAAAACTTAAAATTTTCATGTTTAAACATGAAATTAAGATTAAAATTTTCATGTTTAAAGATGAAATTCAAGACATAAACCAACTGTTCATATCAATCCATCATAAAGAACTTTGTTGCATTCTAATGGATGAAATATTGTGAGGCTCCTCAAGCAATAAGATTGGGCTTTATAGCTCCAACACATAAAAATTCAAATATTCAAATACCAACAGTTCAGGAGACTCGAGACCTCAACTGAGATTTTCAACACCTAAAACCACCAACCTGTGCCTATACAAAACCTCTTGTACCTTCCATAAAAAAATATATATGAACCATTGTAAAAGCACAAAACTAACATGGAGGTGAGGCCAACTGAGATTCTAGTTCAAGCAGCCATTGTTTACCATCATCCGAGATGACTGCTAACAAGTTCTGGTAAAATAATATAGTGAGGGTTTCAGACGTCCAGTTTATAAGATAGGATACTTAGTTGGTTTCCCATGTGCAAAGTTTCCTATGCGAAAAGAGATCAAGAACTGGTAGAATCAGATAATCCCTGTTTCAACTGAGATCTAGCTTATAGAACACTAGAATGGACAGGAGGATGCATGCAGCCACATTATTTTACAGGCTTGTTCTGAAAAGGAAAAAAATGTTACATTCAATGTTTGCATGTTGTAGGTTCAAAAACAAACTGAAACCAGATAATACTTTCTCCTACCAACACTACTCATTTTTCAATCTTCCTCACCAGAAAGAGGGAAAACTCGAGCAGGGATTGGAGGCTTCAAATTGCAAGGATCAAGTAACATATGTAAATGGGAAGGTTCATATACTTAAATGAAGCAATTAATATTCTGCATTCTATGATCAAGGAATACTCGTGTCAAAGAAGACCGTCTCCTCATTTGGGTAGATTATCCTGCGGCAAGCAGTATTTAAGCTGATTTGTTCACTTTCTTTTAGAGGCCTCTTCAATACGAGAAAGCCATCACATATCCCAAAAGATAAAAGAAACAACAAGCGTGGTAAGCTTGCAACCATCTTCATTAAATTGAAAACAATAGGGCCAACCATCAGAAAACAAATAGCGGCTTGTACTAATAAAACTGTTTTCCCATTTCCTAGAATCAACGACAGTACACTCCATGCCAACCATTCTGCTAACACATTGATTACTGCTGGAACCATAACAGATGGTATCCCCGGTCTGTTATGACTGTATATCAGTGATTTTATATTGATAATTAGATTCATAATACTCACTTGGCACACATCAACAATAATGGAATCATTTCGGGCAATGTGATTTGCCCAATATTCATCTGCGACTTCTTCGTCAGATCTACCATCTGCATCTTTAGACTTGATGTAAGGTTTGTTTTTCACACGGTTTAGATCTTCATGAAGTCCATCCAATAGAAATGCAAGAAGTTCCTAAAATACATCAAATAATATAAATCATCAATGAACTGGATAAATTTTATTCAGCGGGCAGAATTTTTATTCAAAATATGATAACTACCTGTGAATCATGCTGGTTGTACCCACTAAACTGGGGTGCAAAACGAGCAAGTTTTGCTTTAAATGGCCGAGGAGCCACAGGGGTTCGTCCAGGGGCCCACAATTTTCTAAGCAGATCTCCAAAAGCAGTAGCAAGCTCTCCCTGCAGATATAACACTTAGATCTAAATAGAAATGGTGCAGAGGCAGTATAGTAGCATGTCATTTTTCTACAAGAAGACTGCTAGGCCCATAAAGAACAGCAGCTGTGTGTCGCTAAAAATTATCCTAACTTCCTAACACAAGAAGCATCAAGTTAAAAATGCCTGGTTCACTAAACAAACACATCATGGATTGAAAAGAAATAAAATAAGTCAATCAATCATGGCCAGACTCTAGCCACTGGCACAAACTTTCCTTCAACTCAATAAGATTAGCCGATGCACTCAGTGAAAGTACAGGACCTCAGCAAGGGGGTTCCTGTGTTGCTCATTCCCACCTCATTCTTTCACAATCTCCTCTCAAGCCTACAATTAACTGATCCGGAGGTGTGACTTCCTGCAATGCTGTAGTTCGTTCAAGTATCATACCCACATAATTCTCAAAGATAACCCCAGATGGGTCAATCAGTTGTTTGTTAAGTACTGTAGACTCAAATTGGATTTAAGCAGCCACTTAAAATTTAAAGGTTATGTAGATCCCTGTTCCAGCTATCAATACGATAATTTTTACACAGCAAACACTCCAGAATCATCATAAAATAATTGGCAAACCCACATAAGCTACTCCATACTCCATAGACTGCAAGGTTCATGTTCTTCCCAAAGAACACAGAAGTTAACTGGACCTCTTCTCATTGATCTCCAACATCTTCTCATCTACATTCATGCAAAAGTTCAATTTTTCAACAAGCCTATGCAGAATTAAAAATTTTCTTTACATCATTGTCAGAGCCCTTCTCTCTCTTAACAGGTAAACCAGCTGAACCAGCTGGTTCAAACAGTAGGAAAAAGTTCTCAACCAAAAAATAAACCAAATGGGACGACACTAATTAGTAGCTGGTTGTCTTGGTCTTTCAGTCTTTGAGTTGTCTGGTTCTCATAACACTGGTGCTCGGCATATATTTCACAAGATCATTAAAATGGAACCCCATAAACATTTCATTGCATGGCTCATTAATAGGATGTTCTATCCTCAGAAACGGAGACATAAGCTATCCACAGGGAAGAATTTTCTAATAAATAAAATGGGATAGGTTGAAGAAACACTTCTAGAATCTCCTAATGCCATTAATCCACAATTTTCAATACTGTTTTAACTTCCTCAAGTATATGGCTTAGGACTCACATAACAACTATGTTGGCCGAAACTACCAGTGCCACTTATGCATGATGATGTCACAAAGTTCAAAGTACTTTTGATACAGATTTCATGCACCTCAGGCGGGCAGTCTTATTTTCAACAAATAGCTTTATGCATGAACGTCTACGATTTCAGACTCATGTAGGATAACAGGAATGTAATGAATAGAGAGAGGGATGCATGCAATTTATCCAGTTCGCAGAAAAACCACCAACCGTCCATAAAGAATGAGTTGAATCAGTCATCTTGCTATGAAGACAAATTAAGACGCCCATAGAGATCATAAGGTAACTTATATGGATCTCTTTCTTATTACGGTGATTTTTATTGCAGACCCACAACCTAAACAACATAAGAAAAAGCATTGTACTGAAAACAAATTTTCCTCTTCATATGCAAGCATCATACCATGACAAGCACATTCTGTGCTTGATTATAGCTTCAAAATCAGCAATCCAACATGCACAACGACAACAAAAAGGGGGGATTTAAAAAGAAAAGTTTAAATAATTCATCTAAGATGTCTAAGTTAGTCACTTACAACCATTCCCAAAGGATTCTGACAGTTTATTTCTCGAGTGTAATCTTCCCGAAAGTATCTGGCAAACTCTGGCGTGTGCACAAGGCATTGAATTGCGCTATTCATGAAACAAGTGTTTCCGAGATTCTGCAACCCAGTTAGACCTCCAGAAGCCCCCCTCATACCCATTGTACTTATTCCATATGATGTATCTGCATCCCTAGCAGGGGAAGCCAGGATCTGGCACTGAGATAACTCTGAACTGCAGCTCCTAGATACACCTTTGGTGTTCAACAAACCGCCTGCAACATACAAACCCGACCTGCAAGGGTCTGCAATTGCAGATGTTGAGTCCTTTTCAATAGACCCATTATCTTGAACAGAGCTCATAGAACCACCAAATGCGGTGCCATTACTATCATTCAGCACTTCAACCAGAATCTGCTTAAGGGGAAAAATTTTATGCAAGAAAATTAAAAAAGAAATGCATAGCCAATAAAGCTCATAAAGAAAACTGGGGGAAAAAGTTAGCCAACATACACGTCACAGTTTATTTGAGAACTTGATATTGAAATGGTAACATCGTATATGAATATTTAGAGCAAAAGGATCCCTTTGCATAGATGGGAAGAGGTGGAAAAAAAATGAAATTTGAAAAGTGAAGAAAAATAAAGGGAATAATGACTAATCGTATGAAGTGAATAATGAAATAGATGTGCTATTTGGATGTAAAGTGGTGGATTAATCATTCAAAAGATAAGCCATAATAAGAGAGAGAGGGAGGGAGAGAGAGGGGGGGTGGGGGGGTGTTGTCGAAGTTTGCTGGGTAGTTAAAATAAGGTGAAACGGGGGAGACTTTGCCAACCCCTTACAAAATCTAAATCCACCCTAAGTTGAATTACATGAATCTGTTGGTAAACCGTATCTCCCAGAGGACTGTCCAAATGTCTAATGGCCTTTCCCTCTCTACAAAATCTGTTTGCATTCTGGTAGGACCTTGACCATGGTAGTCAGCAGCAACAATATCTGCTGCTGACTATATTATATTGCAGTTCTCCTGTTAACAGCATCTATTCACTATGCATTTTCATTATCTATTAAATATTTGAATCTACAAAAAACATGTTTTTGTTCTATATCAGTGTATTTATATTTACATTTATCTTAGCCTATCATGAAGTCATCATTGGAAATTTCTTAATTTCAACATATTTTTAATTTTTCTCCATTTTACTTAAAAACCCTAGGAAAAACAATTATATGCAATAAATGAATTAATATTTCTCAATAGAAAGCAATAATGTTTGTGTAGGGCCCATGAAGATAACCATATTTATTAATGTTTACATTTATCTTAGCCTATCATGAAGTCATCATTGGAAATTTCTTAAGTTCAACATATTTTTAATTTTTCTCCATTTCACTAAAAAACCTCGATAAAAAGCAATTATATGCAATAAAAGAATTAATATTCCTCAATAGAGAGCAATAATATTTTTGTAGGGCCCATCAAGATATCCATAAATATTAATAAAATAAACACTACAAAATCTTATCCACATCAGAACTTCCACCCAAGTTAATCCAACTCCAATTACATCAAACCATCAATGCTCATGGTCTGTTTGGTAATCGACATAGGGGGAAGTGGTGAAGTGGAGAAAGGAATACTTTTAAAAAGTTTGAGTGTGATGTGATATAATAAAGATAAAGTAAGAATAAATCGGGTAATTGAGTAGGAAAATGATTGGAATATAAGAGTAAAAAATGGGAAAAAGTAGAGCGGTTAGGTAATTGAGATGTTAAATCAATTTTGAAAGTGTAGAGCAGAAGTGGGGAGAAATTTTCCCCACTTCTACCGTTTACCAAACAGAACCTTAAATTACAAACAACTGCAGATGGTAAAAAAGAAGACAAGAATTAGGGGGAAAAAAATAAGGTCTGACACTCACATCCTGGTCCATCTGTATGTTGGCATCCTCCAGTGTTTTAGCCATGTTGTTCATCAGTGCATGCTTTTGATTTCCATAGTAGTCCCAAATGCAGACCTGAATGGAATTAAAAAGTTCAATACAAAGCACTTAGTAATGAAGGATGGACAGCAAAGTGAACTGTACTTGCTCCAAGATGAGATCAAAAACTTCGCAAGCCCTTCTATGAAGCTCTCCAACAGTTTCCTGCATAAAACAAAGGATACAAAGGGAGGAGTTGTTAGAAGGCTTCCAAGGAAAATTTTGTAGCCATTAATAATGAACATAACTTATAGCAAGCTCATATATGAGATGGCTCAGAACAGTAAATATTTACAAGTTATCAACAAGCAAATGGAACAATTTTTAAAAGGTCAAAGTAATCCACAGTTTGAATTGCAATAACTGCACTCAATATGAACCAAAAAATCATTCCAGCAACAAAGACAAAAGATTTGGCCGGAATTCAGAATCCAACAAAAATCAGCAGGCCTTCAAGAATTATCCTCATTGCATCAAAATTTATCCCACTGAATGAGGCTAGGGCTGCCACTTATAGGAATGGTTCTACAAATTCAACCCTATAATGGTTTTCTTCTCCATTCCAGCAGTAGCTCAACAAGCGTTTATTGAACACCTCAGCCCATATCCATGGAAACCGTCCTCTTTCCTCTTTTTTCATCAACTTGACTAAACTTGATCCAATAGGTAAACTTTTAAACCCCCAATGCATATAGTGAAACCTGATCCTATCTTCTTTCATCTTATCACCTGCTTGTGCCACCATGAATTTACTTAAATCCATTATTTATAATTCCATCTTTTCTAATTTTTCCACTCATCCATCTTAACACTTACATTTTTCTTTTAATCATCTTATTGTCCCAAGTTATCTGATGCCACAGCACAAGGTAAAGAATATTATGGTTGTACTAAAGAATTTTTTCCATTCGCAAAGTTCAAATGTAAACTCTAGTCGAATCTTTATTTTCAATCTTATTCCTGCTATTCTACAGTGTTTTAGTCTGACTATGTCTGAAAAAACTTCAATTACAAAACATTCCCTGCCTTGCTTTGTGTTTATGCCCTATTCGATTTAATCAACCAAATTTAATTTAAACACAGAATTTCTTATAGTACAATACATTTCTGAGAAAGTATTCTTTGAACAAGGACAATTCTTTCAAAAGAATGTGTTGCACACATGGATCCCCAAAAGTAAACTGATCCAACTGTTTGAAAGACCAAAACATTAAACAAGCCCCGCGCACGACATCTGGACTCCTGAAGTCTTCTACTAAAATTCTAGGCATCGTATCTAGGTTATGTCAGCAAGAAATTCCTCCTCCTGATATCGATACTGGGACTTAATCCATGCAAGCTGCAACCAGGTTACATGTGCCTAACTTTCTAGCAGGAATTGTAGTATCCTTGCCATGATTTAGCCAAGACAGAAAGAAAGCAGCCTTGGTATGAGAGTAGTCTAGTGGAAAAACCTCAGCAACTATTTTATCATTACTGGACCAAATAGTTCATATAACCTTGGATGCTTTTGATCAGTAGCTCCAGACATTTGAGATAATAAGGATCTACAGAAAAAACTACAGATTAACAACACCTCAAAAGTTGACCATCCACTAAAATAACAAGCTGAAATCAACTTCATGACTACACCTTTTTGCTTATTCTGACAAAAGCCTGCTCTCCTTTGGGCATTACTAGGAGCCGAAGGTGCAACGGGTAGACCTCCACTGACAACTCATCCTGAGATAAACCTGAGCTGATTGCTTTCCTAGTCACAATAGGACCTCCTCCATACCTGAGGCCAAGGATAGATCCATATTAGAGTTCAGAACCTCTAGAAAGCAAAATCAGATGGCAGACCACAATTTTGTCGTAAAAATGGGGGAATCCACAGGTCACAGACCATGGGGCAAAAGCATGACAAGATGGCAGAGAGGAAATTCATGTTGAAATAGAATAGGAAACTCTTGTAAATGAAATATTAGTAGAATCAACCATAAAACCTTCAACATGCAATTCATTATCAGAACTTGCCATGTATACAGTCGTTTCCAAACTTCTTGAGGGAGCAGTATATAATCCCGTCCTTCCGTTAGAGCATCATTAAGCTCTATTGTTGAATTGGAGTCTTCAGCCCCCACATCAGTAACAAAATCAGAATTGTCAATACTAGAAGGTCTCTTCGGAGCACTTGAGCCAACCATATCATGATAATCAGAGCCATGTGAAGCTCCACTATTTGTTGCAGTTGACAGGTCTTGGTTTACATAATCAAGCCACTGTTGCCACCATCTGTTTGCAGCAAGTTGAAAGGTCAATTAAAGGAGAACTACTTGACAAATTGTGGGGGAAAAAATCAAAAAGATATTTATGTGATCCAGGGAATGTATTTGGAGAATTGTGGGAGGACAGTTCACATATTGGTTTATATAATCACATCGATGCTGCCACCATCTGTCTGCGGCAAGTTGAAAGATGAATTAAAGGAGGCCTATTTATTTAATTTCAGGAAAACATGACAAGATATTCACGTAATCAAGGGAATCTATTTTGCAAAATTGTAGAGACATTTTTTAGAAGAATTTCACGCACTCAAGGAGATCTATATAGCCAGTATGTAATAAAGAGACAAATGGAACATTCATGCACTTGCCACCTTCTAATTCCAAAATCCTAACACATTTCTGACAGAGAATCTAAATGATGTATACAATAAGCAATGTTCCTAAAATCCCTAGCCGCACAGTGTTAGTCAAGGATAAAGTGAAGGACAGATGACATAAGTACAGTCTTTCAAGGCTCCCAGTTCGGTGGGAACTAGATGCACCAGTCCAGCCCATTGTCAGCTAATTAGCGATATGCACAGATCCAAAATGATATTATTAATATCTTTTTGATCAAATCATATTTGTTTTATTACCATACATTTTTTCCAATCCCTTTTAAGATGAACATTAAAGATGGGATTTGTGATAATCTAGCAACAAAGATAAACTGGTGGAGGGCTACTAGCTAATGGGAGAAGATTATTGATCTCTGTTGCCATGGCTGGAGGCCCTTTGCTCACAGTCTTTATCTTTTCTATTTTGCCATTCAACCCACCATGATTATTCTGCTATTTCTATTTGGTACATGGGTTGCTTTGCATTGATGGGCCTGCAGTAGCTGGAACACGAGAGCCACCCAATTCCTGGCTGCAACGGAAATAGTTTTGCATGTGCATGGCTATGCCCCACAAACCTCACTCCATGCATCCAGCCACAGGCACAAGCAGCTACGGAGATAAATGCTTTGTAACAAGTTTCCTGTAATAGTAAATAGAGTTGAATGTCTGTTTCTATACACGCTAAGCAGTGTATTTAAAGCAGCATCCCGCGAGCATGTAGTCACGGTAGTTCTTAAGACTGTCGTGTCAGAGAGATTTGAGAGATTCAAATCATGATACTTATGCCACCAAAGACTTAGGGCACGCTTAAAACAGTACAGATTATTGGAACACAGAATAAATCCTACAAATCCATACCGCATGAGAATGAACGGAACACGAAATACATTTTTTAGCCAGACTGAATCCTAAGGTAAGGGAGGAATTCCGTAGAGGTGCAAAATAATGACCATAAAAATACCCAGGAATTTGTGGGTGCACAAGTTGGAAAAGGACGTGCATTGCCAACAAATTTGAATGGAAAAGATGACTTGAGAAATAGCATTCCCATTAAATCCCCTCGCGCCCAAACGACCAAAAACTTTCCATCGTCACAATATTCATTGCATTTTGTACGATACAGATATTTGGTGGAATCGAAACACCATAAAGAAACGAAAGATCACATTTTTCTAACTTTTGATTTCGTAATCATCCAAAATTGCAAATAGACAGCTAAGTACAGCAGCATTATTTTCATGTCTATTCTTTCTTTTGTCCCCCTATCTTTAGGAAACTAGATTCCCCTGTTGAAGAAACCCAGAAAAAGAAAACCCTAGAAATCTCAAAATGGAATTCCACGCTGAATCAAATCGGATGGAAAAATGAGAAACAAAAAGAGAATGAGAGGCAGGTTCAATGCCTGAGACTGATGAGATAGAAGATATCTCCTTCTTTGACTTGAGCTTGAGCAACGGTGGTGATGTCTTTGATAACAAGCCGTTCTTCGTCCGGAGTAAGATCCGAGCCTTCCATCCTGCTTCTGCTGCTGTTACTCTGAAGACCTAGAGCAAGCAAGCAAGCAAGCTAAGATGAGAGCTGCTCTTCCGTCTCGCCCAGTGCTGCGGACAGAGGAAGAAGCTGTGCAAATAAGCCGGATCGATCTGAACTTAGCCTGCGCACCCCGCGTCTGTGGGAATTTAGATCGTTAAGATGCTTGCTTTTTCCCAGAAACTTTTCGGTTTGAAAATGCTTCTGGGTGGGTTTGAAAATGCTTCCGGATGAGTTTGGGAAATATACTTTAAGTCAAAATCTTTGAATCTAAAATTTTTTATTTTTAATAATTAGTATATTTTTTAATTAATATTTTACATTTTACTATACAACTATCTTCATTTTCAATTATTTTTACACAACTATCTGCACAATTAATTTATTTATTTTAACTTTATCATATTTAACATTTATCATAACCCTTATCATATGAAAAAATTTTCATTTTATTCATTAACAGACACACCATTAAAGAAAAACTTTTAAATTATGGGGTATTTAATAACCTATAAAATTTTTCAATTTAAAATATTTTAATCTTCATAGCTATCTTTTTAAAAAAAATTTACTTATTTATGTACAATTATCTTACTTTTCAAATATTTGTAGCTATCAATATATTTAAATATTTGTTTTTTATTGGTTCTAACCATAACTTCATTTTTATTTTTTATTATTATTTTTATCATATCACATCATTTTTAGCGACTTAAAAACTTTTACACCAAAAATTTTATTACTCTCGAAAAGCACTATAAAATTTTTCGATCTTAAAATTTTTTATTTTTCGTGTCTTTCATATTTTTAAATTAATTTTTTACATATTTTTATACAATTATTCTATTTTTTAATCATTTATACACCATTACTTATATAACTAACATGTTTATTTTAACTTTATTTTTTATTTTTCATCATTATTTTTATCATATTATATCATTTTCTATCAATTTAACTATTTTTATACTAAATTTTTTTATTTAAAAATTTTGTCATTTAACATGCACATCCTTTGATGAAGACATTATTATTGGACTTCGGTTGTATGCTCTCGGGAGAATACAGCGCTAGGGAGCATATACCTATTTTTTTATTTTAAAAAAAATAGTAAACTTTTTAGCCCAAGTTTATTTAATCTTTGACTAAATTTTTATCATTTTTGAGTATTTTAGATATTTATTTTTAATTTTTGAAAATCAATGGCATTTTAGTACCACTATTTTTAAAAATAAAAAATAAATATCTAAAAATCTTAAAAATGATAAAAATTGATACATTCGTTAGATACACTTGGACTAATAAATTTATAATAAAATTAAAAAAAAATAAAAAAAATAGGTGTACGCGCATGCACTGGAAGTCCGTCGTTATTTCTCATGTGTAGCCCATCGTCGATGTGACGCGCTCCCAGTTTCGCGGATGGATGCAGCCCATTTGAACGGCGTGGAAGCCAGTGATATTTTGCAGCGGATTTGCCAATATCTTATACGGAAAATTTACTTTGGATTCTCCAACGGATAAAATTTTTGGAAAAAAAAATATTCTTTAATTATTTATTCATATTTTTCTATATAATTATGATATTTTTATTATTTTTATACAATTAACCATAAGATTAGCATATCTATTTAACTATATTCTCTTTACTCGTCGTCTTATGCACAATATATCATATTTTTTTATTTTAAAAATTTTTCATTCAAATATTTATTATTTTCTAAACATGCCCTTGCTTATTTCAGCGTATTAAAGTCATGTAAGTAAATGAAAATTTTTTAATCTACCATAGCAAGGATAGTAATAAAAAGTAAATATAATAAAATTAGAATATATGGTAGTCATATTGCATATTATTGATAAATGATTGAAAAGTATATTAATTATATATAAAAATATAAAAAAAATAATTAGAAAAAAGGTTATGTTTAGAAAATGGCAAAACTTCTTATGAGAAATTTTATTTTAAAAGTTTTTTAATTAATATAAGATAACATGATGTGATATGAGCAGTAATGACGAGTAAATATAATAAACTTAAAAATATATGTTCTTTGTAAAGTAGTTGTAAATAAATAATTAAAAAGTATAATAGTTGTTTATAAATATGTGAAAATTTATTAAAAATAAAGTAATTGTATAAAGTAAAAAGTTTTATATTTAAAATTTATAGTTAGAAGAGTTTTATGGTTTTCCAATCACCTCAAATTAAAAGTTTTATACAAATAATTTTTTATTAAGTACGAAGCACACCTTTAATTTATTTTTTAGTATTATTTATATTATCATGAAAAAATTTTAAATAGCATTATTTTGCAGAGCTCTCATATGATTATTCACCACTGTGATAAGATGATGATGAAATAAAACGTGCGATGAGATTAATATTTTTAGGTATTGGAAATGAAAATTAAATGTAGTTGTTTTTTTCGAAAATGGAATAAATTTTTTAAACTAACCGTTGCCATGATCAATACGTGGGTACTATTCAAGTGATTCTTTACATTGGCATATATTTATTCTCGTCAAATGGTACTATCACTCTGCATTAGTGCATTTGCGCCCTTCTCAAGGGAGGACCGAAAGTATGTATTTTAGAAATTCTAAGTAATTTGCTGTAGATATGAAATTTAAGAACCCCAATTGTAAAAAGTAATGTGCTCTATACTCAAATATTTAAAATTAGTTCTTTACGATATTTAATGAAAAATATAAATTGTTTGCTAGTCATAATTTCGGAGCGCAATTCAGTGCACCCGGGTGCATTCAGCCTCAACGCACCCGGGTGCACCGCACCCGGCTATCTTCCTTCTTCTTCTCTTCCCGTTCTCTGCTTCTTCTCTTCTTTCCCCACCATTCAGTTCGGG
>JAXCLR010000063.1:51281408-51312721 GCA_035584095.1 Annona squamosa | reverse complement strand
ATTTTAGAAGATTTTATACTCCATCAACACCGGTAAAACAGTTTTTAATTAAAAAATAATTTAAAATTAAATTATAAATTCACAATTAATTTTAAATTAAATTACAAATTTTTTAATTCCAATTAGACGAAGTGCACGAACTCTCTTTATTAAGTTTTAGAAACCCGGGAGATATGAATTGCTGGATACCAAATATAAATGAATGAATAATAAAACGAGGATGGAAGATGAAACCGGAAACGTGGGTGATGGTAACTCTGTCATTGGCTCATTGCACCATTGCGCTCGCTCATCCCCCCCCCCCCCCTTAAATAACTGCAATTTAGCACGATTATTAAAAAGAAAATGCTCTCGTACTCTTCGGGACGTGGAAGGAAGATGCTCCTCACTCGTAACCAATTTCAAATTTCAAGGTAGCATTTCAATACGCCCACCCATCTCTGGAATTCAATGATGGATTGCTGATTATCGTAGAAAGAATCCGCCAATACTTCTCGACCTTGGCTATCCCATCAAATTGCATGGGAAAAAATGACGATTGATAATACAATATCTCAATTTATACCTTTTAGTGGGTCATTTGACATGCATGTGATAGTGGCTTGGATGCTGGTAGTCGCAACATTTGCCAGACTGTCCACCCATTTACCATAACAAACATGTTCCGCACTTACTTGGCTTTTTTGCCCCCTACTCCAATCAAAGGATATTGCAATAATAATTAACAAAAAACTAGCACATCTTCCGTGTTTTTCTCTTACAGATATTAATGCAATTGCAGAAGAAGGCTATTAATCACGAAACACGTGGAGGAAACTTGAAAGTTTATCATATCCATTCATCTCCTCTTTCACATTATTAAAATCTCATGCAGAGTGATGGTTTAGACAATCAATATTTTCCACATATGTACGCTAGATATTATTTATTTTGTTTGAAATTTCTAAAATTATTTTAGTCGACATTAACCATAATCCGCATTTTAGGGTACCCAACTCACAAAGAGTTTTATTATTATTCCTTTGTTGTCGCTTCGTGGTCAAGACAATTTTCCTTGTCGAATTCATTTAGTGGGCCATGCATGTACGTTATAAAATAATGGAATGATTAGAGTGATTATCATGGACCATCACACCAATTAGTTGCCGTGTAATTGCAACGTCCTGATTACATTGATTTTTAAAAATGATTCAAAATTCCACTTGTCAATAGCCGGTATTGACTGTCCACTTAGAATGCGCACATGAGAGTATATTTTTCATTTTTTTTCGTACTGGATAACAAATTTAGGATTATTCCGATAATCCCACATGTAACGGGCTCGCCCCTCTTTTTTTTCCTCTCCCACCCACTCTCGTCTCCTTCAGTGAACAGACCAGAGTTTCCATAAAAAGAGTCCTCCTTTTTTTATTTGTTTATTATTATTTTTATTTTCCAGAGTCCTGCTGCTGCTGCTGCTGCTGCTAAGCCTAACTCTTACACACTTCTCAATAAACAATAGAAATCCCAACTCGTTATTTTTATCTTGGCAACGGCTCCTTTTGCCCACTGCAAATGCCAATGGCAGAACTGCATTGACTTGGAGTTCGTTCTTGTGTGCGCTGCTCAGCCATGGACTACAACGGTGATAGCAGGTACCATCAAAGAACAGATTCGGTGCTTCTTGGATTTTGGGTGTTGGTTTTTGATATTTTTTGGAGTGAAACTTGATAAAGAAGGGACCCTTCTGCGTGTTTTTTCCCCGCTTTTAAATAAAAAAATAATGTAGATATATATATTTTTCTCGTTCTACTTTATGCATTTTTGTACAAAAATGCCTTCTGGGATTTGTTTGGTTTTAATTTTTTATGACTTTTACAGTTATTGAATTTATATTTTTATTTGTTTTCTTTTTCAATAGGTGCTATATATATATATATATCTATTTGTAGAAATCTGGTTGGGTATTTTTGTTCTGATTATTATGGTTGAAGGGTTTCTAGGAATTCTTATTCTTATTTTTGGGTTTTTGATGTTTTTTCTGAATCCAGTGAAGATTTGTATTTGGTTTTGTTTCACAGTCTTCTCCTCCGTAGTGCATATCTGACATCGGATTCCTTTCTGCTTGCGATAAATTCTCATGTTGCTTGCAGATCTGGTTCTTGCCTCTGTCCTTATTACTTTATCCTTTGCACTTTTCTCCTTTTTGACTGGAGTGAAAGGGCTCTCCTCTTCATTGCTACTTAGTTTGGTATTTTTGACTTGGATGTCATGCATTATGGATATTGTTGTTTCAATGAATTGATAGCGTTGCTTTTATGCTCAGCATTCTTTCCGAGTCCCGAATTTTATTACAGCAATATGTCACTGTGTGTCTTCTAACGCCGCACAAAAATTCTGAGATTCCTTTTTATTTATTTACTCTGCACTTAATTAAAACCGGCGATTTGGTGAAGATTTTGGCAGAGGCACTTGGCTTTATTTTCTGAATTGGGAAAAATAAAAACGAAATTCTCCATATTGCATTGCATCTTATTTCGTCAGGGGCATGTTTGGATCCTTGACAGAATGTGGTTGTGATCAAGTCATTCTAGATGGTGGAAGTGGTCAAAAGAGGAGCCACTTTAATGTACAATGGCTGTGCCAAGTCCAAGCGCCCTGTACAGATGGGTTGGAGTGGACATGAATTGCAACGAGTTTGGGACTGAGCCTTTTGTTTTGTACACCAATGCCTCTCATCAGGATGGGTGTGAAAATACCATTTTGTCGCTATCCTTTTTTTTTTTTTTTTTTTGGGCATTGAATCTGGTCATCCTCTTCAACTAAGAATTCAAAAAGATATGACAATTTTGATTCTTGATAATGATTTTTTGTTCATCAACCTTTTCCTTCAGCTTGTACCTTTTCTGTTCAGAGGTAAACATTTAGGTTCTGTTATTAATTTCCTATTACGTGCATAGTTGTGAGCCATGGGGGTGGCAAGGTGATGACTACTACCTGCATGGAGATGCAAATCTTGGTACGTCATCTCAGTACTGCTTTGGTTGATGTTACTAAGTTATTGCAAATTTTGTCTGTTCACTTGTCTGAAAAAAGTCTTACTTTATAGGCGATATATCTTCTTGTCTATGGGATGGTGCCAACCATAACGAGGAGGATCTTTCGCATGTGCTTAATGAAACGACCCCAGTAAAGGCTTGTTCAGATTTTAATTATGGTGTTACCGATAATAGAGGTATGGTTTCTTTTACTATCGTATCTTATTCTTGCCATTTGCACTTATGTTTGGTTGCATTATGTTCAATTTCAACTTTTTGTTGAATAAATCGGAAGGAGGAAAAAAGCTTCCCTTCGGTGCATGTATAATGACTTAATGGACTCTAAATTGCATTTATATACTTCAAGTCAAATGTATAAGGAGGGAATTGCATGGCCACTTCAGAAGGTGTTTTACTTTTCAAATTTTGTATTGGCTTAATGAAAAGTTTGATATTCAATAAGAAAAAATTGATAATATCCTTATACACCTGACAAAGCCCAGGTATCTATGAAACAATTCCATACTGATAAACTTTCCAATTTTATTTTCAAAAGAGCGTATATCTGGAAGTATGATAAAGGTATCAGGAGAATGCAGAGACTCATCACAATTAAAAAGACGGCGAATGCTGCAGTTCTACTCTCATCCCACAGATCCATTGATTTGCAATGAGCAACTCCCATCTGAATTTTCAAAATCAAAGGTTGGTGGGTTTCGATGACTTTCTTTGGGATTCTTCTGGCAATATATGTTGTGTTTTCAGTTGAGCAATAGCCGTGTTTATTACTTTTTGAAAGGACTATTGTTCCTTCTATACTTAGGAGGGGGAGAATTCATTGGAGGGTACTGAAACCATGCAGTGGGTCCCAACTTCTACTGGTCAGTTTCTGACCAAATCTCATACTTCTTTTAGATTTCATGTTTTTGGATTACCGCACATGTTGTATGTATCACATACACAGATTAAGATTCATGTTCGCATGTAGCACAAATGCATACGTGTCCATTGTTCACATCTCTGAGCATAACCATGCATATGACTTGGCAAATTCTAAATGCTCTCTCTTTATTAGACGAGGGATGTGCTGCTGGAAATGAGTGTCTGGATCAGTCATCAGTTGGTTGGTTGGCAAATTGCTTAAATGATGGTGGAATGGATATCAACTCTGATGAAATGTACAGTTCTCTTGAACTTCGCCTATTGCGTTCCTTTGACGAATTAATTGTCTTCTGACCTTTTTGACTTTTGGGCCAGAACAAATTTTTCTGCAGCATCTGATGAACAAATTGATGTTTCAGGTGTGTAAAGGTATTTTTGGGATGTTTATTTGTACAGTTCCTTTCCTCATGATCCATTTTTCTTATCTATCTAAGCCATCACTTGCTAATCAACTTTAAATTTTGTAATTCACATTTGATTGGTTGTCGGAGTAAATGGCGATACTGATGTCACCGTGATGTTTGGATGATAATATATTCTTAGCTACTTTTGTGATTCCAAATATCTTAGAAATCCACCTTTGGCACTGTGTTCTCTTGTTAATAGACTATATAATACAGTGTATATCTGCAATATAATGTGTTTTGCTTGTGTAGTATCCTGTGGTCAGCTGTATATTCATTTGTTATGTCCATTAGACCCATAATGCATTAATGCTGGCTGGAAACAGCTAATCTTTAACAATTCCTTTCTCAAATTACGTAGACAAGTTGGATTTCCTGGATCTTGTCTTCCAATCTCCTCCAAAAGTCATCAGAATTTTTCCAACTGTTTAGAAACCTAAAAAAAATTGCTTTTGATTGATTTAAACAGTTCTGCTACTACCGTAGTATATAATCATATGAGATGTGGTGGGAAGCTGGGAGAATAGAGGAAGGATGTTTCTTTCCCTTGTCTTTCTCCATCTTTGGACACTGTGCAGTATTCTATATTGGTATTAGTCAATATGTATAGGATCCTTCCATGTTGGCTGATATAATGTGGAGACTATACTTTGTTGACTCCATTATATCATAAACATGACTGGAAATTGGAAAAGTGTGCTTCCATGATTATTTGCAAGGAATGGGGAAAATGTCTTATCTAACTGCCAACATTGTGCAATTACTACAATCTTTTTTCATTGTCCATTCTCCGTAGGATGAAAAATGTCCTGGAGCTGATATAAGTTTTACTTCCATTGCTGTAACATGATAAAATATTTTAATTCAACAGAGTTCTATAACATACCACCAGAAGCAGAATCACAGCCAACTCAGCAGCCTGTCATCAGAACTCCTCGAAGTCTTTTCAAAGGTATATAGAGCCTCATGTTCATTCTCTATCATTTCTATACAACTTATCTGGATTTTGTGCTTTCTGTATTGCAAGCATATTGATAGCCTCGCAGTCATTTCTGGTAGGAAAGCTTCCATGCAAACACCCACAAAATTGGCCACTCCTGTTGCTTATCCATTTGCACTTGTCAAGCCTTGTGGAGTACGGGGAGATGTAACTTTGAAAGACATAAATCAGCGCATTAGCACCCCACCACCATTAAGGTCGAAGCATGTGAAGGATGAGGAAGCTTTGCCATCCTATCCCAAATCTGCCTTTTCTGGGAAGCCTGTTGTTGTCAAAACAAAAATTTTCACTGAAGGGGGAAAGGGAAGCATCACTATCACGAGAACCAAGGGATGAATACTGAATCCCTCCTCTCTTGTGGTTGGTTATGTACATCTTTTTGGTCTTGGGCTGTCCCATCGTTTCATTCCTTGACTTCCTAACTGGTGATGACTTTTCCACCATAATTTGGCACCCATGTACAGCAATCTAAGCTTAGCAAATTGTGGACCTCAGTGCAGATGATTACACAAAAGTTGTATTTGCTGTATAATGCTAACCTTCCAATTTCCAGAGACAACATATCTATTACTAAAAAGATAATGGCAAAAGATTTCAGTCATTGGTTTTGACTGTACTGTTGCCATCATTACATGTTTCATCAAAATTGTTGTCCATGATTTGCGTGGTCTGTATTCACTTGCATGCATGCTAGAGATATGTGACCACCACATAAAATCAGTAATGGAAAAGACTCTTGGTAGCATAGCCTATGAATTGTGAAAGTTTTGAAGCACAATGTGCTATTTGTAACCAGTGAAGAATGTTACTTAGATTTTGGGGTTCTTTTATGAGAATTATTATTGGAAGTCTTCCTGTGAAAGTGCTTTTGTTCTCTGGTGTTTGTTAGAAACAATGTGAAATTTTTTGCCTGTAATACAGATGATGAATTATATGAGTATTGTGTCTCGTGATTTTTTACTCACTGAATTCTAGTCATTCTGCATCTGTAACTTATTTTTCCATTTATTTAAATGAATCATGGCCATGTATCACTTCTGATATATGTTTTTTTTTAATCATTATTTGGTTGTTAGAAAATTCAGAGGCAGATACTTATCCAGGTTTCATTAGCCTACTGGCCCTGCTCCTCTGTATTTAGGGGACGTTTGGGAATAAAGAGTGGGAAATATATATATATTTTTTTTGGGGGGGGGGGAGCGCATGGATTTCAAGGCACTTCATTAGTCAATCAATCAATCATCATATTTTTTCAATTTTATCCCTATATTCTAATCATTTTCCCTATCAACTACCTTCTAACAAACTTTACCCCTGTTATTTCATATCAATCACACAATTTCCAAAATATTTCATTTTCTACTCTCATCAAATACCACATTTCCCATAACTTTTACCTTCTCAAGTGTCCCCTTAGTTTGATTGACAGATACGTATAATAGAAACTTTCACAGGTAGGGTAGTATAGGATTGGATGAGATGATCTTGCAATGGAACCTTCCATTTCCCAATGCACATTTACACAATCCCAATACACCTTTGCTTATTCCCAATATAGTTTTATCCCAAATTCTTATCCCATCCAGGCTCTGAACACTGAAGGTTTTCTAGATCAAGTTTTGAATTGAGGATTGAAATTCCTTGGGAAGTGAAAGAGAAACATGCATATGTTTCAAGTGCCATCATGACCAGGGCAACCCATCTCCTGGCGTTAGACTCCATAAATCAACAGTATAAGAGATAACATTGCATAAAGTCTACACATTTACGATAGTGCTTAAATATTTTATCTCCTCTTAAATAGTTGAAAATGATGTTTTTGACTCCTTTTATAGTTGACATAGCAAATAATTCCAATGCCTTGTAACGCAACTTTCTACGGTATAGATGAACTTTGTGGCAGATTGATTCTTCCTAGTGGGTAAAACACCCAAATCAAACCGGAAGTAAGATGGTAAATTATATAAAGACAGCGTATATAGTTCCTAATCTAAATTCTGAAAATGTGCTTTTGGTGGTCATGAGTGAGATTTCCAAGTCCTTCACCTTTTGAATAGATGTTCCCACAAAAGCGCATTTTCAGATCATAAAAAGTGAATAGATGTTGTTCCACTCATCCAAGCCATCCGTCTCCTGATAACAAAATTTAAGACACCAAGCTTTTGTGAATTGTTTCTTAAAAGTTGCTCCATGGAATCATCGCAGGCGGACATTGTAAATTCTTTTAAACTCGACATCTAATCGTTGTTGATTCGTGGTTCTTAGCTGACGTGAATTTGATCTTCAAGTCTGCTTGGAGGAGTGGTCAATCCATGATTGGAGGAATACTGACCCGGTCCATGAATTGGACGTCGCTTTTCTTCCTGTAGTATTTACATTTTTTGTTTAGCTGAGTGCTTAACGACTAACAAGCGATTTTTGGATTCAGCTGTCAATTCCTTGATCAGTCTGCTTTTTTTTTTTTCCCTCTTTCTTACACTTAAAGTTTTTAATACGTTTTTCTTACAGTCTTTTTTCTGTTAGCCCCGGTCAAGTGCACTTGGCTGCAATTAGTTTTCGATGCACCCAGATCAAAATACTCATTTTAAAGTTTTTTTAAAATAATTGTTAATCTAAGTGTATTTAACATGTCTATCAATTTTTTTCAATTTTGGTGATTTTTAGATTTTTTTTTAAAATTTAAAAAATCAGTGGCATTTTTAGTAAAAATTTGCAAATTGATAAAACTGGGTGGGCGAATTTTTCATCTCCAAGGAAACTCACTATTATCTCCGATTAAAAAAATTCCCAATTCTCCTTTTGGGGCTTTGAATTTCACATAAAATCCTTGTTTCAACAATTCAAAAGTGGAAAAAGGCTTTTTACTTATGAATCGATATTTAAAATCATTTCATTCGAAATTTCTTACTTTATCAAAGCTCCGAACTTTTAAATTCTTGTAAGGCATGTCTGAAATTCCCTCCAAAGCCTGTTTAATAATTTTTATGGATTCTGCTATTTTACTTATTCGTACTAAATAACTAGCTAAGGAGTCTCATTCTTTTTGCTATTGGATATTAAAAATGTCAATGATTTTTTAAAATTAAAAAAATTAAAAATTAATACACATGTTAAATACACTTAGATAAATCATTATGCAACAAAATTAAAAAATGGATATTTGATCCGTGTGCATTTGAAAAAAATTCCTTTTTCTTTTACATAATAAGGTTTACTTGTACTTGCATAGTATCTTGTGAGACGTATAAAATAACATAACAAGGTTATCATTTTAAGCCCATGTCGCAAAATTGCTGTTCATACGACCTGCCGTATAAAATCGGGGTCGATTTTTATTTCACTTTATTTTCAATTATTATTATTAGAGCCCACCGCATCACATTATTTACTCCATTTTCATCTTTTCATTTCACCTTCCTCATGTTCACTTTACTTTTAATTATTGTGTACTCTACGGTCCACCTTATCACATCATTTGCTCTTTTTTTCTGAACTTTTCATGTTCATTTCACCGTTGTCACTTTTTTCTCTCTGTCCGTTTTCTCAGCCAACTAACCATACAAAGAAAGTGAACATGATAGAAAGACATCTGAGGGTCTTTAAGCTGAGAATTAAAGAATAAGATGAATACGATAGGGTGAAGTGAGAATAAAATAAAAATGGATAATGCAACAAAAATGGATAAGCTAGTTGCAGTAAAAGATACTAAGACGCTGGCTGGATAAAATAACAAATAATGTTGATTTTGCATTCCTCATCCCCATTTCCATTCTCAACTTTCCAAGCGGCCCTTCAATGCAACCATGGTTGAAAATATAAAATTAATAGCTTTTTTATAAGAAAAAGGGAAAAAAAAACCATACTTTTTGATACTGCTAGTTGGAACGCTTGGGTCAAAATTGTGGTTAAATGTAAATGCGGGGTATTTGTGCCATACCCCCTTAGAGTATGCAAAATAGCATTTTAGACCCTGACATTTGCATATTAGCATTTTAGACCCTGATAAGTTTCATCTTTTGCGTTTTAAACCCTACGCCTTAAAGCCGTTTGCTGCGCACCTTTTGGCCGTGTGCAATGACAAAAATGCCCTTCAATAGAAACAAAATCGTTGCCTTAACGAGAAAACCCTTCCCAAATCGAATGCCCTGCCGGAAGACCGAACCCCAAATCGAAACCCTATTGCTTTCATAGGCCGTAAATTCATAATTCTGACAGCTTCAACAACATTCGACATTTTCAAATCGGAGATGAAAGTCGAAATCCTGCCTGTGTTCGACAAATACATCTTCCATTAGAGCCCGAATTTCATTTGAAATCCTACCTATCTTGGCCGTGTGCAGTCCTGAGCATCGTTTTCTACGGTTGTCGTGCGACAGGGACTGAGAGGGATTGAGATACAAGAGAGGTAAGTACTAGAGATATGGGGTTGCAGTCCATCTTCTCAGTTGCTATTCCATACTGGAGATACACTGGTGCCAGGTAGCCCATTGTCCCAGCAGTGAGGGTTGAGATTAGGCTCTTGTCGTGATTTGTGAGGCGGGCAAGACCAAAATCCTCAAGCCTCGCATCAAAATTTGCATCAAGCATGATGTTGCTGGTCTTTATGTCCTTATGGATGACTTGCTGTTCACAATCTTCATGTAGATACTTCAGAATAGAGGCAATGCCAATGATGATCTTGTATCTTTGAGGCCATTTTAGAACTGTTCTGGCCTCAAATTCCTGGTAAATGATTCTGTCTAGACTCCCATTTGCCATGTATTCATAAACAAGTAGCAATTCGTTCTTCTCAGAGCACCAGCCTTCGAGCTGAACAAGATTCTTGTGCCTCAGGTAAGCTATTGTCGACAATTCAACCATGAATTTGTTTTTGCTTCCATGGCTGTGCTTTGATTTCTTCACTGCGAAGGTGAGTTCTGATTTTAGAAACACAACCTTATAAATGGACCTGTAGCACCCGCTGGGAGCGTTACGATGGGCTCGGAATGGTTTCCCGGGCCTTGAAAATGTGGATCGTGTTGAAAAGCAACGTGGTCTTAGATTTTCTGCATTAATATGGGATAAAATGCATTAGGCTTCACATCTTTCAGGAAAGTTAGCGTATGGGCATTTTCTTGTGATTTCGGCAGCGTAACGGCTAAGACGGGGCTTTCCGTACACGGGTCAAGTCACAAATCCGGCAGCATAATGGCAGTTTATTATGCTGGGATCAGTGGACCCGCGTGCGCCCGCCTTGCCGGGGCGTTAACTCAAACACGCACTCAAAAAAAATAAAGAAAACGGAGTCGCCACTGATCTTTAAAGGGAGATCAGCCCCTGTTTAGTGAAATAAGGCACTAGTTGTACAGAGATCGGGTCCCGACCTTCGAGTTGAAGCAAATATGGAGAAATCTGCCAACCCGAGGCGGTTTACATGACGTGAAAGGAGGAAAATGAAAGATTTAAGAGAATGAGAAAGATGGAAAGGGGGCGCGTGGAGAGAGGCGTGGAGCGCGTAGAACAGGAAGAGCCGGGACGCGGGGGCATTGCTGTAGACTCCCGTCCTCCCCTCTGGGATGCCTCTCCTCAAGTCTCCTCAAATGAGAGGGGTGCCTCTCCTTTTATAAATGTAGGAGTGGGCTTTGGGCTCCCTTGAGTAATGGACTTGGTCCATGGGCTTGGACTTGTGTTGGGATGGTGGGCTTTTGGGCCCTCTTGAGGTCATGGACTTGGTCCATGAGCTTGGGCTTCTTGAAGAGTTGGACTTGATCCACATTTTTGAGCTTGGGTTGAGGTTGTGGGCCTTGGGCCCTTTGAAGGCTTGGACTTGGTCCATATACTTGAGTTTGGTGGACTTGAGCTTGGCTTAAGCCCGTTTGCTTTGGGTGGGCCATTGCAGGGGCCCAGAATTGTAGAAAAGCCTGCTTCTGAGGCTTGGGCTACATTGTGGAGCACGTTGAGGTGGCCTGTAGGAGCTTCGCTCTTTTGTGGGCCTGGTCTGGTTGTTGAAAAGCCTTCTTCGAGGCTTGGTGGAGCTTCGCTCCTGTGGGTTGAGTGTAGAACGGCCTGCTCAGCTAGCTTGAACTTCCTTTTGTGTTTTGAATTTGCTTGGACTTGTAATCCATTTCAATTTATCCATATTTGGGCCCAACGGTGGGGTGTCAACAGGACCCAAACGCATCGCTACCCAAAATCCGGTTGGGATGGAATCCTCTCGTGGAGTCCTTCAGCTCTTTGTAGCTGAATGATCGTGGCACTATCACAATCTCTGATCTGAAGCTATTCCCAGTTCTAATCATCTTCAGTCTCTTAATAAAAAACTAAGAAAATCAATATCAAGATTACGCAAGATAGAATCGAACCAGCAATTCCAAGGCCCAACATAAGCTTCTCATGGGATATGTGGCTGATGTTCGAAATAAGATGCAACGGTGGGATGACAGTCTACAAGCAGTCGGACATGTTAAACCGAGTGCTAGAATTCAGAGGCCCGAATCCGAATGTCCAGAAGCTACAATCTTGGATCGTGTGAAGCTCCGTGTTTCCTTCTGTGGAACCAGAGAAACCTGCATACATTCTCTCATCAAGATCCCTAGAAAGGTCGATGTGCCACATATTTTCCCTTTTCATCTTAAAAGCATCTCAACCAATGTCATTCACGTCATTTTAAAAAAACCATGCACATAATGGGATGGCCAGACGGTGTGTAGCAGACGACGTTAGGGCGGAGGGTTTAAAATACAAAAAATAAAACTTATCAAGGCCTAAAATACTAATACGCAAATGTTGGGGTCTAAAATGCTATTTCGCATACTTAGATGAGGTATGACGCAAATACCCCACGTAAATGCAGTCGAGTGTACTTATGTTCGGTGATATCCATTTTTTTGAAATTTTTTTGCACAATTGTTAATCTAAGTATACTTAATATGTGTATGAATTTTTACAATTTTTAGATACTTTTAAATTTTTTTGAATTTTTTAAAATTAGTGGCATTTTAGTAATTTAAACTCTTTATAACAAAATAAAAATAGGTATATGCAATCAGGTGCATATAACCTAAGTGCACCTACCTGCATGACATCGAAATTCCTAAAATTGATCCCCATGGACAATATCTAAAACTAACAGCCTACCAGATTAGGCCATTATAGTGACACGTTTTGCCTAAGTAAACCATGATACCTTGAATCTGCTTGAACCTTAAGAAGAATCCTCAAACAATATAATATCCTTTTTTATAATTTTAAAATCTTTCATAAACATATTTTCCTAAATATATTTAATCCATAACTAATTTATAAGATTTTTATATTTTTATTTTTAACATGTCAATTTTAGAGGCAAAATTTTACTATTTTACGATGCGTATATTTATTTTTAATTTTTTAAAAGTAAGGTTCTTAAAGGGTTAAATTGACTTAAATACCCTCAAAATTGATATTTTAAAATAAAAATAAAAATAAAAATAAAAATATAAAAATATTATAAAGTAGTAAAACTTGGTATATAAATTACATCTAGAAAAACATATTTAGGAAAAACCAAAAAACATAAACATCGTACAGTTTAATTTAACTATGCCATAGTATTCTGATGTTAATAAAGGGTTATAAATAACTTTATCATTGTGTTAATAAAAGGAAATAATTTATCACACAATGGATTATAAACAAAAATATATAATTTTTTTTTTCAAGCTACGTATACATAAATCGAAGATTACAATGACGGCCTCATTTCAACACATATCTAGGGAATGTGATTGCGTGTGAACTAATTAACTATCTTATTTTTCATTTATATTTCTGTATTTGAATTATTTTCTCATGCCTTTTTTTTTTATTGGTACAATTACATATATCTCAATACATATTATACTTGAAGATCTGAGACATTCTTACAAATATAAGGGACACATATTCCCAAAGAAATCTGGAGACACAGCTCTACGAAAGAATAAGGAAGACACGGCTTCCAACAAACACCTGGGAGACCACCCGCTCCCATACTCCATCCATCTAGGAGACCACTTTTTTGCTCCCATGTATATTTTTTCCGCCCGAAGTCTGAGCGTAATTCGAAGCTCCACCCGCTGCCCGCGCACATTTGCGCCACTGACAGCGACCAACCGAGCTAGCCTCGGTTGACCTTTTCTCATGCCTCTTTATACAAGAATACAATCTGTTTTTACTTTATTAGCACTTTTTTTACTGTATCACCCACGAATAGAAAATTGATAGAACACTACTGCGATAAAATATATCTTTGCCCAACTTTAAATACTAGACTATCAACTCTACACACTCTTAACTCACTCCCACAGGCAATTTGGTAGTCAAAATGGTGAAATCTATTCCCCATTTAATTCTATAATATTACATTCTCGCCTCACATTTCAAAGATACATTCCATGTCATTCTCACCTGCTCAATTGCTGAAGCCTGACGAAGAAATTGGGTCGCATGAAGCTGGGAGTGGTTACAGCGGTTCGGCCGGTCCGATGCCGCTTTCAGCGCGTTAGAGTCCTCGTCTTCCATCCAAGCCAACGAATCCACGGCGTCTTCAAGCAACCCTTTTCAACCGTCCATTGCCCCAAAAAGCCAACGCTCCGGATCCATGTCCACGCCATCGATCCGCATCCCCTCCGATTCAACCAATCAAAAACATTCAACCACTCTTTATAAACAAGGAGCCTAAAACCCGACTTTCCATCTACTCCTCAGCCAGCCAAGAGAGAAAATTTCCGTTTTCCCTTTCAGCCCGTCTCCTTCGTCGATCTCGTTCATGGCGCCCAAGGCCGAGAAGAAGCCTGCGGAAAAGAAGCCTGCATCCGACAAGCCGGCCGAGGAGAAGGCCGAGAAGGCTCCCGCCGGGAAAAAGCCGAAGGCGGAGAAGAGGCTGCCCAAGGAAGGCGGCGTGAGCGGAGACAAGAAGAAGAAGAAGAAGTCGAAGAACGTGGAGACCTACAAGATATACATCTTCAAGGTGCTGAAGCAGGTGCACCCCGACATCGGCATCTCCAGTAAGGCCATGGGCATCATGAACAGCTTCATCAATGACATCTTCGAGAAGCTGGCCCAGGAAGCCTCCAGGCTCGCTCGCTATAACAAGAAGCCCACTATCACGTCCAGGGAGATCCAAACTTCCGTTCGCCTCGTTCTCCCGGGGGAGCTCGCCAAGCATGCCGTATCGGAGGGAACCAAGGCGGTCACCAAATTCACCAGTTCTTGAATAGGGCCGGCTGGGTGAGCTGTGGTTGGGTGGTTTGGGGTTCGAGGAAGGGAAAATAGGTTTCTTATTGGTCTTTTGTCTTCTTTTCCTCTCAAAAAAAAAAAAAAAAAAAAAAAAAAAACTGGCTTCGATGCTGTGCTTCTTTTCATGTTGGTAGAAATGTACATTGACATCTTTTGGTGGGGTAATGGACATGCATCTCTGGAATTTAAAATTCTCTTCATTTTGATGTTTTCTTTGCTTGTTTGGGAATGTGATGGAATTTGATACCTTTCCGGCGATTTGAGATCGGGGTTGTTGAGCCCTACCATGGTATTTTGTAGCATTGGCCATCAACTACTGGCAATCATAGGAACTGAGTA
The DNA here is from genome assembly GCA_035584095.1 of Annona squamosa. NCBI lineage: Eukaryota > Viridiplantae > Streptophyta > Magnoliopsida > Magnoliales > Annonaceae > Annona > Annona squamosa. The sequence continues at coordinate 51,297,782 of JAXCLR010000063.1, read as the reverse complement.
TTTGCGCTTCGTCAGGGCAGAACTTGTTAATGCTGTTAGTAGCACATCCAGGCCAGTCTGATTGGCAATGGAGATCTCTATATTTTTTTGTGTGGCTGATCTTGCTTTCTTGAGTTGGATGTTTCTTTGCGGGTGGGAATGGTTAAGGATGCTCTCCATATTCTTGCAATGGGTTTTGCATGTGACTCTGAATTTTGCTTTTGGCATGGAATTCGGAACCTTATCAAGCAACGGGAATTGCTAAATAGAAACTCTCTAATGTGAATTTTGTGTAACAGACGGGAAAGGGGAATTGCTAAATAGAAATTCTCTAATGGCAATTTTTTGTAACAGACGGGAAAGGCACGCTGACCCAAATTTGTGCATCGCGGTACATATGATATGATTTTTTTTTTTATTTGATTGGGTATTTTTCTACGTTACATCTTAATTATCTTACAATCAAGCATATATGCTATGATTGGATTCTTGGTGAGCAGAGGATATCAGGTTGCCTTTTTCTTGATTTGGCGCTTGTGGTTGTTGAGTAAAAGGAAAAACAAAAGAAAAACCGAATTGATGAAAAGATCTCGAAGAACAGTGGTTGGAAATATGCATAATGATAGAAAGGAAGCTATGGAAGTATTGTAGACATTTTTACATCCTTCCGCATGTATTAAACTCAAAACTATGTGAGTGAACAGTGGCAAGCGTGAAGAAAACACAAATCGAAGTATAAATTGTGGACAGGTGATGATGTTGGTAATAAAGTAGAAAACCAAATTAAACAGCGGCATGGTGCTGAGAAATCCTAGCAACAAAAGTCGGAAGTAGAAAATATCAAAATTTGTTTTCATCTTTAGATTGCATTAAACGGTCAACTGTTTTGAATTATGACCTTTAACTACCTTCATGTGATCGAATAAGCATTCTCATTCCCTTGATAGAAACCAACTAGTAGGAAAGTTAAAATGGCCATCTGACATCGAACATTTTGGTTTCTCTAGGTTGCTTCAACTATAACCTCGGCTCTAATGAATGGTCCGAGCAAGATAAACTTATTTGAAATGAATTGGATAAACAGTTCATTAGAAAAATATAGGAATCTCTTTGCAAGATTCTAGCTATAGCTCCATTACCAACTCTTGGTCATTGAGATTTACGGATGATTTCACTTAATTATTAGGGACAAATATTACCTCTCATTTCCCCTTTTCCAAGATTTTGAAATGATTCAAGTTTTTTTTTTTTTGGTCATTTGGAATGGTCTTTAGGTCTAATTCTTTTTAGTCTGGCTGAATTATTGGTAAATGCATACTTATAATACAGACGCAGGGATAAGTTTGAACCTTCGATTGAATAGCTCCATTGTATTGTATTGTATTATCTGGGCGGCATAATATCCCCATTCCGAGGCAATTTTATGATAGTAAGACATTATTCATGGACTTGTCTATGGTGTAAGTGCGTTAACATTTCCATCATACAAGGTAAATCCTGATGGTCTCATATATTTAAATTGAGACCATCGTTCGCGGTTCATATGAAGAAGAAAACTTAAAGCTGAAACAAATTGCTTCTCTGTTTTCATGATACAATCTTTAAATTCTACCATCATTCCATGCTGATCCATGGATAAGAACAAAAGACAGGTTTCCTCTTTTTCTCCCATTCCCATTCCTATATTACCAAACAGACCCTAAAACGGTTACGTGAGCCAGAAACGGCAATGAGTTGACTTTATATCTAGCAACCAACATTACCGGTAATACATCTTTTTGGGTTTTCGAATATTCAAGAGATGGCCAAATGCATCCAATCCATCCTGCAATTTACGAATCTTGAGAAAGCCCATCACCATGGCTACCTCATTGTCCGAGAAATTTGCCTTCTCCATGATTAACTTCACCAGCCCTATCAATGTTTCCTCCATGGCTAAGGCACACAAACCCTCTGCCAGCATAGAGAATGTAGAAAATTCTGGCAGAAATCCTTTGTCTATCATTTCAATCACGAAGTCCACCGCCTCCTGGATTGGTCCTCCCCCACAACATAATCCACGGAAAACAGTCTTGTATGTGAGAGCATCTGGCTGATCGCCTTTTTCCATCATCTCTCGAAAGAGCCTCATGGCTTCACCTGTTCTCTGCTGCTTGTATAATGCCTTAAGCACAGGGTTATATGTGTGAGGTGTCGGAACTATCCCTTTGCTTGGTATGGATCTTAGTAGCTTACTGGCGACATTCACTCTACCTGCCTTGCACAAACCATCAATAACAGTACCATATGTGACTACATCTGGTTCACACCCATTCGACTTCATGGACTGCACTAAGTCAGCTGCCTTCTTTATGTTCCCTGCTCGGGAATAGTATGAAATCAAGGGGTTATATGTAACCTTGTCAGGTTTTGGACCCTCCATTATCATCTGGTCCACAAGCTCTGCAGCTTCGTCTATCCGTTTACTCTTACAAAGGCCATCTATGAGAGCATTATATGTCACCACGTTCCTGGAAATCCCCTGCAACTCCATTTCATCAAAGATCTCTTCAGCATCTTCGACTCTGTTGTTCTTGCAGAGTCCGGCAATTAGAGTATTGTATGTCACAACACTTCGAGTGCAACCGCTTGATTCCATTTCCTTCAGTAATACCAAGGCTTGCCTAACTCTCCCTCTTGAGCAAAGATTTTCAATCAATATGTTGTACGTAAACTCATCTGGAGTAACGCCTTTGCTTTTCATCTCTTCAAATAGATCTGCTGCACTATCATGCTTTCCTGCCTTGAGCAGGCTGCAGATTAGGGAATTGAATGTGCAGACGTCTGGCAGAAGGCCTTGAACAGAGAGATTAGAGGCAAGTTCTGTTGCCTCTTCAATCTTGTTATCATCACGCATTGCACTGATGAGAATATTGTATGTAACAGTGTTTGGAAAACAGCCCCTCTGTACCATCTGATCAAGAACACCCAAAGCCTCTTCAATCTTGTTGTGTTTACAAAGCCCAGAAATCAGAGAATTGTAAGTAAATAGATCTGGATTTAATCCCTCTTGCAGCATCACGTCTAAGATCTCCATTGCATGCATGGGGTGCCCTGCCTTGCACAAACCATTTACCAAAATGTTGAAAGTGAATTGATCAGGATTGAAACCGTCAGCGAACATTTCTTGTACAAGGTTTAGTGCTTCCTCCACTCTTCCCTCTTTACAGAACCCATGAATCAGTACATTAACTGTTACATGTGTTGTTGAGCACCCAAATCTGGCCATTCTTTCTCTGAATTTTATTGCTGCTTCCATATCTCCTACTTCAATGAAGCCCTGCATAATGGTAGTGAATGTTGTCTCATCAGGAGACAAGGCATGGCTAGACATCTCCTCCATCATCGAAACAGCCTGTGGGACTTGGTGGGCCTTACATAATGCCTTAATCACGATATTGAATGTGAATGTATCAGGTCTTATCCCTCTGAGCATCATCTCCGAATGCACAGACTCAGCTAGTTTTAGCTTGCTTTCATCGACCAGTAGATTCAGCAGAAAATTATACACATATGTGTCCGGTTGCAATTCAAATTCTTCCATCAGCTTTAGCACATTCATAGCTTCATCGAAAAGTCCATATCTAACATAACTTGCAGAAAATATAAGGAAGACATCTACTTTGATTTCACAACCAGAGCCCTGCATCTCTCGAAGCAGTCTAATCATTTCTTCGAAATTTCCATCTCTCCCAAGCTGTTGTAGGATTTCTTCATACACAGAAGAACTGGCGGTGTAGTTCGGCTGTTTCGAGGCCCAGTTGAAGATTTCAAGTGCAGACTCTGCGTCATTTTGACGTCGAAGGATTTCGGCAAGGTCATCTGGGGTGAAATTTGGAGGAACTTCATGAGTAATTGTTTGGGAAAGGGCTGAAACAGCATTGAATTTGGAGACCGACGAGGTGGAGAGCTCTTCACGGCGCTGGTGGGTTGGCAATGATGAGAAGTTGGAGGGCTTATAAGAAAGATGCAGCGGTAGGATTTGGAGATTCCAAGTGGGAAAGAAGTGGTCGGCTTTCAGAACAAAAGAAATGGCCATTTGGGCCATCTAGCAAACACGAAACAGACAAGCGCAGACCAAATACAAAGAACTACCCACGAGTATAAAGATGTGCGAAAAAAAAAAAAAAGAGAGAGAAAAGAAAACGAAATAGAGTGTTAGCAGGAGAAAAGACACCCTACAGTCAAAACGGTAAAAAGAACATTTTTTTGAGCGGAAACAAAAAATAGAAGTAACTCAGAAATGAAAGTAGTAATACTCAAAACAAAATTCGAAAGAGAAGATGGAGGGAGCAAAAGACGTCAAGCAAGAAAAATTAAATACAATAAAAAGATTCCAAACAAAAATAAAGAAGAGAGATGTCTTCCATGATCAGATGAAATGGGTGAGAACTGAGAAGGATGCAGAGAACGACGGAGAGAGCGCGACAGTGAAATGCGAGAGGGCTGGGTTGCCGCCACCGTCTTCGAAACGGATAATCCTCCGGTATTAAAATCACTGTCCCGAGGACGGCCACATGTTGTCCACGGGTATCTGTGTTAATAACCGGTACCCGTGCCTGCGGGAGACATGAATCGTGATGAGAATTATATCGGAGAAGAGGTGATCGTATGCATCGAGATTGAATAATTGTATCAGAAATAAAAAATAATAGAAATTAAAAAATAAGGCTTGAAAATGGTAAAAGTTGCTCACGAATGTAAAATTTTTTTTCGGCATGTGAAAATCCTTACAGTCACTCGTCTTCGTCAACTCCTCTAATTGAAAATTTTATTTCTCGTCGATAAATTCTATTTTTTGGGCATGTGAACTCCTATCCCATTCTATCTCATCCGTTTTCCATTCGCTCATCTCGATCGACTCCTATAATTGAAAATTTTATTTCTCATCGATTAAATTCTAGGGAATATTTTTTTTGGGGGTGCATTTGCACACTAAATTCAACAGAATATTCTTTTAGTAGAATTCGCAGCGAGTGTCAGATATTAAACTCCGGAAGTATTACTACAGCCTTGCATTTTTCTTTTATTCTCTAAACAAGCCCCAAATTTATTTTTCTAAGTAAACTTTTAATTTTTGAAGCTCCCAAGTTGTTTTTTGGTGGCATTTTCCGATATCTTAAGTCGAGACTTTATTCATTTATCATTTTTCTGTCTGAAAGCGGGCTAATGGCTCAGTTTTGTTGAGTTTTGTTGCTGCTGCTGGTGTTGTTGTTATTGTTGGTTGGGTGACGTAGGATGGGTAGAGAAGAAAATAAAAGAAAGAGGAAGGAACATCTAGAGATGAAAAGTGAAGAAAGAAGGTAGAAAGAACACACGAATAAGGATACAAGAGCAAGAACAAGTAGAAGAATAACTATAGAACACTTTTTATAAATCTCAAAACTGATGCCCCTTTACAGCTTACACGAGCTGTATTTATAGGTGAACATGCCATGTAATCTAGCAAATAAAATCCTTCTAAAAAAAGAAATATATATTTTAAGTAAACTTCTTAAAGAAATAAACTTAAAATAGATATTTGCTTATTTTAAATAGATTCTAAAATATCTTGGAAAAATCCTTTTAGAAAAGGAAGTTGTATATTTTAAGTAAATTTCTAGTAAACTTAAAATAGATACATGCTTATTTTAAACAGATTCTAAAATATCCTAGGAATCTTCTAATATCTTTCAAAAATAGCAAAATAAAATCTTTCTAAAATATCTTGGGATTATTTCCCTTTTAAAAAATTCTTGCACCTAGAATAGACAGATTTGAAAAATTTCTTGTTATTTTCATCATTGGGCCTTAGTCATGCAAGTGCAAGAGCAGATAGATGGTTGACATTTTTTTCTTCCCATTGGTACATAAAGAAGGAAGATTACAAGTGTCTGACTATGAGAACAGAAATCGACTGCTGCTACAGTTCTACTTCTATTTCCCTAATAAAATATTAACACTAGACATCTTTGTTTTTGGATTCCATATAGATCAAAGAATGGGCACAAAATGACCCGAACATGCGAGTGAAAGTAAGAAGTGCAGGTCAAGATCTCAGCATGTGAAATTGAATGTCTTGATTTGATTTATGGCCATCCAAAAGTAGTCCAAATATCAGTTGATTGAAACACTAGAGGAGATCCATGTTATATCACCTAGTATGCATCGTCTCCAGCAAAGAAACCAGCAGCTAATGGAAATTCAGGACCTTGATTCACTGTCGCGAGGCACATAGTCGGCACCAGTAGCCCCAGTGGAGATTGAAGTTGCACCTATCAGGTTGAAATGTAAATAGCTTTCCATGAATGCGGAGCAAAATTCCTCATATTGGCAAGGAAGAAACCAATGGCTAACCAAAACAATGATTTTAATTTTTCGGACAGCAACCAACATTGTCATTTGCACATACTTTTGGGTTTTTGAGTATCCAAGAGACGGCCCAATTTAGCCAGTCCATCACGGAATTTACCAGTTGTGAGAGAGCCCATCACCATGGTTATCTCACTCTGTGTGAAATTTGCCCTTTTCACGATCAATTTCACAAGCCCTGTCAATGTTTCCTCCATGCCTAGGGCACGCAAACCTTTTGCAAGCATTGAGAATGTAGAAAATTCTGGCAAAAACCCTTTATCTGTCATTGCAACCATGAAATCCGCAGCTTCTTCAATTGATCCCCCATCGCATAATCCGCGGAAAATAGTATGGTATGTGAAAGCACTTGGCGGATGGCCTTTTTCCATCATCTCTTGAAAGAGACTCATGGCTTCATCCACCATCTGCTCCTTACACAATGTGAAAAGCACAGGGTTATAAGCTTGTGGTGTTGGAACTACGCCTTCGTTTTGTATGGTTTTTAGAAGCTTACTGGCATCCTTCACTCTACCTGCCCTGCACAAGCCATCAATCACTGTCCCATATGTAACTATATCCGGTTTACACCCATTCAACTTCATGGACCGGACTATGTCAGCTGCTTTCTTTATGTTTCCTGCTCGGCAGTAGTATGAAATCAAGGGGTTGTATGTGAACCTGTCAGGTTTTGGACCCTTCCTTGTCATCTGGTCCACAAGCTTGGCAGCTTTATCTACCCGTTTGCTCCTACAAAGGCCATCTATGAGAACACTATATGTCACCATGCCCCTGGAAATCCCTTGCAATTCCATTTCTTCAAAGATCTCTTGTGCTTCTTCAACTCTATTGTTCTTGCAGAGTCCACCAATTAGAATGTTACATGTCACAGCACTTCGAGTGAAGCCCCTCGATTCCATTTCTTCCAGTAACCACAAGGCTTGCTCAACTCCCCCTCTCGAGAAAAGACTTTCAATCAGCATGTTATATATAAACTCATCTGGAGGAACTCCTATGCTTTTCATCTCCTCAAACAAATCTGCTGCAATATCGTGCTTTCCGGCCTTGAGCAGGCTGCTGATTAGACAATTGAATGTGAAGGTATCTGGTAGAAGACCTTGAGCAGAAATACAACAGGCAAGTTCTAAAGCTTCTTCTATCTGTTTCTGATCACACATTAGACTGATGAGAGTATTGTACACAGCTATGCCTGGACAACATCCCCTCGATACCATGCAGTAAAGTAAACCCAAAGCCTCTTCGATCTTGCCCAACTTAGAAAGCCCGAAAATGAGTGGAATGTAAGAGAACGTATCTGGATCAAATCCCTCTTGTAGCATCATGTCCAAAATCTCCATGGCACGCATCGGGTGCCCTGCCTTGCACAAACCATTTATAAATATGTTGAAAGTCACTTGATTAGGACGGAAACCATCAGCGCACATTTCTTGTACAAGATCCAATGCTTCCTCTAATTTTCCACGTTTACAATACCCATGAATCAACGAATTAACTGTTATGATGGTTGGTGAGTACCCGAATTGGGCCATTCTTGCTTTGAATTGCATTGCTTCTTTAATGTTTCTGATTTCGATGAGGCCCTGCATAATGAAGTTGAATGTTTTCCCATCAGGCGACAAGCCGCAGCTCAGCATCTCCTCCATCATCGAAACAGCCTGCGGAATTTGGCGGGCTTCACACAATGCCTTGATCAAGATTTTGAAAGTGGACACATCAGGTCTTATGCGTCGGCGCATCATGTCCGAATGCACAGCCCAAACCAATTTTAGCTCGTTTTCATCAGCAACTAGCTCCAACATAAAATTGTAATCAAATGTGTCTAGTTGGACTTCAAATTCATCCATTAGCTTTAGCACATTTATAGCTTCACTGTAGAATCCATATCTAAGATAGCTTTCAAAAAAAATGATGAAGGTACCTATTTTGATTTCACAGCCACAGCTTTGCATCTCTCGTAATAATTTATGCATTTGTTTGAAATTTCCGTCGTCCGAAAGCTTCTGAAGGATTTCTTTATACACAAGTGAACTGGGGGTGTAATTTGGCTGTTCCGAGGCCCAATCGAAGATTTCAAGTGCAGACTCTGCATCATTTTGGCGATGAAGGATTTCCACGAGGTCCTCTGGGGTGAAATTTCGAGGAACTTCATGAATAATTGATTGGGAAAAGGTTGAAATAGCATTGAAATTGGAGACTGAAGGTGTGGAGAGCTCTTCACGGCGTTGTAGGGCTGCCTGTGATACGAAGTTGCGGGGCTTATGAGAAAGATGCGGCGGTGGGTTTTGCGGATTTGGAGTGGACAAGCAGCAATCAACTTTTAGAAGAGGAGAAATGGCCATTTGGGCCATCTATCAAATACAAAGTAGACGAGGTGGATAGCAACCGCAAGTCTAAACCACTTCTCGGAGCAACATTCAAAAGAGAAGATGGATAGCGTGGTAGTCGCGAGGTGAGAAAGATAAAGTGCTGATTTTGTTATTATTATTATTTTGAAAAATAAATAAAAAGAAGCATTTTTTCCTAATATACCCATTAGTCCTAATTTCAAATATATCAACGATCTTTTCAAAATACCAAATTACATATTACGTTTACGTTTAATTTTAAAAATGCTTATTTCATAAAAAACCGTTAGTTAAATTTTTATAAATATCTAAAATACTCCTGTTGCAAAATAATAAATGATGGAATGAAATAGATAATGAAATTCGTACTCTTTAAATTTAGAACTTATTGCAATTAGGACACTAATAAATTATGATATTCAATTTTTCTAATTTCATAGAAGGATATATTAGTAATTTCATATATTTTACTAACGGTCTTAATTTATGAAGTGGAAATTTTTTAGATTAAAATGCAAACGTAACAAATATATTTGGAATTTTGAAAACGCTGCAGGGATATTTAAGATTAAAATCAAACATAGTAAGTATATTTAGGATACTAACGAGAAATAAAATTTCCCGAGAAAACTACCACCGAAGATGGCCAACCCGGCCGCGGGTTTCTGTTTGCCTGTTGATGATACTTCGGCCAACCCAACTTCAGCCAATCTTCAATACAAAATCTCTATTGACTTTAAATCTCTGTTGGTAATCGAACAGAACCACCTCTCCGCTCACATATTTAACCAAAAACGATTTTACGTATAAATGATCTGATAACCTTATTTTTTTAGACTTTACTTGTACATTTTAATCGTTTTTCAAATGGTTTGAATTCGCAACTTCAGATCGGTTCAAAAATATAATATATATTTTTTGAAATTTTTTATAAGCACGTTAATCTGATTATAGTTAGTCTGTAAATCAAGTTTATAATTTTTGGATATGCATATGTGTTTATTTTGAATTTTTAAATAGAGGGGTATTTAAGTCATTTTAAATTATTTAAAATAACTTAAATAGCCCTTACGGTTTGAAATTCGCAACTTTAGATGGGCCAAAAAATATAATATACATTTTTTGAATTTTTTATAAACATGTTAATTTAATTATATTTAATCTATCAATCGAATTTTATCATTTTTAGATATTTGTATATATTTATTTTGAATTTTTAAGTAAAACGGTATTTAAGTAATTTTAAATTATTTAAAATAACTTAAATAGCCCTGTATTTAAAAAATTCAAAATAAATATACATACATCAAAAAATGGTAAAACTTAGTTTATAAATTAAACATAACCGGACTAAATGTTTATAAAAATAATTTCAAAAAAATAAAAAATAAATGTTTGGACCAATTTTTGACTGGTCCAAAAAGATCAATAGGCTTTTCGAATAAAAACTTTATTTATAATTTTTTCATTATCATATCATTTTCATACTTTTTAAAATATTACTTTTTTCTATTTTCACACTTTCCCTTGTACCCACATTACCAAACCATCCTGCAATTCAACACTATTTTTCATCTATAATTTATTTTCTAGGAGTTTTTCTTAGAATTGAGGATAAAAATGGAATTTATGCTTTTTAAACTTTGTTTTCAGACATTGGACTGTGGAAGTGATTTCTATGGATGACGATCCAACGCTCACTTCAATGCTTTTGCTCTCAAGAGTCATTATTTTTTAGCTTTTAAAAGTTTTTGGCATTCATATATAAGCCAAGCTTGAAATATGAAGATTTTTCATTTCTTGGAACTTTTAAACTATTTCTTTATGAATTTTAAAATGAAACAAAAAAACGACTTTTTCGTGTGCCTAGCATGGGGGAGCTTAATTCCCTGAGCTGCCTCGTTCGTAAATACTAATACCCAAAACAAGTTGTCCTGAATAAATAATAATTTTGAAGCTCCCAATTTAGGGTTATTTTTAAACTTGTTATGCATTATTCATGGAGTTGTCTATGGTGCTACTATCTCCATCAGACAGGACAAATAAAATCCGTGGGTTCAAGTATTTTTAATCCCCACCACCTTTCTCCTCTAGATAAGAAGTAATATATTACACCTGTTTGTCTCTGAGAAATCAACTGCTTGTGCCTCTATTTACCCGATAAAATCTTATTTATGATCTTTGTTCTGGATTCCGTGAGAGGAAAGGGCCCCAGCATACATGTTCTAGCCTGTCAAAGAATCGGCCATTTATTATGTAGGAAGGGAGGAGGATCAAAATGGCATCACATGGAATTGAATGCCTTGAATTTCATTCACAGCCATCCAAAAGCAGCCCTAATATCAAACAAGTAGATTTAAAAACTAAAAATACGTTCTAGTGAGTTATGAAACCAAAAATACAACGAAGGTTGAGCTCATAAACACAACAGGAACATCAAGCTTCAAGGGTACTTCCCCCAGGAAGAAGTACAGCAGTCGACGGAAATTCACGGCCTTGGCTATCTCAAGATATTTCCTCCAAAAGTACATCACCACCACCACAAGCCGAAATGGAGATTGAAGTTGCACATCTGGTTGAAACGTGTCCTTGAACGTGAAACTCTTGGGCTGGGTTCGAGGAACAAAATCCCTCATAGCTGATTTTTCATATTGGCAAAGAAGAAAACCAATGGCCATCAGACAAGGAGGTGGTTTTGTAGCTTGCAACAAACATCATTGGTTGTGTATCTTTTTGGGTCTTCGAAAATCCAAGAGATGCCTAAATGTAGCCAATCCATCTTGAAGTTTACCATTTGCCAGAAAGCTTATCACCATGGACCTCTCATTTTTTGACAAATTTGCCTTCTCCATGACCAACTTCATAAGCCATGTCAATGTTTTCTCCCTACCTTGGGCACACAAACTGTCTGCAAGCATCAAGAATGAAGCAAATTCTGGCAAAAATCCCTTGCCTATCATTTCAACCACAAAGTCCACTGCTTCGCTGACTGGTCCTCCACGACATAATTCATAGAAAACAATATTGTATGTGCTAGCACTTGGTGGATCGCCTTTTTCTATCATCTCTCCAAAGAGCATCAAGGCATCGTCTTTCCTCTGCTGCTTTAAATATGCGAAAATCAGAGGGTTATAAGCTTCTGGGGTTGGAACCATCCCTCTGTTTTGTATGCTTCTTAGAAACTCTCTAGCAGCATCCACTCTACTTGTCCTGCACAATCCATCAATAACAGTCCCATATGTAACTATATCAGGCGCACACCCATTTGACTTCATGTCCTGGACTATTTCAAGTGCTTCTTTTACTTTTCCTGCTCGGCAATAGTATGAAATAAAAGAGTTATATGTGAATTTGTCAGGTTTTAGACCCTTCCTTATCATCTTGTCCAAGAGTTGTGCAGCATCACCTACCTGTTTACACCTACAAAGGCTGTCTATAAGAGCATTATATGTTCCCATGTTCCAGGAAATCCCATGCAAATCCATTTCATCAAAGATCTCTTTTGCTTTTTCAACTCCATTGTTCTTGCAAAGTTCAACAACTAGAGTATTATGTATCAACGAACTCTTTTTGTAGCCACTTGACTCCATTTCCTTCAGTAGTTCCAAAGCATCTCCAACTCTCCCTCTTTCACAAAGATTTTCAATCAACTTTTTGTACGTAGACTCATCTGGAGGAACTCCTACAGTCTTCATATCGTCAAACAAGTCCACTGCAAGACTGTGCATTCCAGCATCTAGCAGGCCTTCCATCAGAATATTGAATATGTGGGTATCTGGTTTAAGGCCTTGAACAGACAGACAAATGGCCAGTTCTGCAGCTTCTTCCATCTGGTTCTCATCACACATTGCAGTGATGAGAGTATTGTATGTAACTATGTCCGGAAAACATCCCCTCAATACCATCTGAACAACTAAACCCAAAGCCTCTTCAATTTCACCTGATTTACAAAGCGTGGAAATCAGGGGATTGTAAATAAATACATGTGGATCAAATCCCCCTTGCAGCATCACGTCTAGGACCTCCATTGCATGCACAGAGTGCCCTGCCCTGCACAGACCATTTATTAAGCTGCTGAAAGTGAATTGATCAGGACAGAAACCATCAGTGGACATGTCTTGTACAAGGTTCAGTGCCTCCTCCAATCTGCCTTCTCTACAGAACCCATCAATCAACACATTAAATGTCATATTTGTTGGTGGGCACCCGAATTCAACCATTCTTTCCCTCAATTTCATTGCTTCTTCCATGTTTCCAACTTCACTGAAGCCCTGCATAATAGTAGTGAACGTTTTCTCATCCGGCGACAACCCATTTCTTGGCATATCCTCCATCATTGAAACTGCCTGTGGGATTTGATGGGCTTTACACATTGCCTTGAGCAAGATATGGAATGTCAATGCATCTAGTTTTATGCCTCTGAGCTTCATGTCGGAATACAGAGACTGAGCCAAGTTTAGCTTGTTTTCATGAAGAAGTTGCTTCAACAGAAAACTATAAGTAAATGTATCCGGTTGCAATTCAAAATCTTCCATCAGCTTTAGCACATTTACAGCTTCATTGAACAATCCACATCTAACATAGCTTTCAACAAAAGTGAGGAAGGTACCTACTTCTACTTCACAGCCAGAACCCTTCATTTCTTGTAGCACTTTGTTCATTTGATTGAAATTTCCTTCTCTCCCAAGTTGTTGAAGGATTTCTTCGTACACAGATGAACTGGGGATGTAATTCGGCTGTTTCGATGCCCAATTGAAGATTTCGAGCGCAGATTCAGCACTATTCTGGTGACGGAGAATGCTGACAAGGTCCTTTGCGGTGAAATTCGGAGGAATTTCACGTATGGCCGATTGGGGAAGGGTCGAAATAGCACTGAAACAGGAGACCGAAGGTGCGCAGGGCTCCTCATGGCGTTGGGGGGCTGACAATGATACGAAGTTAGAGGGCTTATAAGAAAGATGCAACGGTAGGCTTTGAAGATTTCGAGTGGAAAAGAAGTGGTCGGCTTTTAGAGGCGGATAAATGACCATTTGGGCCATCTAGTTACAACGAAGGCAAGAGGAGGGCAAATACATAGAAATACTCATTAGTTCAAGATGGGTGAGAAAGAATCTGAGAGCTGAGTTGTGGGCTTATAAGAAAGATGCAACGGTAGGCTTTGAAGATTTCGAGTGGAAAAGAAGTGGTCGGCTTTTAGAGGCGGATAAATGACCATTTGGGCCATCTAGTTACAACGAAGGCAAGAGGAGGGCAAATACATAGAAATACTCATTAGTTCAAGATGGGTGAGAAAGAATCTGAGAGCTGAGTTGTAGCAGAAGAAAATATATCCAACTACCAAAATGGTAGAAAGGAATTCAAGTAGGAAATTCTTTCATCCATTCTGCGAAGCGAAAAGTACTTCTCAGAACGAGAGAGAGAGAGAGGGACGGGAGGAGGAAAGAGAATACGGAGTGAGTGAGATTCGGATGGGGAGAATGGAAAGCAAGCCCTGAGGTTTGTCTTTCTTTTTAGTTATTTTTACAATTTAAAAAAAAAAAAAAAACGATAAACAGAAAGCGAAAAACCAAGGGAAAAGGTCTTTTCTTATGGAAGATGGTGGCGGGGATGGGGAGATTGCGAATGAGAAATGCAAGGGTGGGCTGAAGCCAAAAAATACGGATAACCCTCCTAAAAATTGTATAAAATCACCGACTCGAGGACAGCCAATTTACTTGTCCGCTGGTTTCTGTTTCAACTTCCAATAACCAGGCCTCCGTCGCTTGGCCAGCCCGGCTTTACCACCTTGTATTTTCTAAATCTTCCATACAGATCCCAATTTCCAAAGCTTCAATGCAACTCTAGCATCTGAGAAAACTTCCATAGATAAATTTTATTCATATTTTAATGTTGTATATCCCCGCCTGGAGTTGGACATTAATTACATGATGCGACTCTCACTAGAGAATTGGGGAAGTGATTTGTATTTTATGGTGAGGTTAAGCTTTTGTTTTTATTCTTCAGATATTGAATTGGGGAAGCGATTCCTATAGAACTTTTTCTTCATTAACTCTGCATAATCCACAAAATGAACCGTTTGTTCTAAACAAACAATAATCTCCCAATTTCGGGGTATTTTTGCGTTATTAAATATATGGCATATAAATCCTGATGGCTTTGTATATTTCAAATTGAGACCATCTTTTGCTGGTTCATAAAAAGTAATAATTATTGCACCCATTGGACTCTGAGAAAATCAACTGCTTCCATTTCCTTGGTTAACAAAACATTTTAACAATATCACACTTCTTTGTTTTGGATTACATACATATTGATCTAAAAATGAATGGGAAAAGTTCACACTGTTGGGAACTTAATGTCCGGTATTTGATTTTGGCAATCAAAACGGAGGCATTTCCATCAGAAGTTGCAAAACCACCGCCAGTGTTTTCTCTGTTGCGCATCCTTTTGGATAGTCTAAGATCGAAGAGATGGCCCAATGTATCCAGTCTCTCTTTCAATTCATAATCGTTGAGAAAGGCCATCACTGTGACTATCTCTGTGTCTGAGATATTTGCTGTCCCCATGATCAGCTTCACGAGCACCTTGTCAATGTTTTCTCCATGCCTTGGTCACACAAACCTTCTGCAAGCTTACAGAATAAAGACAAGCTTCGCAGAGCTCCCTCATTTGTCATTTCAACTACGAAACTCGCTACTTCTCCAATTGGTGCTCCCGCATGACATAATCCACAGAAAACCGTACGTATGTTGTAGCATTTGGTGGATCACCTTCTTTTATCATCTCTCCAAAGATAGTCATAGCTTCCTCTGTCCTCTGAAGTTTAAAGAATGCAACAAGCAAAGGGCTATAAGCTTGTGAGTTAGGAACCATCCCTTTGCCTTGTAAGCAAGCCTGAGGCCAATGTCCACTCTACCTATCCTGCAGAATCCATTAATAAGAGTCCCGTGTATAACAATATCTTCTTCCCAGTCCTTGGACTTCATCAAATGAACTGTCTCCAGTGCCTTATTTATGCTGCCTGCTTGGCAGCTGAATGAAATGAAGGAGCCATATGTGAACTTATCTAAGTATCAGACTCCACAACTTCATCCACGTGATTGCACCTGCAAAGGCCACCTATAAAAGAATTATATGTCTCTGAGTTCTTGGAAATCCCTTGCAATGCCATTTCATCAAAGATCTCTTTTGCCTTTCAACTCCCTTGTTCCTGGTGTTAGGTGGGTTCCTCCCACGTAAAGTCAAGTGGGGGGCCCCACCCAATTCGGCTTTATTTGAAATTTCTTCATCTACTCTTTTGTTTTCTTCTTCTGTTTTTCGGCGCGGGAGATATTTGCTTTCGGCGCAGCTTTCAGCGCGAGAGAAATAAAAGGTGAGCGAGAGAGAGAGAGAGATAAATAACAGATCACAAGTCTTTCTCCTCGCGGCAGAAAGAAAATCCGTCGTCGTCGTTCGAGTATTTTTAGCCTCAGCTATCAGAAGCAGCAGCAGCTCCAACGGACGAAGGAGGATTCTATCCTCACATGCTCAGGGCTTCTATGGCAGTGATCTCTTCCGGCCATCAAGAGATAAAATTCTGCCGGCATCTCAGATTTGGTGAGATCCATCCGTAATTAATTTCTATGTTGAAATCCATCCTTATTGTGATGATGAAATCCTC
>JAXCLR010000063.1:51258856-51278790 GCA_035584095.1 Annona squamosa | reverse complement strand
TGTGAAGAAATAATTAAAAAATAAGGTAGTTGTGGAGAGTGAAAAGTTTTAGATTGAAAAGTTTTAAATTGACAACTATATATCATAAACTGTGCATTCTCACAATCATTCACCATAAAGAATATCTTGTAAATACCTTCGCACTCAGACATGACAACTATATAAATACCTTCACTACTAAGAGGGTATTTCACCGGCATACAAAAAAATTCTTTTACACTTGCATAGAGCAAGATTAAACACACATGATTGCGAATACATGCCACAATAGTTACTATTGGGGCATTGCTACAATGTTATGCTACCTTTGTTTGTGAAAAAAAAAATTTGTAGAATGGTAATTTTCATGCTTTTCAACTTTTGTTTAAGATATTTTCAACGCAATTTGAAAAGGTCTTTCTTGTGCAATATTGTATCAAGTATAATAGAATGTTAACGTGAAACTTACCTATTTATGATTGTTCAACCGGACAAGATGGGACAAAGATGGAAGATAAGATGACAATTTTATTTGTTTAATGTATCCTTTAACTTTTGGATTTGTGTTTGAAAAGTAAAATAACTTTTGAATCAAAAGTTTTTGAAATAGAAAAACGATATGATATAATGTGTAATGATGATAAATAAAAAATATAAAGTTAAAATAGATAGTTTAATTGTGTGAATAATTGGCTAAAAATGATTGAAAATAAGGTAAAATAGAAATATGTGAAAAACTATTTAAAAATAAGATACTTGTGGAGAATGAAAAATCTTAGATAGAAAAGTTTTAATTAAAAAAATTTTGCAAAAACAAACACACCATGAGAAAAATTTTTTTTTCTCATTTCTAACATATAACAGTATCTTAGCTAATCACTTCATCCAGATCTCATATTTTGCATCCAATTGAATGATCCTAAACGACTTTCCTTTGCAATGTCAGCTTCTTCGATAGGAAATTCTTGAGGGAAGTGCTCATGTTCTCTAGAGACCCGAAAGCGTTGATGCGTATTTTCCCCTTCATCCAGATTTCCTGAATACTGATGATCGTGTGATAGAAATTGTCGAAGGTTAGTAACTCGAATCATGGCGTCTAAAAGCAGCCGAAATATCAACTAAGTGGATTTATAAAATTTAAAAAAAAAATAATTCTCCACTTCTCTTGCATAATTTCTTTTTTGATTGGTATCTTGCACACCTTTTATTATCAGTTGAAATCTTAACTATCTTATTGCCTTACTTTTTTTTTATTATTATCTTTACATTCCAATGAATTTTTCCACATATTTACACATAACATCCTGTCTATTTTATCTTTATTTTACATCCTTCTAATCTTTGTCACTTTTTTTAAAAAATCTTTCCTACAGAAATCTTCCTCAATTTTTATTTTTATTTTTTTTGCTCATACCAAACGGACACTGATTAACACACTGGTAAAAAGCAAGTTATGGGAAATTCAGGCAATGTATGTCTTGATGCATTCCCTCCAAATAGACTTGAAGTTGCACGTTAGGGTTAAATGTAAAGCAGCTTCCATCATCGCCACGCAGAGCTCATCGCCTGGTGTGCCCTGAAATGCTAATCTCCCCTGAAGCTCATTTCTCATAGAATCCCCTTCTGTGCTCCGTTTTGGTAATAAAGAAGATGCATAATCATCTGAAAAATCTTTTTTTTTCCCCTTTTTTGCTAGAAACCAAAATTCTCAGTCATAGAATTTTTTGAATTTTCGAACATTGAAGAGATAACCAAATTTAGTCAGTCCATCTTGAAACTGACCATTCTCGAGAAAACCCATCACCATAGATGTCTCACTGACTGAGAAATTCGCCTTCTCCATGACCAACCTGAAAAGCGTTGCTATGGTTTCCTCCATGTCTAGGCTACGCAAACTGGATGCAAGCATAGAGAAAGTGGAAAAATCAGGCAAAAACCCCTCGGCTGTCATTTTAGAAACAAAATCCACTGCTTCGTTGATTGGTCCTCCCCCAAGACATAATCCACGAAAAACAATATTGTATGTGACACCATCCGGTGGCTGGCCTTTTTCTATCATCTCTTGGTAGAGGCTCATGGCTTCGTCATTTCTTTGCTGGTTATACAATTCTCGAATCACAGGATTATACGCTTTTGGGGTCGGAACTATCCCTTTTGTTTGTATGCTTCTTAGAAGCTGAATTGCAAGGTCTACTCTACCTGACCTGCAAAAACCAGCAACAAGAGTCCCATATGTAACCACATCTGGTTTACACCCATTTGACTTCATGGATTGGACTATCCTTGCTGCCTTTTTCAAGTTTCCTTCTCGACAGTAATATGAAAGCAAGGAGTTGTATGGGTAGTTGTTAGGTTTTAGACCCTCCATTATCATCTGTTCTAGAAGCTCCACAGCTTTATCTACCTGCTTATTCTTGCAAAGGCCGTCTATAAGAGTGCAATATGTCACCAAGTTCCTGGAAATCCCTTGCATTCCCATTTCATCAAAGATCTGTTTCGCTTCTTCAATTCTCTTATTCTTGCAGAGTCCATTTAGTACAGTGTTATATGCCACAATACTTCGAGGGCAGCTGATAGATTCCATTTCCTTGAGTAACAACAAGGCCTGTTCAACTCGCCCTCTTGAGCAAAGATTTTCAAACAAAACGCTGAATGTAAATTCATTAGGAGGAATTCCTACTCTTTTCATGTCTTCAAACAATTCTGCTGCAATGTCATGCTTCCCAGCCATGAGAAGGCCGCCAATTAAAAAATTGAATGTGTAGACATCTGGTTGAAGGCCTTGAACAGACAGACAGCAGGCAAGTTCTGTAGCTTCTTCTATCAGGTTCTCATCACACATTGCACCAATGAGAGTATTGTATGTAACCACGTCTGGAAAATGGCCCCGGAAAACCATCTGATCAAGAACCTCCAACGCCTCTTCAATCCCAACTGATTTACAAAGCCCAGAAATCACCGTATTGTAAGAAATTATATTTGGACTAAATCCCTCTCGCAGCATCATATCTAAGATCTCTAGTGCATGATTGAGGTGCCCTGATTTGCACAAACCGTTTATCAAAATGTTGAAAGTGAATTGATCAAGATGGAAACCATCAAGAGTCATTTCTTGTACCAGATCCAATGCTTCCTCTAGTCTGCCTTCTTTACAGAAGCCATTAATCAACACATTAACTGTTATATCTGTCGGTGAGCACCCAAATTTCTCCATTCTTTCTCTGATTTTCAGTGCCCCCTCCAGATTTCCCACGTCAATGAAGCCCTGCATAATGGTATTGAATGTTGTCTCATCAGGTGACAATCCATAGCTTGGCATCTGCTCCATCGTCAAAACAGCCAGCGGGATCTGGTGATCTCTACACAATGCCTTGATCAAGATATTAAATGTGGGAACATCAGGTCTCACGTCCTTGAGCCTCATGTCTGAATACAAAGACCCCACCAGTTTTAGCTCGTCTGCCTCAGCGAGAAGATTCAGCAGAAAATTATAGGAAGATGCATCTGGTTCCAAGTCGAATCCTTCCATCATCTTCAGCACATCTACAGCTTCATGGAACAATCTACATCTAACATAGCTTTCAAAGAATATACGGAAGATGCTCACTTTGATTCCGCAGCCAGAGACCGCCATCTGTTGCAGCAGTATATTCATCCGCTCGAAATTCCCCGCTTCGCCAAGCCGTTGAAGCATTTCTTCATAAACAGAAGAAGCGGGGGTGAAGTTGGGGTGTTTTGAGGCCCAGTTGAAGATTTCAAGGGCAGATTCTGCGTCATTTTGGCGGCGGAGAATGTCGGCAAGGTCCTCTGGGGTGAAATTTGGAGGAATTCCACGAACGAGGGATTGAATGAGGTTTGAAGCAGCACTGGAATTGGTGACTGCAGGTGCTTGGAACTCGTCGAGGCGCTTGAGGGATGATGCAAATGGCATGGAGTTAGAACCCTTCGAATAAACATTTTGTAGATTTGTAATGGGAAAGAATCGATCGGCCTTTATAGAAGAAGAAATAGTCATGTAGGTCATTTCTCTTAGGGTGGAAAACCCGGGAATCGGAAGACAGGCGGAGCCTTCAGTGAGAGTGGCATCATCTGAAGCCGCATTGCAAATACACGTGGACCCACCTAACCGGTCGACTTATCCTCTGTATGAATCACGTTCTCATTTTTTTTTTTTTTTACAAAGGAATCACTCTAGTACTACTCACAGTCAGCATTGACAGGAGTAAAGTAAGAGTGATCCAAGCTATTCATTGTTAAAAAATCATATGTACAAATGTTTCTACAAATAGCAACGGGTGGATTATCCCACTAGGACTGATAGTCCTCAGAAGAAACCAAAATCAATTCAGCTAAGGAATGAGCGATTACGTTACCCTGCCGAAGCACATGATGAGCTAAAAAAGAGACATTGCTAGTAAGGATTGACCTAATCTCATCAATAATAAAACCTACCTCAGAGGAAATAGATTCCGAATTAGATATGAAATTGTAAAGAATGAGGGAATCGGTTTCGAATTGCACTTGTCTGAGATCCTATTGGGTTGCCCACCTAATCCCCAAAAGGAAAGCCGTAGCCTCCATGAAAAGTGAGTCCCTTACCCCATCCCGTTTCCATCCAGAAGCCGCGACAAAATCACCATATGAATCTCTAATAACAGCTGTACACCCAAACTTATCCATACTCACGCGACTGCGCGCATCCTCCTTGATCTTCACAAAAAAGGGCGACGGTTTGGTCCAACGTGGAACCAGATCAACATCCACAAGCCCAGATTTCGATATCTTCCCTGCACTCCCATGCTGGAGAAGGAACTCAGTACACCAAACCAAAATATCAGCAAAATTCGGTTTGATGTTCTCTTCCCTAAATTTGTTTCGAAAGTACTATATCCTCCAGCAACACAAAATGAAGAGGGTAAGATCCTTATAATTGATCCTCCGCACAAGAGATTCCATAATTTCTCTAACCGAAGTTCCATGGGGATTCAGTCTCGCAGCCCTCCAGCAGACTCCCAAGGTCATAGCACACTCCAAGAACAGGTGGTTCGCATTTTCGACTCCATTCTTACACGGAATACAGCAGTTGTCAATCTCAAGTCCCCTATGACGAAGATTCTTGAGGGTAGGGAGGGTATCAGTGAGAAGACGCCATCCGAAAACAATGACCTTACTCGGGAGCTTCAGACGCCACGTTCTCATCTTTATAACTAGAATATCTTTCTAATATTTTATTAAGGTTTCCTTGTACGAGTTCTGATTTTCTTTCTCAAATGTGAACTTTTGAAGGAAATTTTTTTGAAAATGAGACAAATATGGCATGACAGTGGTAGAGATAAGTAATAAAGAAAATAAAGTTAAAATAAATGAAGTAATTATATGAAAAAATAATTTAAAAAATTTTGGCAAATACCAATACACTCATAAACTTTATCCTTAATTCTATAAAATTTTAAAACTTTTGAATATACGCACATATTTTGCCTAAATTCTATTTATACTTACAATGCTAAAGATCTATTAAAGAATTTATTAGTTCTCTCGAAAATAAATTTATCTTGAAGGTTTATGTTTAAAGAATATATGATTTTATTGTTGTAGAAATACTAAAAATTTGTTTGGATGTGAATTTTCAATTGTAAAATCATAATTAAGAATGTGCATATTCATCTTTTTCTCTAAGAGTTAACGGTTGTTTTAACATATCCTTAATATGAGTAAAATTTTAAGCAAAATATATGAACATATTTAGAATTTCAAAAGTTTATGAATGTAAGGGAGTTATAAATAAAATTTGTGGGTATTTGTAAAATTTGTCTTAAAAATAAATTAGTTATATGAAATATAAAAAAATTGAAAAATAAAGTAAAAGTGGAAAAATAAAACGTTTCCATGGAAAACTTTTCTTCATGGTATTAAGAATGATTGAAAATAGAATAAAGTGGACAAAGAAAACTTTTCCGAGAAAAAATTTTCTTTGTAATATTACATTAAAGAATAGTTTAATTACTCCAATGATAAATTTTTGTGTTAGTTTGTCAAAAAATTTATATTAAAGAAGATAATTTGGATTAACCAATCTTTCACTTGAATAAACTAGGGTGATTAAAAGCCTTGCTTATGGACACTAAACTTTTATAAATAAGATGCGGATAGCCCGGAAAAACCTAAGCCTAAGGGGACTAAGTTGCAATCTTAATTTAGATTGGGTTCCAAATTAAATTAGATGTTGGATTTTTGGCAGCATATATTACCAAGTTTTTCTTATCGTGAATTAGGTTGATTACTTTTTTTTATTTTGCATCTTATGAGATAAGAAACTATAATAGTTTTTTTTTAGGATTAATGCTATCATTCTATCCAAAGCATGCATGATTATGATGATGGAGAAGTCCTTGTTGTCCCCATGACCTTTTGATTTGGAAAATTATAAATGGAGTTTTTATTTTTTAATGCATGTACAAACATATTTTCTTAATAATTTACATATAATTCACGAAAAATGCCAATATGCAAAATTACTTAAAAATAATTTTAAAAAATATAGTGAATTAACCATAAAAATACTAGAATCTAAATAAAATATCTTTAAAATAGTTACAATTTTGTGCAAGAATTCTCCAAAAGTAGACTTTACGAAATGTGTGTGTTCGTTTATACTTAAACTTTTAATATAAAATATTTTGATAAAAAATATTCATTCTATATAATACTTCGTTTTTAATTATTTGTACATATCTTCTTTTACAACTATTTTGCTTTTCAATCATTTTCACAAGCTAGTTATACAATTAACTTATCAATTTTAACATTATTCTTTATACTTCTCATCTTACTCATTTTATTTCATTTCATTTTTATACAAAAAAATTTCATTAAAAAAGTTTTATCCTTTTCCAAACACACTCTCAACAATAAAATTTCGTTTAGCAATGGAAGTGCTAAAATTTTTGGACAAAAAATTTTGGTATAAAAGTTTTCAAATAGAAAAAATAATGTGATATAATAAGATAACAATAAAAAAGAAAAAAATAAAGTTAAAACATATAAGTTAATTATATGAGTAGTAGTGCTGAAATAATTTAAAAGTAAGATAGTTATATAGGAAATAAAAAAAAATAAAAAAAGAATAATTATGGATAGTAAAAATTTTAGGGGGTATTCGGAAAGTAATAAAATTTGTAGTAAAAAACTTATATATAAAAGTTTTTGAAATAAAAGAAATTATGTGATATAATAAAAGTTATGATTAAGAGAAAAGAGAATAAACTAAAAATATATAAGTTAGATGTACAGATACTTGTGTAAAATAAATAAAAATTATTAGAGTTGTACAAGAATAAATGAATAAATAATTTTAAAACAAAATAGTTATCGAAAATAAAAAGCTAAAATTAAAAAGTTCTAATTTGAAGAGTTTTTGGTATAAATAAATTCACTCTTAGTTTAAAAAGTTTTGCAATTAAAGTTGTTTTTGTTTAATTTAAAACATTTCACTTTATTTAACTATCCTATTTTTAAATTATTTTTCACAGTGTTTTAAACAATTATTCCACTTTTCAATTATTTTATAAACTAGGAATATATTTATTTATATATTTTAACTTTATTTTCTTTATTACTCATCATTAACGGAATTATGTTACATTTTGAGATCTCCTCGACTATACACGTGTGAAACATTACGACTGTAGATTTATGCATCTCCAAGGCGATGATGCAAAACATGACATTCGGTCTATGGAAATTCCGATACTCATCCTGTAAACTAAAAGATACTTTTTATCGCATTACGGAAAAATCAAGACACTTGAAACTTTTTTATATGATAAATTACTTTGAAATGATAAGAAAATATACAGAAACATCAATGCTCACCGAAGCGTATGAATTGTTATTGACCTTTTATTTTAACTAAGCATGGAATTTTAATTTTTCCGAAAATAAATAATAATTATTTTTTATTATCTTGTAAAGTTTTATGGATGATTCAACGGTTTGGATCGTTAGATGTATGGCTGATCTTTCCTGACTAAAAATAGACACGTACGATTGATATAATGGGATAGCATGCTTTATACCGATAGCCTCACACGCGCGCCTACCCTCCCCATCCACTCCTCTTCTTTCTCTCATCAGGTGCTTTTCCCAAGCCATTGGAATCGGACGATCATCTGTGCGCTTCCGCGCTTCCGTTGCCCTAGATTTCCTGCAGAATCCCTCAACTCGCTCTTTTCCTTCCACATCCGATCGTCAGATCCGGAAAAAATGGTGAGATTTTTCTTCCTTCCTGACCCTTCTTGTCAGCTAGGGTTCCGTTTTTCTCCCGTATTTTTCTATATTGCTGGACCTGATACAGGCAGGACACGCTTTGTTCAGCTGATGTCGATCTATTTCCCTCGAAACCCTGTGATTTTCGACGAGTTTCTGATAGATTTTTCAGTAGCAGGGGTGTTTTAAAAAAAAAAAAATTTTGGTTATTTATATATATATTTTAAGCTCTCCGATCCTCGGTCGCGCTTCGTTTTACATATGGTTGTCTCTTCGACTTCCCGAGCGGTGGATGAAGTCGGAAGAAACTGAGGCGCAAATGACATGGATATTGTGTTTCGTTTTGGAGATTTTTGTCAACCTGTTGAAGTTCTCCGCTATACATGAGTGATCTGCAAGTTTTAAAAATATATTTTTTTGGCTGAGATTAGATTCGAGTTGTGTCAGATCCCATCGTGTTGGCGTTTTTGTTGTCTTTGCGTAGGCAAATGCGGCATCAGGAATGGCAGTGAATGATGATTGCAAGCTCAAATTCTTAGAGTTGAAGGCGAAGCGGACCCATCGCTTCATAATCTTCAAGATAGATGAGAAACTGAAGCAGGTTATTGTTGAGAAGCTCGGTGAACCTGAGCAGAGCTACGAGGATTTTTGTGCCAGTCTCCCTGCTGATGAGTGTCGCTATGCCATCTATGACTTTGACTTTGTAACCGAGGAGAATTGCCAGAAAAGCAAGATTTTTTTCATTGCCTGGTAATCTTTCTATTTATAGTTTTGGTGCTAAGAACTCTACTTTCTATTCTATGTGCAAAATGTCATTCCATGCTGCTATTATTTTGAAGGTCTCCTGATACATCGAGGGTGAGGAGTAAGATGCTTTATGCCAGCTCCAAGGATAGATTCAAGAGGGAGCTAGATGGCATTCAGGTTGAGTTGCAAGCTACTGATCCCACTGAGATGGGTCTTGATGTTATTAGAGGCCGTGCCAATTGAGTTTGTATTAGATGCCTTGCAATGGAGGTTTTTATCATACAGTCTGGTTGCTTAAGTGAAATGTCTATAGTTTTATGGATGGTTACTTTGGCTAAATATGATGTTGGGTTGTTTGTTTGGATTACAGTACAGCCTTTCTTGTCCTGCTTTAAAACCATATTGGCGAATTCTAGTATATCATGTGATTGCATACCTGTTGAACCTATGTGATGAGTGGCTCTATTTGTAGTACTGTGAGGCGTACAAGCTAATGCTGTATAACAGTTTGTGGGTGTAGGCAATACCTTTAGTGTTTGTCTATAATTTCGGATGGATGCTTAACCATTACGTTTATGTTAATCTGGATTTTGGAGAAGGTGAGTTTTTCGTAATTTCTAACACAATCCTTTTTCCTCATCTATAGTGATGTATAACAGTTTGTGGGTGTAGGCAATACATTTAGTGTTTGTCTATAATTTCGGATGGATGCTTAACCATTGTGTTTATGTTAATCTGGATTTTGGAGAATGTGAGTTTTTCATAATTACTAACACAATCCTTTTTCCTTGTCTATAGATTATATGAATGATTATACAACCAAATCTAGAGTACTGCTATTTCTGTTATTGTAATATTGGGTTTTTTTTTTGATGAAAATATTGGGTATTATTATCTGAATGAATGCGTAATTTGCAGGTAGAAGTTAAATCAATACCTATTTGGTGATAGTATCATTGGTAGAGATTCCGTATAAGCAACTGCTGTTGCGGTTCTAGCATTGGAATTGGGTTTGGGAATCCCTGCCTGCAAGCATACCAAGTAGGTCTAGAACTGATCTCAATGTAGTCACTTTTGCAGAATTGCATATTTCTGCTTTTGCAAACAAGGTGAGTTTATGCATAATGCAGATCCAATTCACTGAAATTGCTTGATAATGTTGTAGAAGTTTTGATGGCCAAGTGATAAGTGCATTTTCAAAATGCTATCTGATGTTAATTGTTTGTAGCTTGACGGAAGCCTTGCTTAATTTCAAACTCGAGGTCTTTGAACTTGAACAGAGAATATTGTAGACTCTTCTAATTTAGAGCAGCATTGGGTTGCTATGATACTTTGCAACCGGGCTGATATAGGAAACATAAACAGATATAACCCCCCTTTAATAATTTATTTAATCCATGGGATTGTAATCATAGTTTCAGATCACCAACTTAAATATTGGATTTCAATGTAATTCAAGTGGTTTGCATTTTTTTTTCCCTGAAGTTTTCGGGAATTCTCTCTTCATTTGTAAGAAAGTTTCTGTCATTTTTCATATTAATCATAAGTTGCATATCCTTATTGTTTCCACATGAATCAGGTCCTATTCTGATCATTACCAATTATCTTCAGAAAATGGTAGTCCAGGAAGCTTCCCAACTTAGCAGTAGGCTATACCTAAAGGTTTTGGGAAAGCAAATGCAGGAAAGTTGCAAAGAAAACTTTAGGAATGCAAAATCGATAAGTTGATCCTTCTAAATTCTGTGAAATGATGATTGAGATAAGGTTAGAAATGAATGCATTCATACTATCAAAAAAATAAAAAAGAAAAGAAAGGATGAAAGAAAATGAATGCACTCAATGAAACCTAGGTACCAGTACCATTAACTTCTGGAGATTCTGGTCATGTGTTGCAGTGGACATTAATGCTCCATTGTTGAAGGGAAGGTCCAAAAATGGGCATATGTGGTTGCAGTGTTGAATTACGAATTGGGTGCCAATGGTTCTTAAATGGAAAACTGATAGGATGAAGCTAGAGGGTGTCATAGGCCTTTGATTATGATGATCACTATTCGGTTAAATTTTTATTGTTGCATAATGCGATGTTCTATACGGAGAAGGGAATTGTAGCATGGCATAAATTTTCAATTTTTTCAAAATGAAATGAGGGTTTGGTAGGAGTGCTTTTCTCTGAACGGTATAAGTTGTTTATGGTTGGTTATGGAAGGCAAAGACTTTCAGATGGTAGCCTGGTGATGGAGGATTGTTTAAGCAATATTTTACCGAATTGATGAATGACAAGATGGTAGATTTGAGGGAGGAGCAATATTGCTTACGTTGTGGGTCCTCCTGTTTCTGATGTGGGAACAGGGTCATGCATGTTGCACTGTTTCGTAGACTCATTGCAGTTTACAATGATTGATGATACTCCGATTCCAGAACCTGTGCATTTTTGTGTTGTTCTAATCGAAGAAATAAATGGGTTCGATTCCAGGCCGTAATCTACACTTTTATAAGTAGTAATAATCAAAGAAGTACATGCGTTCGCCAAGGATCGCCGTGTAGAAAGGCCATAGCTGCTAAATCTAAGACGTGTTCCTCTAGAGAAAAGGAAGAGAGGGGGGGTGTTAATTGAACTTTGGAGCAAAGAGCTATAATCCAATACAGCTCTCTCTTCCAATCTGCATTATTACATTCTCATCCTATTTTACCATCTCATTCCCTATCGTGTGGTGGACTGGTAGTTCTTCATTAGACTAGTTTATGGTTGGCAAGCCACTCAATACATTGTTGCTAATAATGTACTCTGGCAATTCATAATTCATATGTTGCCTTGTGCTGAGCGGCTATCATGTAGATATCGCTTTCTTTCTTCTTTCCATGTAAAAAATGGTTGTGTTACACGCTTCGTTCAACCAGTGGGATGCATGAATGCGGATGTTTGTTTCATTCATTATTCCAAGTTCACTGCGCCAATTGTGTATTTCAGTCTTGTAGAATAATATCAGGTGTTGGTAAATAAAGGTTTATGTGGAGTAGAAGTGACTGTTAAAAGTCATCCAAATCGCCGGAATGAATGGTGAATGGTGGGTTGCCCACTCCCACTGAAACAGACAAATGACGTATTCAGATTCCTGAGATTGGTATGTGTTTTCAGGGCTCTATCTGATATAGGACAAGGTTTTGGCCACAGTGTTCCACTATAACGTAGACGCTGCTCTCAGTGTCTAATCCCACGGAAATTGGATGAAGGAGAAACATCAATGCTACAACTTGAGATCCCATTGCCTAGTTATGATGAGAGCTCCAACTCATGTCATCAAAATCTCTACGTAGAGTTATTCGTTGGCGTTACGGCTGCAGCTACAACTCAATTTCCAAGGTTTTCTTTGAAAAAATGCATATTGCTCTACGAATACGTGTCCACATGAAGAAAATTCATTATTGGTTAAAAATGAGGCGTTTGGGGTATTTGTGACTCATGAAAAATTACGAAAAACAATCTAATCCCCAAGCTGACGGGTAAAGCTGTCTATTGACGTTTTAGTAGGTATTCTCACCCCCGGTTTTCGCTATCATGTGGTGTCTGGTGTGACCCTCGGCTTTGGTCGGAGCGTCTACAAATTGAATGAAATTTTAATTGCAGGTCTTGTTGGGAATCTTCAGAGAGCAACTAGTTACACCTGCACGCGGTGCTTCCCAGGACAAGAAGCACAAGGAAACAGTACTTCTGGGGCTAACGGCAATGATCGGAGTGGGCCCAGTAATTCTGAGAGAAATTACAATGATGGAAGTGGGGACCGTAATTCTGGAACAAATCAGAATGATGGAAGTGGGGACAGTAACTCTGGGACAAATTACAATGATGAAAAGAGGCAGTGGGCTCTCATGTATACCTAATTCGTAGCAAGTTCATGGCCAAAAATAAAGGAACGAGAATGGAATGGTTCCCGTGGCGCAAGGATGATAACAAGCTTCATCAAAATTTAATATTGCATGTGCAGCATTTGCTCAACAATACATACATTCGTATGTAAATAAAGAAAAAATGTTTCGATCCATTAACATGTGTAGTAATACTTTGTAGAATTATCCATATATTTATAATATTTTAAATAGTTTAGATGTTTAAAATACTACTTAAAAATTAATATTTAATATTTAATATTAATTCATTTTATTATATTGATTTTACACATTTGTACATAGGGCCTATATATAATAATACTAGACAAATGAAGACAAATAAAAATATTTTCATGATAATATAAATGATGCTAAATAGAATGAATGAAGCGAAATTTCTTATTAACCATTGGAATTAAAAAATGGATAGTGTTACATGAAACCGATGGTTAAAAATCGCCTACTTCCGATGGATCATTAATCCACAATTGAATTATGTTGGCCATGCCTGTTGACTTCAACAGCCACGTTGGGGCTGATATTTAAAGAACTCTTGCCAATTTTCTATCAGACATGATTTGCCAATGGTTGTCTCTCTCTCCTAATTATCTAACCACGTTCAGCAAATGTCACATCAAAAGAATTTTCTTTCGTGGAGAATTTCGCATTAAATTATAGATAAAGCAAGCATTGATTGCTTATCTGTTTCAATTACGAAATTATTTACAAGCATACTTTAATTGCAAGTCATCCGTCCATCCCAAAATCCCACTTTTTTTTTATTATTAAGAATTGCGTTATTGGGTTGAAAAGCATTATCGAAGCACCTTTACATCACGAAAGTGAATTAACCAACAAAAGGATAAGGTCTGTCTTGTCGTACTGAACTTTCCGCAAAGTTCTCACTAAATCACAACCCTGTCAATTAAGTTTTTGATGAAGATTATCGTTATGAATATTATAATTGCCAACCCCCAAATATACTTACAAAGTTTGCTCTAAATCCAAATGTACCATTGATCTTTTGGTAATTACAAATATATTCATGTAATTTGCCCGAATTCCATTCTTACCCATGCCCTTATTTTCAATGATGAATACATCCAGACCCTAATTATAATTTTAAACTAAAAATTCACATTCAAATCAATTTTTAGTACTTCCATAACTATATAATTATAATAAGAAATGAACATTCATCATATTTTGAAATGCATTAAAGATTTGCCCTATTATTATTATTATTAAAAAGATCAAATAATATTTATTACGAAAAATTCATTGATTTGATATTGCCATCTTCATTCGGTTACAATCTTTCATTGGCTTCTAGTCCGCTGGGACGATCTTGTCTCGCATTCTCTCATTCCTGCTTATTTTGAAATGAAAACTATGATTTTTCAAACAGCATGCATGTGTTCCAGATGTACATCTCATGAAGCACTACCGAGCATTTTATGCATTTGAATGCAAAATGGTAAAGTTGTCACTAAAAAGGGCGCCAGCGTGGTGCACAAACCAAACCTCCCCCATTTTGCAAGCTCCATAGTAAGTGCTTACGCGCACCGCTTTACCCTAAAAGTGTTCCCCCTACCGTGGAATAAAGCACATATTCTAGATTCCCTTAGAATCCAAGCATGAAAATTTAAAAAGTATAATTAAGTGTGTTTGGCAATGGTTAAAAAGTTTCAAGTTAAAACTTTTTCATCTAAAACTTTTCACTCTCTACAATTATCATATTTTTTAATCATTTTTTTACATTTTCTTATACAAATATCCTGCTTTCAATTATTTCTACACAAATACTCACACAACTAACTAATCTATTTTAACTTTATCCTTTTTACTTCTCATCATTACCTCTATCATATCACATCATTTAACAACTTTTACTATCCAAAATTTTTTACCAAAAGTTTTATCAATTTCCAAACACACCCTTAATTCCCAAACACACTCTTAAAATATGACAAAACACGTTGCTTAGATTTTTAGCTATACTACGGGCACGTTCCAAAACATAGAAGACTCTTGCATCAAATCTATATCTATATCAAGGATGAGAATGCAACGATTGTACAAGCATAAATACAGTTCTATTAGAAATAGGTATAATTTATAATGAAAATTAAAAAATTAAAAAAAAACTATCTTGAAAATTGAAAAGCTGTCTTCAGAATAATGATGTAGATTCAATTCAAGAATCTTATATAGCTTCGATCACACCCTAAGCAATTTAAATAAGAAAAAAGGTCCAAAAATTACTGGCAAACGCAAGACCATGAAGGACAACCTACGTCACCCAAATAACAAAAAAAACAAAAAAAACAAAAAAAAAACACCATCCGGGAGAAAAAAGAGCCCCAAATGTGAAAGCCATTAATCGTATTCCCACCTTTTATGTAAACCTGCCATGGCCTAATATATTATTTTTTCGCTCAAAAATTTCTTTAGGTCAAATGCAGCCAGCTTAAGACGTGTCCCAAGTCATACAAAATTCTGCAGCCAGCTTAAGACGTGTTCTAAGTCATACAAAATTCTTTGATCGAATCTGTATCACTATTTTCAAGACAACTTTCTAATTTTCAAAGGAACTTTTTCAATTTTCAATATAATTTTACTCATTCTCAATACAATTTTACTCATTCCTAATATGCATCATTACATTCTCATCCCAAATACAGATTCGATCTAAGAATCTTATGTGACTTGGAATACACTCTTATATTTACAGTTAATGATCAATGAATTCGGATGTGTTAATACTTGGCTTGGCCCAAGGCCAAGTAGAACAGCCAAGGAAATTATTATAATATAATATATATTGCATTTGGCATCGTTAAGGTTATTTATGAAAGACATACGAGAACGTTTGCAAATAAGTGATACGAAAAAATAATTGTTAACTCGTAGGAAAATGTCAAATCAATCAAAAGGCATAAAAAATAAGGCGCGAAACTTTTCCTCATTCTGGAACAGGTAAATCCACAAAATACTATCATCTAAAAAACATTCGCAAAATACAGTCCTGTCAGCGGTAAATGTGGTTGCCTCGAAATTGTGAAAACCATAGTAAAATCTTTTTGTATTTCTCAGAATGAATCAACTTGAAAAATTTATGCACCTAAGTATTTCTAACCTATGATAGCATAATTAATTTAAGTCATCAAGTCATCCAAGAAAAGATGAACATGCCTAATCTTCAATTTCTCAAAACCACTTACCATTCCAAAAAAGAATAACAATTAATTTTCAGCTTTCCAATACAACTATCCTAATTCATGTAAGACTCTCATTCCAAACACAACTACAGTTTTTCTACCCCCATTCTCATCCAACAGAAATGCCTTCTTAGAATTTAAGGATATGTCGTGAGCATCCTATTGGATTGAATGGAATGAGGATAGACTACTTTCTCGTTCCCAAATATTACATTTTCCATTCCTCATGCAATCTTTCATTTCTTAATACATGATATCCCTATTTTTTCCATTTCTAAGTTATTTTTTCTATTCCACATACAATCTTTCATTTTCTAATTTACAACCATCCCTCCTTACATAATCATCTCACCGAAGTTTTATTCGTTGGTTGCACTTCCAAACAAGCAGAGAAAGCAGCTTAAAAGACGGAAGAACCAAAGAAGTAGGACTCATTTATGACAGAAAAAAATCAGCTATCGACTAAATGCACTGGAAGCAAGATCCAATAAATTAATGTGAATCACTTCGTTGTGGATAAATCAAGGAAGGAGAGCTCAACCACGGCCAGGTAAAACCTAGCTCTGACTAGATTAAATGGAAATGCGGTCCAACAAATTATGTTCGATTCTGATGCACATCATGTGAATTGAAAATTGCTGCCAACAACAAAACTGAATCATCATCATCATCATAAGCCATTTCCCACCTATATGGGGTCGGCAACAAAACTGAATAGAGGGAAGAAAATTTTCCCAAACAGATAAACTGCATATCGTCTTCAAATTCAAAATGCATGTAGAGACCCAATGAGAATCCCAAGCATGAACATACTCCTGATGAAGTGTCACATCTACACATGGCAATTGCTTCAAAGACAACCACAGGTCATGTATGTAAGTCTGTCATGACAAGTGGTTTCTTCAACGCTTGCTGTTTCAACTGTACAAATGGTTACACTATTGTGATAATACAAAAGCAGCTAGAGGCAGACTAGTCTAATTTTTTGTATAATTCTAGAATGCTAAAAGAAAAACAAAACACTATTTCCAGTTGTTCACGCTTCAAGCATCATAAAGGACAGCAGCAATAGCAAAAAAGGCCCATTCATAAATAAGATGCGTTCCTATTGCATAGTTCAGCTTATTATAAGCGTGTCTAAGTATTATCTAAATGCTCACAACAAAAAGATAATGGATTCTAAGATGCATCACCTTGAATTTCATGGGAATACACAAGCTTAATATTAGCCTAATTTTCATTTCAAACTAATTCAACCATACTCTTTTTTCTTGCAAAGGCTCTAAATTTCTAATCAAGCTCAATTCTAAACATAAAGAAACAAAAGACCAATAAAACAGCTAGTTGAATAATCTTTGCAGGTAAAGTAAACCATCAATCTCTTATAAAGGGATGCCCTTCAAGTAACAGTGTCCAATTGAATCACCCATGCCCGACCAAAAGGAAACGGTATGATGAGGATTTAATCCACATCCAATAAAAGCACAAACATCCATCCACCTATGTATAGCATTGTAGAGGAGCATTTATCATTTCTATATTCACAAGAAAAGAAAAAAAACGGAAAAACACATGAGAACCGAATGGACCCAATTGGTAAAATAGCAAATTTGCTTCCGATGTTTGGTTCATATCAGGAATCATCAAAGCAGTGTAAAAATCAGCCTTTTTCTTCCGTTGTGTTTTTTTCATGTGAAATTACCTGCTCGTAGCATGTTCATGCTTTCTGCACCAATACCATATATTACTCCATCCAGACTGCTTTAACAATAGGCAGTTAATAGCCAATGACTAAAAATGATGTCTGAATGTCCCACATCAACTGGTAATGGTAGCATGACTTACCACAATAGCCCGAAATGCAGAAGTCACCCAACAACCAATATAAGCCATTAAATATGCTTAATGGCAGGCATTCACACTAAAACAGATGATATCATTCTTGAAAAGGTTAAATGCGCAATCAACAGTCAGCATTCAGAAACTCATGAAAATTCAGTCTTTCTGGAATCCAAATCAATATAAGATGAAAATGGTTGAGCATCCATCCATAGTTGCAGAAACATACTACAGGTGTTGGCTACCTCACAACCTGTTACACAGCATTAGCTTGTAGACGTCAGAGTGCTACAAGTAAAGACACTCATCATCACATAGGTTCCACAAGGATCAAATAACAAGATATTACTCGAATTCACCAATTTGGTTTTAGAGCAAAACAAGAAAAGACTGTATGGTAAACCCGACTACCAAACCAATATCATATCTAGCCAAATTCGCCATCCCGCGAAGCTCTAAACATTTCATTTAAGCACCCAAGCTGTATGCAGGAAATCTTCAATGCAGGAGCCCATGATACATACTCAGTTTGCACGGCCTCTGATAACATCTAGACCCATCTCGGTAGGATCAGTAGCCTGCAACTCCACCTGAATGCCGTCAAGCTCCCTCTTGAATCTATCCTTGGAACTGGCATAAAGCATCTTACTCCTCACCCTCGATGTATCAGGAGACCTTTGCAAGTAATACCAGTAAAGTGTGACTTTCTGAAAGCAAGACATGAAAATTGATGGGTGGGAGTTAAAAACAGAAACAAAAGAAGCTTACCACGCAATGAAGAAAATCTTGCTTTTCTGGCAATTCTCTGCAGTTACAAAGTCAAAATCATAGATTGCATAACGGCACTCATTTGCAGGAAGGCTGGCAGCAAAATCCTCGTAGCTCTGCGCAGGTGCACCGAGCTTTTCAACAATGACTTGCTTTGCCTTCTCATCAATTTTGAATATTATGAAACGATGGGTCCTCTTCGCCTTCAATTCCAGGAATTTAAGCTTGCAGTCGTCGTTCACGGCCATTCCAGAAGCCGCGTTCGCCTACAGTAGAAACGCGAAATCCGTTTGAGAACATGAGATCCGATAAACTCTAGTAACAGCAACGAGGAGACCAAAAAATTACTAATGCATGCGTCGACGGCCGATCGTACAACACCAAAGAAAAAAGTCGAACCCAAAATTTCAGCTCACGGATAATTCAAAGTTAAACAATCCTCGCCAGATCGACAGAATGGCGAAGATCTGCGTCTATGTCATTCCAAAACTCCCGCCACCTGGCCGGAATTCTAGAACTCAATCCGGAAGCAACAAGATGAAATAAATCCACGATCAGAGCTCCATTAAGAAGGAGCCGAAATGACTAACCTTCTTGCGGCTATAACAACAAGTCAGAAATACCTCGAAATGCATGGATTCAAATGAAATCTACATAATCAGCTCTTCGAAACAAAACCCCGCGTAGATCAAACTCGCAAACGGGTTACAAGGAGACGAAAATACAAACCAAAGCCATACATAACGAATAAAATTTTAAAAAAGGGCAAATGAAATCAAATCTCACCATGTCTTCTGGATCGGACGATCGGAGGCGGAAGGAAGAGAGGATTTGAGGGATTCGGGAGGAAATCTAGAGTAAAAAGAGAAAGGGAGACGATCGTCCGGTTTCAATGCTGGGAAAAAAAACACCTGGTGAGAGATTTTCTGGAAATATGATTGTAAAAGAGAAACAGGCCAAATAATAATGAACGGAGAAAGGGGCGGCTTGCGGAGCAGTCCTGGAAATATAGCAAAGGAATTTCGGTAGTCCACGGTCCGGACGCCAAACCATACTCACTCAGATTAAATTTTCTTGAATTCTGCCCCCATTGGGTTATCTTATGTTTATTTGTCTAAGTTAATTGTCATTGGATTAACTTAAGGGGCATTTGGCAAATGTTAACCAAAAAAAAACACTTCCATGAAGACTTTTCAATCACTATAATTATCTTATTTTTAATTCATT
>JAXCLR010000063.1:51244348-51258170 GCA_035584095.1 Annona squamosa | reverse complement strand
CAAGTTGTAAACGAGTGGATGTTCACACAGAATTGAAAATTTGGATAATTTTTCATTTAAAACAAGTGTAAATGGCTAAATATTAGAATAAACATTACGTATTGCATGGCTCGGATAAGCTCTTGTAATCACGCACGCTGGAAGCGTGTCAAGATGACGGATCGTGGGGGAAGAGCTCGTGAAGATGTGGAGCAAGGGAAGAAAGTACGGTGGCCCAACCAGAGAATGCCACGTACATATGAGCTGGAAAGTCTTGTGGACGCTTTTGTAGCACGATGGTGCGCGTCACTCGCACCGCACCGCACCGCCCACGAGTTGGACAGCGCTGCCACTACAGGTTCAACCAAAAGTTGCCGCCGTACGCTGGACCAAGCTGTCCGACGCAGTGGTCCGGCCGACCATGGCTCGACTAGATTTCCATTAATTTTATGAACATTTAAAAAAAAAAATTTAACATGTTCATCAAGGCAAACATGGCTCCCACAGTAGTGATCCAACCCGGACCATGTGCGTGAAACCGAATTTTATGAAGATTTATAATTGTTAGAATGAGAACGGGGAAGGCTGAAGTAAAAGTCAACACCGAATACCTATTTTGTTTTTATTTTTATATTTATATTTTAATTATCTTTTCATATTTTTATACAAATATTTTTTTTATTATTTTCATTTCCATTTTAATCTTATCATGTTTATTCCGCCCCTTATCTCTCATCCCTGTTCCGTTGGTCATTGCACGATATTATACTCTAGTCAGGGCGCACTAGCGAAGAAAATAGGACACATAAGAAAATCAAATCCCCAACTGGTAAAATAATTTAATATGCGTCTTACGATCACGTTGAAAATCAAGTCAATCGAAATTTTGAAAGGATTATTACTTAAAATCAACTCAATCGGAGTTTTGAATAGATTATAAATTAATACAAAAAAAATTCATAAACACATTTACACATGCATAACAATGTTATAATATTTTATATAATTATTTATCTATATAAGAATAGTATTTAACATGATTTAGATATTGTGTTGATGGCTTTAAATTTGATATATGAAATTAAAAAATACACTTTGTTGACTTTATATCTTTTAAGTATGTGACCATGTGCATACTTAATTTTCATTAAACTTGATTTATGATTAAGTGTGTGTTTAACTCAATCGGAAATTTGAATGGATTATTAATTAAAATCAACTCAATCGGAGTTTTGAATAGACTATAAATTAATACAAAAAAAATTCATAGATACATTCACACGAGCATAACAATGTTATAATATTTTATATAATTATGTATCTATATAAGAATAATGTTTGACATGATTTAGATATGGTGTTGATGGCTTTAAATTTGATACATGAATTTAAAAATTACACTTTGTTGACTTTTTATCTTTTAAGCATGTGACCATGTGCATTCTTGATTTTCATGAAACTTGATTTATGATTAAGCGTGTGTTTAACTCAATCGGAATTTTGAATAGATTATTACTTTAAATCAACTCAATTGGAGTTTTGAATAGACTATAAATTATTACAAAAAAAATTCATAGATACATTCACGCGTGCATAACAATGTTATATATTTTATATAATTATTTATTTATATAAGAATAATATTTGACATGATTTAGATATTGTGTTGATGGCTTTAAATTTGATATGTGAATTTAAAAAATATACTTTGTTGACTTTATATCTTTTAAGTATGTGACCATACGCATTCTTGATTTTCATGAAACTTGATTTATGATTAAGCGTGTGTTTAACTCAATCGGAATTTTGAATAGATTATTCCTTTAAATCAACTCAATTGGAGTTTTGAATAGACTATAAATTATTACACAAAAAATTCATAGATACATTCACGCGTGCATAACAATGTTATAATATTTTATATAATTATTTATTTATATAAGAATAATATTTGACATGATTTAGATATTGTGTTGATGGCTTTAAAGTTGATATGTGAATTTAAAAAATACACTTTGTTGACTTTATATATTTGAAGTACGTGACCATGTGCATACTTGATTTTCATGAAAGTTGATTTATGATTAAGTGTGTGTTTAACTCAATCAGAATTTTGAATGGATTATTGCTTAAAATCAACTCAATCGGAGTTTTGAATAAACTATAAATTAATACAAAAAAATTCATAGATACATTCACACGTGCATAACAATGTTATAATATTTTATATAATTATGTATCTATATAAGAATAATATTTGACATGATTTAGATATTGTGTTGATGGCTTTGATTTTGATATATGAATTTAAAAAATACACTTTGTTGACTTTATATCTTTTAAGTATGTGACCATGTGCATACTTGATTTTCATGAAAGTTGATTTATGATTAAGAGTGTGTTTAACTCAATCGGAATTTTTAATGGATTATTACTTAAAATCAACTCATTCAGAGTTTTGAATAGAATATAAATTAATACAAAAAAATTCATATATACATTCACGCGTGCATAACAATGTTATCTTATTTTATATAATTATATATCTATATAAGAATAATATTTGACATGATTTAGATATTGTGTTGATGGCTTTAAATTTGATATATGAATTTAAAAAATACACTTTGTTGACTTTATATCTTTTAAGCATGTGACCATGTGAATACTTAATTTTCATGAAACTTGATTTATGATTAAGTGTGTATTTAACTCGATCGGAATTTTCAATGGATTATTACTTAAAATCAACTCAATCGGAGTTTTGAATAGACTATGAATTAATACAAAAAAAATCATAGATACATTCACACATGCATAATAATGTTATAATATTTTATATAATTATGTATCTATATAAGAATAGTATTTGACGTGATTTAGATATTGTGTTGATGGCTTTAAATTTGATAAATGAATTTAAAAAATACACTTTGTTGACTTTATATCTTTTAAGTATGTGACCATGTGCATACTTGATTTTCATTGAACTTGATTTATGATTAAGTTTGTGTTTAACTCAATCAGAATTTTGAATGGATTATTACTTAAAATCAACTCAATCGGAGTTTTGAATAGATAATAGATTAATACAAAAAAAATTCATAGATACATTCACACGTGCATGAAAATGTTATAATATTTTATATAATTATGTATCTATATAAGAATAATATTTGACATGATTTAGATATTGTGTTGATGGCTTTAAATTTGATATATGAATTTAAAAAAAAACTTTGTGGACTTTATATGTTTTAAGTATGTGACCATGTGCATACTTAATTTTCATGAAACTTGATTTATGATTAAGTGTGTTTTTAACTCAATCGGAATTTTGAATGGATTATTAATTAAAATCAACTCAATCGGAATTTTGAATAGACTATAAATTAATACAAGAAAAATTCATAGATACATTCACACGTGCATGAAAATGTTATAATATTTTATATAATTATGTATCTATATAAGAATAATATTTGACATGATTTAGATATCGTGTTGATGGCTTTATATTTGATATATGAATTTAAAAAATACACTTTTTTGACTTTATATCTTTTAAGTATGTGACCGTGTGCATACTTAATTTTCATGAAACTTGATTCATGATTAAGTATCTGTTTGGGAAGTTGTAAAACTTTTGATGAAAAGTTTTTAATGTAAAAGTTGTCAAATTAGTAGAAAATAATGTGATATTTGAGGGGTAATGTTGAAAAGTAAAGGAAATAAATTTAAAATAAATAGGTTCGCTGTACTGGTAGTTGTGTAGAAATGATTGAAAATAGAGTTGTTATATAGAAATATGTGTAAAAAATAATTTTAAAAATAGTTATTATGAAGAGTGAAAAGTTTTAGATTGAAAAGTTTAACTTAACAACTTTTGCAAATTGACAAACACAAAAAACAATTGCAAAAGTAGATGGAATAGATTTTAATTTCGATTCACTGTCGAAAAGGATTTAATAACGGTGCACCCTAGTTTATTCCTGTAATAATAAATAAAGTTATTATGTGGTTCTTAATTAACATATACTTCAAATTCACCAAATTTCCTCTCACGAAACCCTATGCAAATCACATTTCGAAATATTTTCCATTTTTTTATTTCATAATCCAAGACATATATCGTGTTTAAAATAATTAGTATATTTTAAATATAAAAACCAACTTAATCAAGAGGTTTTGTAATAGCCCAATATAATATTTAAATGAATCTAATCTAATGCACCTGGTTGTACTTAGCTTAGATGCACTCAGCTGTACTTAATCCATTTTTAAAATTCTGTAAAATTTTTTTATACAGCTATTATTCGAAGTGTATTAAGTTGTAGTAATTTCGCAGATTTTTAGATTTTTTTCGAATTTTTTAAAATCAATGAAATATTCGTAATTCACAATTTTCAAAATTTTTTAAAATTAGTAAAACTTGATATACATGTTAAATATACTTAAATTAAAGTTATATAAAAACATTTAAAAAAATGAAAAATAAGTTTTTATACCCATCTAAGCAAAGTGTAGTCAGATGCAAGATATCAACATCTATATTTAAAATTATGATTCTATAAAACTTTGTACGTTTTTACTTTCTACGGATTATATACAAATCTAATTAAAATAATTTGCTGTTACATGAAAATACTGATGAAGAAGAATATTATGCATGAATTTGATTAGAAATAAAAATCGAAAATGGAAAAATCTGAAAGGTGAAGTTTGCACCATGTTCCACAGACGAAAAGTCTAATATGCTTGTGCTATTTTAAATGCGGGTATGCTTGAATGCAAGGTTTTAAAACAATTGCAGAAGCGTACTTGTTTACTTATTTTCAATGATTATATTTGTTTTCAGAGGCTTGTGTAGAATTCTTATGAAAACATTGTATCCTGGTAAATAAACTGCACTAAGTTTGATCTGTTTCAAACCATAAAAACACGTACAAGATATATTTTTTTAAATTTTGGTGCTTCTATGAAACCCCCTCTATTTTTAAAATTTTAATGGTTGATAGAAAATTTACTTCATTTGCTGTATTTATCATCATTTATAGTATTATGGAAATCCTTTTATTTTTTTAATTTCACTGTATATGTGTCCTATCTATAAATGTGTGAAATTAATGTAATAAAATAGTTCAATATTAAAATATTAATTTTAAAGTAGTTTTTCTAACGTCCAAACCATCTAAAATATCAATAATATGCAGATAAGTGATCTTATAAACTATTATTACATTTTAATACATATATGAATTGATCTAAGTATTTTTCATAATTTATACATGAATGCACTTATTTTTGAGCGAATGTGACAAATACACATATTGGACTGAGATTAAACTTGGTTTTTTAGCTAAACAAATAGTGTTAAATATAATGAATGATTAACATTTCAAAAATGAAAAGGTTTCATAAAATAACTTCTGTAAAACTCCGTTTCATAAAAGTACTCCCGTTTTTAAATTTGCATGGTGGTGACCTAACTTGCTACCATGAAAGGCACTCGGTTTCAAATCCCCATGGGCTGCGTATTTCAATAGTCTTTGGTAGCGTGAGTAGAGAATGAGAGTCTGTGGCAGTAGTCTCTCCTGGTGTGAGAGAGTATCCAACATTTATAAAAATTTTAAAATATTCTCATATATGCGTTAGCATATTGTAAGAAATTTATTAGAGTATCTCAAAATTCAATTGAAAAAAATATGTATTGAGATGACTATAAAAACCCATAAAAAGATAATTTTTTAATTTCTGATATAATTTTTCTCATTTGTAAACTATATTATTACATATTTATTCAAAATACAAACTATATTCAAGTATCTTTATCCTTTAAAACATCCTTATACAAATGCAACGGTTGTCTCATCCTATAAAATGACGATAGGTTCCACAACTCTAGATCTACAATCTTGGAATATTATTCATTTGTGGATGATTATCCACTTGTTGAACACTAACAAAAAAAAGACATGGGATATAAAATTTGAATATGGGCTAATTTTATTTTTTCGGCTTTTTAAAAATAAATTCACTATATTTCATCTTAATCCTAAATACAACGCTCAACATTTTTAAAATTCTAAATATATCTACCGCATTTGTATTTAATCCAAAAAATGTTCATTTTGTAAGATTCTGCAAGATAAATTTTATACATAACCAAAATACTCTTGTTATAAAATAATGCATAATAAAATAAAATAAAAAGATAGAACTCACGTACAATTAAAGCATAAGTGAATTATAACATTTAATTTTTCCAATCTCATCCTAAATTTAGAGGATACATTAGTGATTTGATATATTAGCTAATGGTGTTAACTTATGATATAAGTGTTTTTTAGATTAAATTTATACGTAGCAGATATATTTGGAATTTCATAAATATTATAAATATATTTAAAATTTGAGTTGAACACAATACGTACATTTAGAAAAAGCATACATGGTCATAGCGGTCGCTGTTTTTGAAATATGTATGCTGCTCTTACTCTTTTTCTAACTCTTCTTGCAACCTTATTTTCTTTTGGATTATATTGATGCTACTTGACTATTTTATCAAACGTCCCAAAATAAGAAAAACATGTTAACAAATTAGATTCTTCTATTTTAAAAAAATTAGATAATACTACAAATAGAATAAGATGAAGGAATATGGATCTATGTTGAAAAAGGGTGTAATTCACATCAGGAAACATGGTGGTCATTTTAAAGTCGTTACATACGTATAGTTCTAGGCTAGAGGCAGTTAAAGAATGGAATGACATGCAAAACGAAATTTTAAAAAAGTATTATTATGCATTAAGAATGGAAAAAAACTGTATGAAAATTAAAAATGATATAAGGAACGAGAAGAGCAGAATATTATTTTTTAAATGGAAAAAATAGTATTGTATACAGGCCGGATGTGATGAGTATGAGATGATGATGTGTATGAAAAAAGTATTATTTTACACTAATTGTGATTGAAAAAAGTTATATTGAAAATAAAGAAGTCATTTATTAGTTTATAAGAACGGAAACAATAATTTAGAAAAAATAAAAATGTTATCCCGTGTTCATCCCCTCGGACCATCCAAGCATTCACGGGGCTCGTCATAATGCAAGTTAGTTGCAACGAGCATGTGAAATGAACTGGACCAAGCCCTGTCTTCAAAGCATCTATCAGACGAGCAGTGACTTTGAAATGCAAGTAGCGTGACAACCTTATGCACTTAAACAGGTATGGCTATTTTTATTTTTTAAATTTCACATCGTGACAAAATTTTGAATTATTTCAATGGCTATATATGATTATATGGTGGCGTATGAATGTCAAGATTTGACAAGTCGGAAACCAACAAAAGACGGAAACCCAACAAAAAGGCAAAGCATAACACAGTTTTAGCCCACGGCCCATCTCAGAGGGGGTTTTTCCTCTCCAACGCTTGTACTGACGAAACAGGCGGCCAACTTTTTTTTATTTGTTGAGTTTTAATCTTTAATTTTTTTATAAATATGTAGCTAGTATCTAGTCTTCATAATTTTGCATTTATGCAACTTAAGATTCCAGCAAAACCGACCAATTAGCCTTAGGATCATATAAGACGTTTAAAGTCCTTACAATACTCTCATTCTTCCTTTCTAAAAATTGATTTTTTTTTATTGGGCCGTTTGTTCTTCTTTTTTTTTTTTTTTTGCATCTTATCTTTTGCTTTTTGCAATTTCCATTCTCATGTTGTCAATCAGGGAACTTTCTTCGGAAAAAAAAAAACTTATAAATTGATAAAATCGAGACTAGAGAAGATGTTAAAAAAAAATTCCTACAATTTCGTACAAAATG
The DNA here is from genome assembly GCA_035584095.1 of Annona squamosa. Taxonomy (NCBI): domain Eukaryota; kingdom Viridiplantae; phylum Streptophyta; class Magnoliopsida; order Magnoliales; family Annonaceae; genus Annona; species Annona squamosa. Next base: position 51,250,363 of record JAXCLR010000063.1, on the reverse strand, counting down.
CAGGTGGGTTTAAAAATACAGCCGATATGCAGTGAAGATGACGACACGGATGCGACCGCCCACCCATCGTGGTGTTTGTAGTGCCGACAAAACTGCTCTTCAAACGTGGCGAGGCGGCTCTGCCGGTTGCCTCTGCCCTGTTCTCTACCCGCCTCGGTAATTCACTCAAGCAATGAGTGATACTAAAATCTCTTGCGTCGGGAGGGCCGCAGGCCTGTTCTCTTAGAACTGCTGACTGCACTAACAGCGCAGCTGCCGAAGAACCGGGGCTGCCTGGAGGTGGTGGGTTCGAAACTCATTTCGGCCACAAATATGTGTCGGAGCTTTGTCTCCCATTTGTATGGTTGGGGGAGCACTGAGTCTCCCTTTGGTTGTTAGAAATTGTATCTTTTTGATTATTTGGTGGAGCAGTGTTTCTAGATTTATTAAAATATCTCAGAGCCTTCAATGCAATATGTGTTAAGATGTGTGTAAATATATTCCAATAATAAAAAAAAGAACTGCTGACTTCTGTTGCACGAGTTCAAATAAGCGCGTGTTCACAGTCATACAAGGTTTTATATTAAATCTTATAGTTATTTTCAGAATAATTTTTTCAATTTTTAATACAAGGTTTTTATATTAAATCTTATAATTATTTTCGGAATAATTTTTTCAATTTTTAATATAATTTTATTCATTTTGAATACAACTTTGCTCATCTGCAATAAACATTATCATATTCTCATCTCAAATACAGATTGAATCTAAGAAAATTAAATGATTTAGAACACAAGAAAAATCCGAATATGGTTATCAGTGCATGTATTCGATATCGTTAGCAGCATTTTAGGCATTTTCCGGTGCGCATTGACGCTGGTGCCATGACGCTAGCCAAGAGACGAGTCGGGAGTCGGGACTCGTGACCATAAGATGCTTCTTTTTTGGCTTACGCAATTCAAATCATATGAATACCTGGGCTGTGGTCAGGATAATATAATTGGATGCCAGGTGAGATTTTTTTATTTTTGATATTAATTTTCTTATTTCTATTGTAATCTTTAATTTCCCAACATACAACGACCGATTAGTCCTGACTTCCTCGTGCAAATCGAATTTCTAATAGTTTACAACAAGTTAATAGCATGGGTGGGAATCGGCGGGTCATATAATTGGGTCATGATTTCTCCCACAATAACTTTATATTTTTAACGTCCCGTTCAATCATATTTTTCAATACGGAGAATACAGAGTTGAAACAAGGTCTTCATCCTCACATTTCTCTGGTGAGTTATGGGTAAAACTTCAGATTGATATCACGACAATGAATATGATTAAAAATGCAGTCAAGCATAATAATTTTAAGAATTTATATATATATGTATATAATCCCATCTCTATCAAAAAAAATGCGATTGTTTCGACATTGTATTAATTGGTAAAAGTACAGCAATATTAACTATAGCCGAAGATATTGGTAAATGCAGATAATATAACAAATTTATTGAAATAAGTTAACAAAGCATATCTTATTGAAAATTTCATTTACAACTTGAATTAATAATATAAGTTGATAGTTCAGGTTGATTTTAAAATTTTTAAAATTTTTAAAGTTTTTAAAATATTTATCTAATCTAAAGACTTATTTGTATTAAACTTAAATGTTAATTATCATGATATATAATTTTTAAAATTGAACTAATGTATAGTTTTTTTTTTTTTTTGCCAGAGCAAACACCAGCTCAATGGCAACGATGGGATTCGAACCCCGGTGGATGGGCATGTAGCCCCATGCGAAACCAACTGCCCTATGGGCAGGTTCGCGAACTAATGTATAGTTAATCACAAATAATATGAAAAATTTTAAACAAAATGAGAATAAGATAACAAATATGCTTATTTAATAAATAAATATATACGGTGTGGATTGAGACAGGGTTGATCCGTTTGACTCTATTTTTTAATTTAAGCTAAAATTTCTAATTCATTCCTATTTCATGTCATGTAATATTGATTTAATACATTCAAGAAAGGATTGTATCTTGACTATCTCAATTCCCATATACTTAATGGTAAATATGGAGTCACCCCTTAAAATTGTTAACATATGCATATAAAAGCAATGTGAGTGGGAAGTTCAACATTCACAAGGCATGCTTGTAACCCCATCATTTGAGTACACTTACTTTAGGTGCCTCATCATTTAAGTTACATGACATAATAAAACAAATAAATTATAAAAAGGGGGTAACCATTTGAATGACCCAAGTAAGTTAAAAGTGTGAAGGGTTAGAGATCTAGATTTTGAAGTTGAGTACGAGCACTTAGCTCATTCACTCTCCCATAGAGTCGTCATCTATCTAGTTTTAAGTAGGTGACATGATAAAAAAAAATAGCTCATTGTAAAAAATAGCTAGCTAGCTTGTATTACAGGGAATATTCAATTTCTATAATTTAATTGGCCTATATTTATGAATATTTATAGGCATATGCACAAAAAGCGATGATATTTTATCAAAATATTTTTTAAAGATACCGATATATAAGTCTTGAGGTGTGTTTTGTATTTAATAAAATGTTTGAAACAAAATTTTGATATATTTTTTTGAAATAGGAAAAGTAATGTAATATGATATGAGTAATGACAATGAGCAAAATAGTAAAGTTAAAATACATATGGTAGTTGTGTGTATAAGCATGGATAAATGGTTGAAAAGAAACATAGTTATATAGAAAAATATAAATAAATAATTAAATTTTATGATAGTTATGCAAATAAAAATTTTATATGGATAAATTTTCGTATTTGACAAACACTTTTTTAAAGCTTATTTGGTAAAAGGTGTGAGTGTTACACAAACTTTTCCAGCTCTCCCCATATATTATCAAAAAATAAATTGATATATTAACTACTTAATTATCTTATTTTTTTAATTTTACTTTTATATTTCAATTATTTATCACATAATTATTCTATTTATTTTCACATTACCTATAACACCTTTCAAAAACTCTACTTCTCATCGCTTTAATACCCACGTTACCAAAATAAGCTTTAATTTGAATGGTGTTTTGGATGTTATAATATAGGATTGTTTTTAGAGGAATTTAGAAATTTTTTGAACATCATGCAGCTCATTTATAAATTTAAAATTCATAATGTTTAGAATTTTAAAAATAAAAATATAGTTATTTTTGTAAATATTTCGAAAGCACCTACAAAAATAAATTTTTAAAGGGATTTAGACATTTTTCGAATATCGTGCAGCTCATTTATAAATTTTAAATTTATAATATTTAAAATTAAAAAAATAAAAATATATTTATTTTTTAAATAGCAAAAAATAAGTTCTAGAGGGAGTTAGATATTTTTCGAATATCTCGCAGCTCATTTATAAATTTAACATTTACAATCTTTTAGAATGTAAAAAAAAGAACTATTGTTATTTTTGTAAATATATTGAAAGCATTGGCAAAAAATAGTGAATAATGATCTTTTCTGACCGGTCGGTCGATCCGCAGCGTCCGACCACCAGTGAGAGCCGTTGGATGCTGTGGGTAAAATTCTAATCGTTGGATCACGAAGGAGAAAAGACTGCGCAACGTCAGGCGTTTAATGCGGGAGGAGTCGGTTCAGCCCCTGTCAGGCTTAGAAAATTTCAGAGCCCCCCTCGCGTCTACCTCTCCCTCACGTCCCCCCACCCCACGATCTCTCCCTCACCTCTCTCTCGCAGCGTCGTGCTCCCTCCTGCATTCTCCCTCTCGCGATCTCTCTCCTTCTCCCTCACCTCTCTCCGCCCGCCCTGCTCGCTCCTGCCTCCTCCCGCTCTCTCTCTCTCTCTCTCTCTCTCTCTCCCTCTCCCTCTCTCTCTCCCTCTCCCTAGCCTCCCTGCCGCCCTCTCCCTCTCTCTCTCTGCCCGCCCTCTTTGCCCTCTCGCGATCTGTCTCCCTCTCCCTCACCTCTCTCTCCGCCCAACCTCTCCGCCCTCTCGCGATCTATATCCCTCTCCCTCATCTCTCTCCGCCCGCCCTGCACCCTCTCGACTCTGAAGAGGTGTTGCTGATTTGAAGAGGTGGAGCTTCCATTATCCAAGGTTTGCATTTCCTGCATTATCGCTTGATCCTGGAATAAGTCCGTGATTTCGCTCATCGAGAATCCCCAGCCATAGAATAGTCCAGTGCCTTCTCTGCAGAAACGTCTAAACCGATCAATGCTGCCCTGCGCTCAGCTGTTCTGTTGGGTGAAATTCCCTTGATCTGTTCTCCATTGCCAATCGTATCTCTGTTTGTTATGGGACATTTCGTAGTGATGTCAAATGAATCAACTTCTCTAGATTCAGCAGCTGGTCACAAAGAAACTCCATCATGCTGCTCTCTTGCCTGCAATAACATACAATAGTAGCTGTAATGAACTCAATAACCTGACTAAAGCTGTAATGAATTCACCGTAATGATATTCACCTGTTATGTATTTACAAACAATGGAATAATTTTTTTATTAATAATGGAGTAAAATATTGATTTTAAATGTGAGAGACCGTTTCAATTTTAAACGTGTCAGATGATTTCCTATGCATGCCTTCTTTGATGAAACTGCCAAATGGGTGAATCATAAGGATTATTTTCATGGTGCTCTAGTCGTCTATGATCTCAATGGTGTTAATTCTATAAGCCAAGGATCGGTGGCTGTTGTTACCTGAAATATATGCCTTTACACAAAGGGGAGGCTATAGAAAAATGAAGCACTTGAGAAATGCATGATGTACCAAAAGGCAAAGCTACGTAGAAAGGATTGCTACATATCAAATTTGAAATTTACTACAATATTAGAAACTTATAAAAATATATGTACGAGTGATTCTGCAGGATGAACATTTTGGAAGGTATAAATGTTTTAACTTACAATCTTTGCGTGTGTTTATAGCGAACCAACTCTTTGAATAGGGTATGATTTACTCTCGAATAATTTTAATCTTTTGACCATATAATATATGAACTAAAGAACGGATCAGATTTTTATCTAATTGTTAAGATGGGTCATACATGACAAATATACCAATGTACTTTCATACATCATATACCGCTAAGTACTTCCCCATATAAAGAATGGTGTGAAGTACATACTACAAGTCATCGCCTTTCGTCTAAGCAACGACTCTCAAACACACTCTAAAACCAAAGACCATTTAGCTGTTACGATTCTCCCCCGTATCCCATCATTGCAATAGTACCCAAGCAATTACAACAACAACGCTAAATCATTTTCAACAACCATTATTCTTACCAAATATATGCTATTTGCCTTCAACCTTCTTTCATTTTCATCAATCACATCATCTATCCCCTCTTTTGAGGTATATACAGTGGCATTATTCTTGCTAAATACATCTGACTAGCTTGCACCACAATTCATTTCATCAACCACATCATCCGTGTCCTCTTTTGAGGTTTATACAATTAGCATTATTCTTGCTAAATAGATCCAACTTGCCCTCAACTTTCTTTTAATACAAATAAAAGAATGTGAATAAACATTATGTTGGTCCTGAGTTAGTGGCAAAACACAAGAGGGGAGGGGTGAATTGGGTTCTTATAAAATTCTTTGGTAAATTAAAAACTTAAGCCCTTGAAAGCTTAATCCCCTTGATTGAAACAAATAGAGAGCAATGAAATAATGAAAGCAATAAAAAAACTGTAAGCAAGATTTATAGTGGTTCGGGCAACCTTTTCCTACTCCACTTTTCCAAGCTCACACACCGTTGTGACTTGGGTTCCACTATGTATTCCGCGAATACACTTTGAATCTCCGCTCTCTTCTAGATTCTAGTTCTAGGGGGCATATACAATCAGAGCCTATGCTCTCTTCTAGATTCTAGCTATATGGGGCATATACAATTGACACAAGTAGATGATGAGTTACACTCTAATCACAACTCTACTTGCAACGTCTTGGTTTGTCACACCAAACTCAAACCAAGCACCAAGAACAAAGAGTAATGTAAAAATAAGAAAGATCTACACTTTACTGAGTTGTGT
>JAXCLR010000063.1:51230269-51244248 GCA_035584095.1 Annona squamosa | reverse complement strand
CTTGGCTGATTTCATTCCTTAAGACATTCAACATAATCATTAGTAATCACTTTATACTCAAATTTGACTTTGTTAATAATCAAAACTCATGCTTTGGTCAATTTTGTTTTATTTTAAACTTTGTTTCCAACACATTAGTAGGAAAAACAAAGAAGGGGTTAAAAAAAAGACCAATATGAACATCGTTGCCCTAAGACGCAGCCAAAAACCTAAGGCATAGTGCACTGCAGAAACATCGAGGCCTCATGCCTCCATTCGCAAGGCCTCCAACATAAACCGCTTGCTCAACTTTGCAAGCGATGCAGCCTTCCTCCTAGCTCGTTTCGTGCTAGTGAGCATCAGAACCTATAACAGCCCCCGCAATGTAGGGTCCTGCACCACTTTCTTCGTTGTCGCCGTGCTCCCCTTACGGCACATGGCGAGAAGTGTGTCCACGGCATTCTCCTTCCCCTTCTGTGTGCCCCACTTCATTAGCTTAATTAACCCCATTACCACCATCTCATCCTCCTTACCCACTGCTTCAACACCAGTGAGGTTGAATTTCTCCATTCTTTCTCTCAAAGCTTTCATCTAGAATTCCATTCGCAACACTTAATAGTGCTTAAGTTGGTGAATTCTGCACAAAAGAGGCATATTAAAAAGAGAGCAAAAATACTCTTCATCAACAACAAATTCTCGTTACTATGGATGTAGGATTTAAATCTATATTAGTTGATTCCAATATCTCTGAAATCTTTGAAGCAAGAAGATCTGCAAAACGGCCTTGTTTCGGTTGGAAGATTCCACATGGGATACTAATTGTCATGTGGCCAATCCATTATGAGGTCTATCGGACTGTCTGTATCGCTGAATTGAGATTTTATATCTCATGCACACTGATTTGGCAGCTAGAGGTAATCGTTAATGACAAAATACCTATTAACGTAGGAAAATATGCATTTTTGGCAAATGGCAAAACCGAGTGGCTTCCACCATATTGCTGATCAAGATATTGATGAGTACAATGCCTAATTGGTTGTGAATGAGTACGTCATAAACGCAGCAACCCTTCCATGCTCACAATTTTTAGATAATCTTCCATATCCAAAATGCAGGAAGTAAGAAGCAAGAAATACAAAGAACAGGGAGACAAAAATTTACCTGACGAAGGAACCCCTCCAGAGTTCCAAGCTTTCCCATCGCCATTGCCATCTGTCCCATGTAATTGGCAGTATTTCAGCTAGTGACTGTTGCAACGCTTCTATACTTTGACACAAGGTATCCTCTGCCTGTTGAGAGGGCGAGTAGAGAGAGAGAGAGGGAGAGGGCAGCAAAGGGCGAGCGAAGAGAGAGAGGGAGAGGGCGGTAGAGGGCGGCAAGGAGGCGAGGGAGAGAGAGGGAGAGGGAGGTCGGGCCGAATGATTGGGGGAGAGAGAGAGCGGGAGGAGGCGGAAGGGAGCAGGGCGAGCGGAGAGAGGTGAGGGAGAGGGAGGACGCAGGAGGGAGCACAACACTGCGAGAGAGAGGTGAGGGAGGGATCGCGGGGTGGGGGGGACGCGAGGGAGAGGCATATGCATGGTGGGCTTTGAAATTTTCCAAGCCTGATAGGGGCTGAACCGACTCTTCTCCTGCATTAAACGCCTGACACTACGCAGTCTTTTCTCCTTTGCAATCCAACGGCCAGACTTTTACCCACAACATCCAACGGCTCTCGCTAGCGGTCGGACGTTGCGGGATCGACCGTATCATTATTCAAAAATAGTTATTGTTAAAGTCATCGGTGTGTCTATAAATATTTCTGAATATTACGATGTTCCTTATCCAAATGGTATTATGAGATCTAGAAAGCTAGATATGATCTGACTTTCGTTCTAGCGGGGGTTTGAGTTTTGTACTCAATGCAGAAAAATTAGACTGCTTTGAGTCTCGAAGATTGCTTTCGACGATAACACCAATAAAGAATCAAGGTAGAGAAGGGGAAAAGGAGAAGAAAAGTTCATTTCATTTTAATCGACCATTTGCAACATGAAACTAGAGAAGCAAATCTCTGACATGGCTCACTTTTGGGCCGCTGGCGAATGAAGGGACCTAATTAATTAACCAATCATCTCCACCGAGATAATCAACACAGAACGCATTTATTAGAAGGAAAAGGAAGACATCGAAAACCCATCTCATCCCTCCCTAGTGATCGATCGTTTTCTTCTCTTTGCCTTCTTTTAAAGCCTGCTCTCGCTGCATGGAAGGTGGAGGATGATGGGCGTTAACATCAGATGGTGGCGTGCTGGCTGCTTTCGAAGGCTGCGCGGCCAACTTGGCCTGCAGCCCGTCTTCCGTTGCGGGAGATTCAGGACCCGCTGCCGAGAGATCTTCAGGCAACGCAAACGTGCTTTGGGAGGCTCTTCTTTGGTGACGAGTGGGCCTCTGAGACATCTTCCAGACGAACCCAAAACCTGGCCCCCGAGAGAAAAGCGAGGATAGATGATGATGCCTGATAAGTCCGTGTCTTCATTCATATTTATAGGGGAAAATTTTAAATTGTAGATCCTCGTTGTAACATAACTTGGGTGCAAGCGGTTGCTTCGTCTTGGATCGCTAATTGAGAAGTGGGATGTGTTGGTGAGATACGCTACAACGACGTGGGCGGAGACCATCTCCATTTCGATTCTCGAGCCGTTTCCTTCTTTTTCAGTTTTCAGTACGTCGACTGAGTTGCGTTTGGAGTTGCTGACATTTGCATCAATGATCTGGGCCGTGAGTTGGTTTTTTTTTTTTTTTTTTTATTCCCAGGAGTGAGTGTGGTTGTACGTGCTGCATCATCCGTCCATTGGGTTGTAACTTGTAAGCAACATGAACACAAAATAATAATTTTCAGGAAAGAAAGAAATAGCGGCGTAGGATTTCTTGACCTTCTGATTCTCTGTGATTTTTTACACTGTAGGTTGAAGGATAGTTGAATTTGTCAGCTTAATGGTCCAGATGGTTGGTTCGTGTATGGGCCAACAAGGTTAAACGTAACCTTGTGTTGCTTACAGTTTACGATGCACGAAGCTCGTTCCTATCGTTAGTTTCCCGCGGGAGTGGGGAGGGAACAGAAGCTGAAGACAATTACTGCGATTAATGCTGGTGAATGACGGAAATGCCCATCGTAGGAAGCGTTGCCCGAGGATCCGTTTGGTGCCGCGTTAGCTACCGTGGGTCACGTGCCAAATCGAACCTGCCGTCTGCAATAGAATTCAAAAATCGCCGAGCACCTCCTAAACGTACTTATCCACCTATTAACGTTAGTGGGAAAAGAGGAAAACGGAAAACTTTCTAAAACTTATGAGAGTAATGTGATACGATATAATTAATATGAGAAAAAATGAGATATCTGTGTAATAAAATAATTAAAAATACGAAACTAAAAATGAAAAAATAGAATAACTAAAATGGGCAAAATAACAGAAATGCACAAGAAGACCAGTCTTCCATCTCCCCCCTCTCACGTACGTTGCCAAATACTCCACAAGCTAGGATATAAGGGCATTTTTGTCCTGTTGAGAAAATTTGTTGGGCGGGACAGTGACATGCGGAAACAGGCGCAGAAGATCATGCAATCTAAAAATCTGTTCACATGACGGCAATTAAGAGGGAAGAGATCGTGCAGGGAACTGCATCCTATCTTTGTCAGCCGAACCATGCCTGCTGTTCCCGAGCCCCTCCGTTCGGTGTGCTTTCTATACGCATGCTTCGCCCTGATGTTTAACCTACCAGGACAGCCATTTTTTTTTATATAAAACGGACCGATGATCAAAGCTGATGGACATCTTGGATTTGATTAAAATGAAATAAAATAAACTGGAATATATTGTCATTTCATTCTATAACCCAACCACGCATTAAACTTTCTTCAAGTGTGAAAGTTTTGAGGTTGTTTAGACTTCAAAGCCCGTCAGAGATGAGAATAGAATGCACTATTTAATTTTTTTCAAGACATTTTTTTTTCGTTTTTAAAAAATAATGCTTTTTTCATTTTTTATACGAATTTTGTTAATTCTAATATACCTTTTTTCGTTCTCAGTCAACTTTTGTTTTAAATTCTCATCTCATCTTCATTAAATCTCATTTCTAAACAACCTTAAAGAAATCTCGCCGGCAATTAAACACTATTTTCAATGATTCTAATTTTTGCATCATTTGGATCTTTAATTCTATTAGTATAGTTTTAGGATTTAGATCCTTTAAAATGAATCTCAATGACCACTTACATTTCATTATGTTATTGAAATGAAATAAAACAAGGAGGTTATATCATTCCATAATGCCTGTTTGTTTTAAACCTGCAAGCAACTGCTCAAAAACATTATTTTTTTATTGTTACATTTTAGAGATTATTTTCTCTTGTTTTACATACAATATTTTATGTTTTATTTTTACTTACTTTGTGTATAGTAATTACTGCATGTAATATGACGTTAGTCCACATCTTTCCGCATGCTAAAATTTCATTTTTTTTTTCAATTTTTGAATTCATGCGGGGAAAAATATATAACTTGTAAGGAGTTGGCCACAATGGCGGCGTCAGCATATAAGTCCCACATGTTTATGATTTGTGAATTTCTAATTACATATTGGTTAGTTGCTAAACGTTCAACTACTAACAGAGTAGTGTTAGAATGACATTCAAAGCTTCTTTGTTTTAGTTTCGACATTAGTTGCCTGTCGTGATGAGGTTATAAAATGTTGAAAAAGCATAAAGGAAAAATTTGACAAAATGATAGAGTAATGTGTTGCAATAAGAATACTTATTAAACGTTAAAAAAGGAATAAGATAAATAAGATAACTATACGAAAAATATAACTATAAGCTTGTCAAAAAAAGTTAGTAAAAGTGGTGGAGTATTCTTCCCGAATACCACAAATCAAATGTACCATAATATTAAATATTTGCAATTTAAAACATATAAACTTGTTTAAGATGGTTCAACTCAATGGTGCAATTTGAGCAAGGTTGAGCCCGAACCTAGTCGGCTGAATTCAAATTTTAATGGCGTTAGAACTTTTTTTTTTCTCTCTCTCTTTCTTTTTTTAAGCAACTAAATCCGAAAAATCCAATTTGTAAATATGATAAGACTAGAGTTCAAGCGAATCCAAGCTCGAAAAACTCGAGCCCATTTTTTCATTTTATAATTTATCATAAAATATAATATATAATACCTAAACAATATTTTGTATATTTTATATTATTTATATTTTAATATATATTTGGCATTGTAGTTATATTATAAATAAAGTATATTATTTTTATTTATATTTACCTTTTATTTCTATTATGTATTTATACATTTATTAATTTTCTTTTTTATCTTATTTTTTATGTTAATTTTTATTCTAAAAATATTATTTATATAGCTATGTTTTTTGAAAATATGTCATTTAACTATATATTATTATTTCTATTTACATGATTTATTATTATTTATTTATATAAAATTTTAAACTATTCATTATTAAATAAAATATAAATTTATCAACTTAAATTTCAATTGCAATTCAACTCAAATCTAATTTTCAAAAATAGAGTTAAGATTTAAGTTTTGGGTGTGTTTGAGAATGGATAGAACTTTTGATGAAAAATTGTAGAGATAAAAAGTTGTCAAATGATGTGATATGATAGGAGTAATGATGAGAAATAAATAGAATAAAGTTGAAATAGATTGGTTAGTTGTGTAGAAATAATTGAAAAGTAAGATAGTTGTACAGGAAAATGTAAAAAAATGATTAAGGGTGTGTTTGGTTGGAAGTAAAACTTTTGATGAAAAGTTGTAGATGTAGAAGTTGTCAAATTGATAGAAAATGATGTGATATAATAGAGATAATGATAAGGAATAGAGAGAATAAAGTTAAAATAGATAGGTTAGTTGTATGGGTAGTTGTGTAGAAATGATTGAAAAGTAGGTAAGTTTGTATAGAAAAATGTGTAAAAATAATTAAAAAATAGAGTAGTTATGAAGAATGAAAAGTTCTGGGTTGAAAAGTTTTAATTAACAAGTTTTGGCCCCAAACAAACACACCCTAAAAAATAAGATTGTTGCAAAGAGCGAAAAGTTTTAGATTGAAAAGTTTTAACTAGACAACTTTTTATTGTTACCAACCACAACATTTATAAATAAAATTAAAGTTCAAATTAAGATTAATATTTTATAAATAGTCTTAATATTAGGGCGGAAGTGAGTTTTATAAGCCCAAAGTTGTGTTGTTTTTATTTATCGTGATTTCAGTCTTTAGTACAACTTCCATGAGATGTTTGCACATCCGCGTGTCTCGGGTTTTGAACCAGACAGGCATCATGCCCACATGCCCTGCAAATGCGCCTCCGGAGTGGTGATGGTTGGTGGCCAGACTTGCATCATTGCTATTCCTTAGTTCAACCTGAGCCGGTCCTCGGGCAGCAGTTCAACCTGGGCCGGTTCGTGCTGCCCGGAGACAGACAAAACCGGCTTCGGAGCGACTCTTTATTTTATAACAGACCGATACGCGATCGCGTTCTCGGGTCGCCAATCTGACGCTTTTGCTCTTTCGTCTCCGGGGTTTAGGGTTTTTCGTCCCTTCTTGTAATGGCTTTATCTGCTGCTTTTCGACGAGTTCTGAACCGCACATCTTCAGCTTCTTCTCTGTTCGCTCTTCGTGAACGGGGTTTCTGCTCTGCTTCATTGACAACTCCCAAGCTTTTCGTCAGCGGTACTTTCTCCACTCGTTCTTTTTCCCACTACAAGTAGACAGCCATCTCTTCGCCGCTTCCCGTGAAATTCGATTGGAAGGCGGCTTCACGGTCACTGTTTGGGGTGTAGACGGTGGTTTTCTTACTGTAGTCTTCCTTTTTTTTTTTGTTGTTGATTTGATTTAGGTTTCTAGGAAGCACGGATGAAAAGCTTGAATTTTTTTTTGTTTTTCAACAGTTTGCGGGCTGATAACTTATCGAATCCTTGTTCATCACAAAACAAGGAGGGGAAAAATTAACGGATTGTTGTCGTCGGAACAGACCGAAATTTTCTTTTAGTGTCTGATGCTGCAAGTAATCAAGATCCGGAAAGTCATTTTTGGTCAGTATTGGAAAATTGCATTTCAGGCATTGAAATCGACTTTAAGCTGAGGGTTGTTTATGCCTAAAATTTATATTGGATTATGAAATTGAATCGTTCCTCGAGGCAGAAGTTCAAATCTACTTTCAGCCACCAGACAAAATCTTAAGCTTTTTGCACTTCGTTCGTGGCATTGGCAGTAACAATGGTGATCAAAGTTCGTAATTCCAATACAAATCCGCCTTGTGATTGAAATGGCTTCTTTTTGGGGCTGTGGCTCACCTGCTGTTGTTTTAGTTTATGTCCAGTGTTCTCGCCTCTCGCATCACAAGGCCTTGTGATTTTTAGCTCAGTTGATACTCATTTACCACTTATATCTGCCATATCCTTCATTATGCACTGTAGACTTTCTGATAGGTCTCTTGTGGCATCCAAGCTTAATTATTGAAGCACAGTGTATAAAGATGGCTGACGTGATGGTGAGACCTAGATTAAATTCCGCATTCAGGGCATATTTGTTTAATGCTAAAACTTTTCAAACCAAACTTTTCAATTTAAAACTTTTTAATCTCTACAACTATTATATTTTTAATCATTTTTTCACATCTTTTTATACAACTATCCATAAAACTAATTTATTTATTTTAAGGGCATGTTTGACAATGCATAAATTTTTTCAAACTAAACTTTTCAATATAAAATTTTTCAGTTTCCATCACTACTTCATTTTTAATTATTTTTTCATACTTTCTTATATAACTAACCTACTATTCAATTATTTCTATATAATTACCTATACAATCAATTTATTTATTTTAACTTTATTTTTTTTATTTCTTATCATTACTCCTATCATATTACATCATTTTATCTCATTTAAAAAACTTTTACACTAAAAACTTTTCATCAAAAGTTTTATTAAACACACTACATATTTATTTCTTTTACTTCTCATCATTATCCTTATCATATCATATCATTTTCTACAATTCAAAAACTTCTATGAAAAAAACTTTTCATCTAAAAGTTTTATTACTTCTCAGATACTTTCTTAATTAAAAAAACACAGGTTTACGTTGACCACTTATTGGAAATATTGTTAGAACATGTCCAAGGTCTAGTATGGTCTTTTAAGGATTGGACCTCCTTGTTAATATTATTAAGCTCATAGGCCTACCTCAGTTTCCAATAGAGAGGATTTGGATTCCTTTTTCAAATGAATCAATTTCTTGACCACGGTGCTCCCTTCTCAGTTCAAAGTTTGATGGCTTCATGCTACTCTCTTTTCCTGGTTTGACACATCCGTTCGTAATAATTTTTGAGGTATGATAATCAGGATAGGTTCAAATCAATAAAATCCAGCTCTGCTATTTGTTGGTTAACTGATTTTAGGCTGAAGAAATGCTAAGCCTGCTTTAGAATTCGTTCTTCTGTGTTTTCAAGTTCACTCTGATAATTCCACGACTGTCGGCATGATGGGAAATTTCTGTTTTCTTCTCACCCAGTGACTGCAAAATGCCTCAAAATTTCTCCCTTGGATGTTGCTGTGTTGAAGTTTATTACTCAACAAACATGTCAAACATAAACCAGTCTTTGTTTGCATTCTTGATATTTTCCAGATGTGTGTTGTTATTTTTGACATAATTTGAACCCCCTAATATGAAAAAAGTGCGGTAGCCTTTTTAATGAAAATAATCTGGAATTATCCTGTACTCCTGTTAGCATCATTGCAGATGTTGCAGCATGTCTGCCCAAAATAAAGCCTGATATTACTACTTACAAGAAGTAGACAGTTTGTGTACCAGCTACGAAAATCATGTGGGTTGTTATGTTTGTGGCTTGAAGCATTGGTTTTTTTAGGATTTTTTTCGTGCAAATTATTATTGCCTGCTCATTTTAAGTCTAAATCTGATACCACTAGCAAAATATGGAGGAATCAAGTTCTATGTAGATTTTGTACTGGTGATGAGAAAATGGCGCCCACAAATGGAGAATCAACTCCTTGGGCTTTTTTGACCTGCAAAACAAAATTCAGCCTTAAAGTGGGACTTGATCTACAGCCTTACAAAATTGAACAAAATTGCAAATTCTTATGAAAGCATATGAGACCAGCCTGACAATAATTCATCCACTCATGTGCATCTTGGTGCTCCACCCTTCTGAGTTGATTCTCACATGATGCAGGCCTTTCAAGGTTAACCACAAATGAAAAGCTGAAAGAGGCATTCTCTCCTTTTGGTCAGCTCGTTGAAGGTTTCCTATCTTTTGCATTCTTCTCAATATCAATTTTATTTCCCCCATCAGTATATATGCTGGATGGTAAATGTTTGTTCTTTTTGGTAATTTTTTGCAGCCACGGTTGTAACTGATAAGTTCTCAGGAAGGTCTAAGGGCTTTGGTTTTGTAAGATATGCTACCATAGAAGAAGCAGAGAAGGCTCGAGAAGGAATGAATGCAAAGTTCTTGGATGGGTGGGTAATTTTTGTGGATCCTGCAAAACCACGAGAACCTAGACCACGGCCACAACCTGAACCAGACTCATCAGAAACTGGTTTTAGAACTAACAAAACTGTTGGATGGTGTGGATGATTCATTGAGGGGGATCCCATCCATTTTTATCTTGTTGATGCTATTCAAGAATACAAGCAAGTTTGTTAAGGGGGAAGTATATGGAATTGTTATTCGCCGTATTGCATTCCAGACTATAAATTTATGAACTAATCTATTCTCGCAATGCAGCTGCTGCATAGATGGCTTGCAATTAGTGAAGTTTTTAGATGGCTGCATGCCAATCTGATCCGTAATTGTATGGGGGAGCTGCAATTTCTGGACATCATGAGAATACATGTAGCAGACAATCACAAAAGGACCATTTAAAGTATGTTTTAACTGTATACATGGTATTGCTGTCAGCACATAGATCAAGTCTTAGCCATTTATATTGCTTTCAACTCAAATGAATGTGCTCCTGCTCCATCGTCGCTAACAAACCGCGGGGGGGGGGGGGGTAATTCCGTTCTATCATATTTTGCTGTGAACCTTTGACTTCATTTAAGCCAACCATTTGATGAAAAATAGTGTCAGAAAATGAGACGCGGTTACACAAAAATAAAAGGGGGGGGTGTGGTAATTCCGTTCTTTGTTTGATGAAAAATAGTGTCAGAAAATGAGAGGCGGTTACCCAAAAATAAAAGATTATAAAAATGAGTCCGCTAGCTCAAAAATAATTATTAGCCTTGCCTTAGACTAGAAATAATACGTTTGGAAAAAGTGCATTTATGAGGGCATGGACGATCGTTCAGCAGATTATTCAAGCGCTTTGGGCTTAATTTCTCAACTCCAAATAACATTAAACAAAATTTCCCACTGAGGTTTAATGACATCTTAAGGTGTAAGAAAGGCCAAAGGTGGATGATGATTCGGTGTTCCACTTTGAGCGATCCGTTCCATCGTTCGTGGCCGTCTTCGACCATTTTAGAGCGTGATGCGGTGTTCCACCGCGGGCAAACTAATCCATAATTCCATCTTGACCATCTGTAGTTGCCGCATCATTTGTACGGCATCTGATGCTGTATGCAAAGCACCGAATAATGGAATTTTCCTTGTCTTCTCCCCACCTAGTACCCTCCATAAAACTCAAACGGAAGCGTCTCTCTCTCTCTCTCGCTTCCCGCTGCCTGCTGGCCGAATTATTGCAAATGGCCCTCCCGCTCCATCATCCCATCGCGATCCAAATCCCCGCAAATTGTCGCGAAAAGGTGTGCGTGCAAATCCAAGCCAGTCTGATTCTCTCGCTGAAGAGCCAAAAGCTGCTTTCAGCAGCGTCTTGCTTATATGTTTTCCATTTCTGCAGTTTTCGAGATCGTTCTGTTCGTCTACCTGGTTCTTAGAGCCGAGAGCATTTTCTGTGTCTGCAAGCTCTAATGCAGCTGCAGCGTATATACCTGCAGCACCGATTCTGCTGCCGGAAGGTCCGTGGGAGCAGGTGAGGAGAGACTGCTGTGTTAGAGCAATTATACTACCACTACACGAGAAAAATTATTACTGATTGCGAATTTGAGTTTCATTTACCTGGGTTCGTCACATTCATAGTTCACGGACCGCACTTGGTGGTTAAAAATTCGAACTTTGGGTTTTTCTTGGTCTGATCATCCATTTTAAAGCTGTATGTCTTTATGGCTATTTGCTGTGGGCCCACCGGATGAATCGTTCTGTTCATGTGGAGTTGGTTCCAGTCTCGATGGGTAATGGATAAGTGTCTCACAGAAGGGAGCTTAGTAATTCCATTGTTGGGCCTGTGCTTGGAATGCAAACCTCTGTTAGGTTGCTGCATCCCGTGCTTAATTGAACTTCAATGAAGCATGCAACATAGGGTAAAGTTTTTCTTTTTCCATTCTATGGACTCATGCATTTCACTTCACATGACCGGACTATTCCTCGTGGAAATCTTCCTGTGGACTGTTTGTGTTTGGATGGATGAATTTGGAGACGATTAGAGAAAAGCTTATATTGGAGTGGCATTAACTTGAGATGAATTCTTTATGCATATTTGCATTAGTTTTTTGGTCATTTATGGAGAAAGAAGTAATAATTGGGTAAGAGTTCTTATTATTCTTCCAAAGAGGCACATCTATGGAAGGAAAGAAAGATTGAAGGAGTTGAACTTGAACATATTATGCCTATTTCAGATCCGAGGCATTCATTGTGCTGGGGTTTATTGGACAATTGAGAATGGAATGGCTTAACTGGATGGTGCGGTTTGGAGAAGAGTAGTGATGGTGCCGGTCATTGACAAGAATCTGTCTTTGCATCTAGCTGTTCACTGGATCCTAGGCCTCTAGTTGGCAGGCCAGGCATGCATCAGAATTTTGACCCAGTTGGACTGTTGGTAAAATTGTGATTCTTTCTGTCTCAGGGCTGCCATCTTATTTATTTGGAAGGCTCTAATGAAATTTTATTTATATTTATCCAAATTGCTCAAAATTCTTGTGTTGGTGCGAGCCTTATTAGAAACATTGCTTTCTAAAGCAGACGATTCCATTTAATTGCCATACCCATGCATTGATTATCTGCATTCTGCACAATTGCCCAGTTACCAGGTGGTGTTACGGCCGCAAAGGGGTTCAAAGCTGCAGGCCTCTATGGTGGACTCCGTGCTAAAGGACAGAAGCCAGACCTTGCTCTTGTGACATGCGATGTTGATGCCATTGCTGCTGGTGAGTTTTCATTATTCCAAATCTAGAAATCATGCTTCTGTGTGTAGACTTCCAGTGGTAATAGTAGTCTGATACATAATGCGCTATCATAAAACATTCATAATGTTCTTGTTTGTCTGATGGTGTCTAATGGGGGACTGGGGAATTGGATTGTCTTCCTTGGACTTTGATTGGTTAGGACTGTACCCACCCAATAAGGAAATGAATTTTGTGGTGCTGGGGCTGCTCAAATTTTCATTTTTGACAACTTGATGTGGTACTCTTGTAGGTGCATTTACAACCAATGTTGTTGCAGCTGCACCAGTGCTGTATTGTAGGCACGTGCTAGACACATCAACAACGGTATGGTGGTGCCAATCTCTGCTAATTTGCTTATTAAAATATTTTGCTTGGCTTACTGCTTAATTTTTCATCTAGTTTAGGATTTTTTTTTTCATTTGGCTTTTTTATATTTATTTTTAATGAACTTTTATATTCCCTAATTGGTACATGCTTTGCCACATCTTACATCTATTCTTAAATTTGCAAAATTTTCAGGCACGTGCAGTTCTAATTAATGCTGGTCAAGCAAATGCTGCAACGGTATGATTGTGAATTAACTTTCCATAGATGTCATCTAAACTATTCTTGCTCCCATATGAACCGTATTTAGTATTTACTCTTTTCCTAGCCAAAATGATGAGATAAGTTTATACCATTGATGAACTGGATGTTGAGAACATGTCTGGAAATTCTATATCCAACTCTGAATGTTTCAATTGTTTATCTTCATGTATCTCCATTTAGATTGGTATCTCTGGATCCTTCTATGCAATTTAATTTTGAAAATTTTATTTGCATGTCTAGCCACTTGTGTGTTCTGATGATTCTGCTCCTGTTCTTTCTAATTAATAAACAAAGCTTACTTTGCATGTCTAAGTGGACACTCCCAATTTAAAACAGGGCGATGCAGGTTACCAGGATGCCATAGATTGTGCAACTGCTATTGCTAAGGTATTCAAATTCTGAGATTAATTCTCTTTGTTATCTTAAACTGATGCGGTATTGATATGATTGCTGCTGCTATTCTGTGTTTCTTCGTCGTGCAGCTTCTAAATGCAAGACCTGAAGCAATATTAATTGAATCAACTGGTGTAATTGGTCAAAGAATAAGGAAGGTAATGTGTAGAATAAGTAAATGTGCTTGATCATTCTATAAGGATTTGCCAATCTTTTCAGCAATTCCTTGTCCCTTGCACCATGCATGTCACTATATACAAACAACATAGGCAGCCAATATATCATGATAGGTAGATTTGATTGAGCTGTAGGTTTGTAATAATCCATCCATTTCTTGAAAACCCCTGTCAGGGATTATCTTTTCTGTGACGTCTGTCTGGTCCAAATTACTGCTTTTTGTTGATAATTCTGGTGATATTATCTTCAGCATTGTCTTCTTTGGGTATCACCAATGGCATATACCCTTGAAAAGTTATTGTCAGCAAATGACATTTAATGTCAATAATCATGGATAATTATTGATAATTCTCGAAATAATTGCCAATAAATTAACTTCTTGCCGAAGTATCAGTGATGTTATCAGAAAGTTATCATGGGAGGGGTTCAAAACACCGCTGATGCACAGACAACTTCCTTTTCCTTTTTTGCTTTCCATACTCAGAGTAAAGACAGGTAAGACCTTAAGTCAGACAGTCCACTTCTAACTGATCCTTTGATGAAC
>JAXCLR010000063.1:51210343-51230169 GCA_035584095.1 Annona squamosa | reverse complement strand
GCCAAGCCATTCTCCTTTATACAATGCAGCCCAATTCTCGTCTTCCTTTTTTGGGAACGAGGGCCCCAGACACTGACGCCAAAGGAAATTCAACCAGAGAAAGGAAATTCAACCACGGAAAAATATCAAAATCCCAGATGCACCAAAACAATTCGTCGCAGTGGGTTTAAATGAGATTAAAACCAAGAAGCGTAGCCGGAAATTGCTAAGAAAATAAAGGCGATGGGGACCCAGCAGCTGCCGGTCGGGACGGACAGGAAACGGGGTGGGGATAAGGCGATGAGCTTGTGAAGAAGCTTGCTTCTTCCTCGGCGATGGGGAGACCCAGCAGCTGCCGCTGAAGCAGACGTGCCAGAGCACGTTTGATGCCTCGGCAAATCCGTTCTTTCGAAGGATCTTCGCCGCCTGGAAGAACGGGGGCGGGGTTCGGGTTTCGAGCCTAGCGGGAAGAGGTCCTTGCAGGCGACAGAGGCCGATGACCGACGTCGACTCGGCAGTCGGCAAAGGCGGGTGGGCGCGATTTGCAGGGGACGCCGCAGCGACATGGGCAGAGGACTGGAAAATGGCAATTTCGGTGTGGGGTACTAGGGTTTAGTTCTCTTTTAGGTAAGGGGGCAAGTCGGGTCGGGTTGACTGACCCCTAACACAAGTCAACCCGATTTTGAAAATCGGGTCGGGTTGAACCCGAGTTCCAAAAACCGAAATTGCAAAATCTCAACCCAACCATGTTAAAAATCGGGCTAGGTTGATGCGGTCTCGGGTTTAACCCGACCCAATTTACACCCCTAGTCACTAGTAGGCAGCTGCGCATTCATGACTTCTCGCAGGAAATGTACCGGCTTCCTCCTGTAAGAGATGATAATGGGTTTGTCGTGGAGGCTCATAATGATGTAACAGAAGAGGCTCCTCTTGCTGAAGGTCCTAGCGCTCAAACAGCTCAAATGGAGCCGAAGAGGAGCAAGCGAACTAAGGTAGTAGCTTCGGCTTCTGATGTTCAACCGGAAGTGCCGGACTCGTCAATTCAGGCGGACACCAGTTGTGATGAAGAAAGGATTATGGAAGAGGCCGAAGAAATCCAATCTGCGCCTCCCGCTATGTCTTCTCCTCAAAGTGTCTCAATAGAAGCAAAAATTGAGGAGGAGGCCCCGATATCAGAAGCTGAGGAAGCACGACAGGAGCTTCCCGAAGAAGGCGCTACTACTGGCGAGGCGCCAATAAGTACTCCGCTTCCCACTGAGGCTGAGGTACCAACAGAGGAGATGGCAGAAGCTGGTTCTCGTGTGAGGGATGATGTACATCCTGAGGGGCCTACTAGTGATCTCATAATTGCTGACTCAGGTGTTGCTGGAGAGGCGAGGGTTGACAGCTTGGAGGTGTTCACCGAGGTTGTAGAAGTCGACACTACAATTACCAATTTCGCCAAGAGTCGTCGAAGCCGACATCCTGGAATATGAAGCATAGCTACCAATGCAAACCAGTCTGTTTTATAATACTTTAGTAGCAAGCAAGTCAGAAGCGAGCTGAAGTGAAGAAAGTGTTAGAATGAGGAGCATCAACTGAAATGTGTTAAGCATATAGCACATGAATCAATAGAAGAAGGAAGGTCACCCACCATCTTCTAAACTAGCAGGAGCTTCATACTCCTCATTGTCATTTTGCTCATTTGTAGAAGTGTTAGGTGTATTGGGTTCTGCAGGACCCGTATCATCTTCTTAAGCCTCCTCTGACGAAGATTCCTCAGCCAAAGGTTCGACAGAGTGTACTGAAGTCATATTGACCGATGCCGGTGCATCAGGCTCATCTCAGCCTTCAGTTTCATGTCTAGATCGAATACCACCAAAACAAAATGCGACATTTCGAACATAAGGAGCATTAACCTCATGATTCGAAATGACGGTAGCTGCAGGCAACCTAATGAAACTTGTCAGGCTGGATGCTACCTTACAAAATCTATCAATTCCCTCGCTTTCTACTTAACCGGATGTACAAGGAGCGGAAGCGAAGGGCTTCACTTCACAGAAGCCCAAGCCGGAGCGGAAGGGGAACTAACAGATAGAGATTCAAGTCCCACAAGCTAGTGAGCAAAGCGAACAATAGAAAACCAGTCCATTACCAGCTTGGCTGTCATGCTTGAATATCCGATCTTGCCTTCAGTCGAGTTACTTTCTAGTATCAACTACCGCTTATCCAACCATCCGAACGAGGGGAATGCCTTCATTCATTAGATCCGGTCCACCTATTGGAGGATCCCGGATCAGCGGATGAAAGAGAAGTGCCGATAACATTAGTCTCCTTTGACTGATCACTTTCGTTTCCTCGATCCTTAATTGAAACATCATATGTAGGGAGCGGGGAGACCTTTGATCGGAAGAATCAACAGCTGCAGTAAAGTCACAGGAGCGGTCAAAGAATCGATGGGGGCAATCATCACAGGATCGGTAGCAGAGGTTGGAACAGTTCCTGCAAGTATTAAGAACGTTAGCAACAAAAATGACACGAAGGGAGCATAGAAGACGATGTCATGGGAAAGCGCAAACCTTCATTTTTTCGTCAGCGACGACATTCGACAACATAACGGTTGATTGCAACGGAGGCGCTTCCCACACAGGGGAATTCGTGCAAGTGAATTGATGGACTCTGACGAGCCTCATCGTATTATATATGAGGGGGGGGGGGGGAATGGGCTCGGTGGCAAAATCACTTGCCAGCGTCGATTGGTTCCCCTATATAGTGATGGGGGAGCGTCGCTCTGACCAAAAGGGAGATCTACAGGCGTAGAGGAATTGGAGCGAACAACTGTGGCAGCAGCAACCTGCTCGGATGATGGAACTATACCAAAAGTTGCAACAAGGGTACTGTTAGTAAGAACAGCGTTCCGTCTTCTTTTTCCTGGAGAAATAAAAAGAGGCTAACCACACATCGAGGTTGTTCACTAAGGCATCCGCCCCAGATAAACTACCCAAAATCTGTGAAGAACATAGCTGCAGAGGAGGTCAGGGGGAGGAATCCTTTCATATGTCGGAGCGGGGGAAAATTTTCATACGGGAAGAGAAATCTTGTCTTTCTGAGAAGGAGCAAGAAATCTGCCTTCGACAAATAAACAGGTTTTTTCTGGAGTGCTGAAAAACTCGACGCGACCGGTACTGAAAAACGTATATGCGCTAGCTCACAACAACAACTAGAGGGGCTCGAGCCAGATGCGCGTAACATCTTCAACTAAGGAGTCTCCCCTGAGGCATCACCTCATAGATTCGACAGCACCTCCTATAAATGAATATCCTTTTTCTTCAATCTTATTCCCCTCTTTCTTTTCTTCAACTTCGTCCTAGTGTGAAACAGGTCCCTAATTTCTTATAGTTCGATCTCGTAGGCCATCGTGACTAAGCAGTCATCGACCAAGGAGGGCTATCAGCTTCCATAAAAGTGAGTGAGCTATAGGTGAGTTTTCACTATGACTCCACTTACCGAAGTCGCTACTACCGCTTGCACCACATAAGGACTGCTCCCACTAGTCTAGCCCTCACTCTCTTCGCCTTATGTCTTCTCCTTCTGGCATTCGCTCTCCCACTACATATTTCTCCCACCTTGTTGGCATTTCTTTTCCTGATTGTGGAAAACCCATTTCTACAACCATAAGTGTAGATTAGCAACATTAAAAAGATCAATTGGAGATCATTTTTGTTTACCTATGCTGTTTAGAAGACACTAGGGTAGAACCCAGTTCAAGACTAGTGTATTTTTTTGTTTTTTTTTTTTAATTAAAATTTTGGTGTACAAGTTTGTTTATTTTGGTGATAGGCATGCAATCTACATATAAACTACAAATGGATACGTCATGAAGTTGTGACAGTCTCATAGGGAGTTTTGAATTTTTATGGAAGTAAATTGTATAGACTGATTAGTCATTTATCAGAGTAACTATTTAACAAGCAATTATTAAACATTTGAGATGATACTTGTTTAATTTATATGCTTCTTTTTTTTTTTAAACTAAATTGGTATGCTTCTTTAGGATTGTTGTTGACATTTTTTTCATCTGTAAAAACATACACATCCATAGATGCATTTGCATGCAATACCTTTGTACGTAAATGGATGCATGCAGCGTACAGCTGTATCCAATAGTATGCATGTTTGTCGTATTTAGATATCTATGCATATGATGCACAAATATATATTCTTGTAATTTTTCTGCATATATAATTTGCTGTTTCTATGTATGGTACTTAGTTTTATAATTCCTCCTTAGTTTTATGTACGCTGCTGATTCACTCTTGCATACTTATAATAAGTCCTATCATTTATCAAAAAGTGATATTTAAAGTAATGTTGTTCATTCCAAATTTATATTTATCTTAAATTATATTGAAAATTTTTAAGTTTTCTTTAATTTGTCTCTCTTCTAGTGATAAAATTGTTGTTATTTTCAGTAAAAGTTAAAACTCGTCCAGATGAGATATACATGCTTGATTCCTGAATGTGCAAGGGGTAACTCTATGACTAGCAACATCCGACCTGGAAGAATCAATAACATTATTGTTTTTTGAAGTGCTTCGCTGTTGATTTTTCTGTTATATCCATTTATGCAGGCTGCCCTTCTTAATTCACTTCCAAAGCTAGTTGCTTCACTAACATCATCTATAGATGGGTATTTCCCATTCCTTCTGCTGCTAAACATTTCACTTTCCTAAAATACAAAGAAGAAAAATATGAATAATCTTTTTTGGGCAAACCTGAATGCTGTTTTATGTGGGAAGTAGCAGAGAATCTTACGTGCCTTGCTTTCAACCAAATGATGATCAAATGATCCAGTGCATTTGGGTGCTTGGGCATGATATTCCCTATTAGGGAACAATTCCTGTAAAATACATGCTCTGCCAATCTTTTACATTTATCAGCCTGCATTTGTGCATGTGTTCATTCGGGGTATGTTTGGGAAGTTACAAAACTTTTGGATGAAAAATGTTGGTATAAAAGTTGTTAAATTGAAAGAAAATGATGTGATATAATGGAGGTAATGATGAGTAGTAAAGAAAATGAAGTTAAAATAGAAGGTTAGTTGTGTAGGTAACTGTGTAAAGATGATTGAAAAATAGGATAGTTGTATAGAAAGATGTGAAGAAATGATTAAAAAATAGGATAATTATGGATACTGAGAAGTTTTAAATTGAAAAGTTTCAGTTGGACAATTCTTTTACTATTTACCAAACACAACCTATATCTTCTCTTTGCTTTTAGCCTGGAAAATAAAATGTCTGATGAACTTCACTCTTCATAAATGCTGGAATTCTCAAGTTCTCTCACTGTGCCTGACTTTCCAGGGCAGATTCTGCAGCTGTGGCCATTACAACCACTGATCTTGTCAGCAAGAGCGTTGCTATCACAGCTGAGGTCTGTACTATCAGATTGTACCATACTGTTACTTTTTAAATTATTTTATTTTATTTTAAGTGTTAATTCTGTAAGAAGACAGTGGGAGAAATGGCCCATAAAGTTGAACGGTGTGCTAGAATTCGCTGAGCCAGCCTATTTAGTTGAGTTAAGATTTGATGTTGATTATGAGGATTGAGAGTAACTGGTGCATGACTCTCCTACTAACGCAATGTTGTGTCCACGGCTTGAATTTGTGTTACCAAGTACGAACGGGTGGTTAGCTTTTCCCTTCCACTAGGTGAAGCCTTGATGATTACAATTAAAAATTATGCTTTAAATTTCTAGTGGGCATTCTAGAAACATTCCAGTGCTTCAGAGATGTATTTTCTGATACATTACAAATTTATATTGCTCCTTCCTTTTTATCTTTTATTTTGTTCATAGGTTGGAGGTGCCCAAGTAAGAATTGGAGGAATGGCTAAGGGTTCTGGGATGATTCATCCAAATATGGCTACCATGCTTGGTGTAAACCCCATCAGTGATTTTCTAGTCTTTGTTATTTACCACCATATATATATTGTGATGAAATTTCTCATTTGGACATCTTTTCCAGGTAC
Source organism: Annona squamosa (assembly GCA_035584095.1). Lineage (NCBI taxonomy): Eukaryota > Viridiplantae > Streptophyta > Magnoliopsida > Magnoliales > Annonaceae > Annona > Annona squamosa. The sequence goes on along the minus strand of JAXCLR010000063.1, from coordinate 51,224,179 downwards.
TTACTACTGATGCATCAGTTGCAAGTGATGTTTGGCGGAAAATGGTGCAGATTGCAGTGAACCGGAGCTTCAACCAAATAACAGTGAGCAATGAATTAAATATCATTATGCATTCACTGAATGAGAGCTTGAAATAGCTGTTGTAGATGTCTACACTAATGAAATTTCAACTCAACAGTTTCACTTTTCACTAATTTCAATGGGTCTATTCAACGTTTGTGGCCAGTTTGTGGCTGGTAGGTTTGGCAAGGACAAAAATTGCCTGGAACGCATTCTGTATTGTCCTTGGACACAGTAATGTTTTTGATTATCAGGAGCTGGATATACTTCCTTCTTACTCAGTTTGAGGCCCACTTAAGCTGCCATAAGTCAATTCATTGATTTTTCTTTTTGTCCATCTAGGGGTCATCCGCTGTTAAGGTTACCATTGCATCAACAGATCTCTCAGAATATTTCGATGAACCCAGCCACTGTCCTTTAGTAAATTCTTTGGATGACTAGTAGAAGGTGAATTGTTCATTTTTAAAAGGTAGATGGTACATTGAACTTAGAATAATTTGTTTATGATATTTAATGTTTAAATACCTATTTGGCTTTTTTAAATATTACAGCGTTCAGCTGTACCTTAAAATAGGATACTTGAATCACATTGTTCAACTGTAACCAAAGGATAATCTAAACTTTTTTGCTACATTGATCATGTTCAGCATGATAGTTCTGGATATTATCTCATGAATATAAAGACATCATTTCAGCATCTGTTTGCATGGTCATAGCATCAGACACACTACACTTTAGTGATATGCATCCACTTCCTAATGTATAACTGCTGCAGGTTGATGGAGATACAAGCACGAATGATACTGTTATTGCGTTGGCTAGTGGATTGTCTGGATCAACCAGGATATCTTCTTTGGATAGCCATGATGCACAACAACTTCAGTCATGCCTTGATGCAGTGAGTTCTGCTCCCTCGAAATGTTCCTTTTCTTTTGAACAAGCTGCTGCAAAGTGTAACATTGAAGAAGAATGTATAAGTGTCTGATACTGCATGTTTGATGGAGTTGGCTTGAATTAGTTGAATAGTTAAATTCTTTCGCTTGCTGCTTCGAAGTATTCAGTTTTGCCTAAATTTGCCTAAATTTAGCTAAGTGCCTTGTGTTCAATCATTATTTCTTGTTTGCTGTCCTTTGACATTAAAGTGTAGAGATGTTCAATACAGCATATCTTGTTCCGATTAAAATGTTGTAGCCCTGCCCCATGCTATGCCAAGATTCTGTTTCAGAAGGTCTCTATGTCTCCCTAGAAACAACTTGGGCAGTGTTGTTCTTGGTTCAGATGCTGCTTTCTTTCATGTATAAATTTATTTGTTTAGTGTTTTGCAAGCCTCACAAATATTTGGTGGCTTTCCAATAAGGCACAGAACTCATCAGTAGCATTGAGCAGTAAATTTCAAATATTACTTGAAATCCTTCGCATATGAAATTCTTTCTCAAAAGAACCTTTGCTATAGAGCTTGTTTCAAGAAATGATAGAGAACAATGCCCTAATGCACCATGTCCTATTTACTTCACCAAAGTTCTTGATTCTTTCTGTTGGTTTTATGATTAGCACGTACAGGCTAAGAGTAACAGCAACCTACTTCCATGATTTTTTGACAACCATAAAATATTGCATGATATCCATGTATTAAAATTTTTTTAATATGTATGTGTTGAAGCTGTTTAATATATCAATAATATCAATTTATAAATACTAAATATAGATTTATCATTGGCATAAATAATATCAATTTATAAATACTAAATATAGATTTATCATTGGCATAAAAAAAGACAGATTTATCATTATCCAAAGTTATTGTCAGTCCATCAAGTGGATTTTTTTTTTTATTGGAGAATGAAAAATTTTATCCATATTCATACATCTTTAACTGTTCTAGAAGTCCATTGGAAGCTTTTTTTTTATTTTAGTGTTTCAAGATTGTCTTAGGCTTTTATCCACCCCCCAACCCTGGGGGGGGACAAAGTGTCCTAGATTGCCAATGAATTTTATATCATGCCTTTCACAGGTAATGCAAGGTCTTGCAAAATCAATAGCATGGGATGGAGAAGGTGCAACATGCTTGATCGAGGTTTTGTAAAGCAAGCCCTAGTCTTTGTTCAGTTTTTCTAACCATGTACTTATTTCATAGATCAGCTAATATATTGTGTTAAGCTACTCTGTTTTTTTATGGATGATTCTAAAGTATGCCTTAAATCCTACCAAATAATTGAAGTTTCTTGCACTTGTTGCAGTTGTTCACTGCAAGTGCCAAACAAAATGCTAATATGTTATTCATGCATGGATCTACCATGCAAGGCCACTAGATGGATGAAGTCAAGTTTTGGCCATGACTCTGTGCATGTTTATTGTGTACAAAACCACTCGAATTGAACCATTTCTTTTTTGAGGAATATTGTGTTAGACCTTGTATGCTTCTTCTTCTTCCTTTTTTTCCCCCCAGAATCGTCGGATATCCTGCATACTGTAATCAACCAGTTCTGGATGGATGTAGGTTACAGTGACTGGTGCAAATACTGAAGCAGAGGCTGCAAAAATTGCACGATCTGTGGCATCTTCATCCCTTGCCAAGGCATGAGCATTGTCTACATTTAGCTTATTATTGACTATGTTCTCTATAGCTCTCCTGGACTAGGCACTAAAAAATTCCCGCAATAAATGAAAATATTTTATTTAGGCTGCTGTATATGGAAGAGATCCAAACTGGGGCCGGATTGCTTGTGCTGCTGGATATGCAGGCATCCCCTTTAACCCAAATGAACTCCGCATCTCTCTTGGAGATTTTCTACTTATGGATGGTGGGCAGCCACTCCCTTTTGACAGGTAAGATCAAGCCTGGACCTCTTTTATTGTAGGAGTTTCTCAACATTACAAGGAGAGTAATCTTGAGGGAAAAGTAGAAGTAAATAAACAAAAACATGGTACGTAAACTGAATGACTTGACTGGCATAAAACATCAAGGCTTGATCAATCGCTATTGTTTTGTTGGATCTTCCAGATTAGCCGTTTCTTTGTGAAGGAAAGTATCATTGACAAAATTTACAACAAGAAAAAACAAAAAGATTTGGAATCTTCCAATGTCATCATGTAGCTAGACGGTGTGCCCAAAATTCTTTTCAAAGTGACTGCAGTGTGACCTAAGCTTCCTTTTTCTTAGAGGAGCCCAAACTTGAAAAATACGAGTGTGTATCACCCCCAACATCTTGGACCAAAGTAGACCATTCAGTCATGGATTAATGTGCAGAGAAACCAAATCTGCACACTATAATACACAAATGCATGAGGCATCACATTGAGGAATAGCTGCTGCTGAAGAGAATTTGCTGCCCTATTTCCGTGCCTTGTTTCTTTGTTTGGGAGTTTAATTTTACAAAAATTGTAGTCATGTAACATAAGTTACACTCAACAGATGTTTTGACACATCAGGAACTCGGGCTGTCATCAGCTCTATTTGAAACTGATTATCCTTTCAGTTTGTGTTTCATGTATCTAAACAATATAGCGTCTTTTACAGGGCTGCAGCTGGCAGTTATCTCCAACAGGCAGGAGAGATTCATGGCACTGTTGAAATTCATATCTCCATTGGTAAGGTTTATGGTTTTTCTTTTTTCTTCTGCACTTTTTCCTTCCCCGGGAAATTATTTTGTCAAGAAAGCATGATGAGGAAGAGATTTCTTGATATAGAGATGATGTAGCTATTCCTTCCATGATGAATTTTAAATGGCTTATTGCCAGTTGTCCTCCAAAGGCCCAGCAAGTTGGGTTGCCCCCATATTGATCATTGTAACTTATTTGATGACCTCTGCCAGAATGGAAGTCCCTGGCATAGATCATGCTGCAAGAGCAGTGGCCTCAGCTGTGACCTTGCGCTCAAGGTCACCTGCCATTAGTCTCCTCAGGGAGACAACAAAAGGACATTCACATTACAAAAATTCAATATCCCACCTGCACAACCCTTAACCAATATTTCTTATTTCATAGTCAGACAAGAAACAGTCAACAGAGCAGAGGATCAGGTATTTGCATGTTATTTCAGGAAAGCAAATACCACCACGTTGCTGCTGTTTATTTACAAAATAGACTTGCTAAACGTGTACTTATCTTGTAGAGGGAAAAATTATTCTTAGGCAACTCTTCTGTAGATGCAATTTCATGTATCACCAAACAGACCACTTTTTTTATCATGAGAATAAGGAATCAGGCAACTGAGAAAGGAATATTGTGGGACAGCAATTTTTACTTGGGCCATCAATAGCCCGTTTTGGGGGCGCACTCGCCTTGCATAATTCTGGAGTTCTTGCTCCCCTCGACTGGATGAAGTACTCAAATTTTGTTATTTTTTGAGTTTGATGAGCTCTGATGTTTTGTTCTTGCTTCACAGGAGGTGGGGAAGGAAACAGCCGTGCGTGGGGTTGCGATTTGAGTTATGATTATGTTAAAATAAATGCGGAGTACACAACTTAAGGCTCCAAATTGCATGTAAGCTTGAGTCAAACGTCAGTGTAATGTATTCTTAATTTAAACAACACCCTGTTCTTGTTATTTGTTCCCTGGAGGAGTATGCTCCGACAATTGCCTTGGTTCCTGTTCTGGTTGTTAGTACGTACTTCCTGCCGACACTTTTAGTTTGAGATTAAAAATAAAGTTTGAAGTTGTACAAATGGTTGGCATGGTTTGCCGAAGACGGATTGAAATGATTTTTGTTGCTACAATTACTAATTGAATTTTGTTTAAGCCATCAAGAGAAATGTCTAGTCGGGCCATGAGATCGTCAAAGTTGGCGGTTCAACCAGTTTAACATCGGTAAGGGGGGAGGAAAGAAAAAAAAAAGGAAAGAAAAAAAAAGTCTTACCAACCAGTTAAATTCCTTAACTACCACAGTCCAATTAGCACAGGGATGTTTTCCCAAATAAAATTCATTAATGCATCTGACTCTTGCGAAACCGTAAAACACGAAGTCAGTATTCTTTAATTACGTTCGTAGGTAGGTGAAAAAAAATCATCTTTGTAATAAAATCCACATTAGTCAGGTTGGCTTTAAATTCTTTCCAAGACTAGTTTGGTCGAATTACCGTGCAAAATGTTTCTCTGTTCAATTGGTAGCCGACCACTTCCAAGTACCGAAGAAGGGTGAAATGAATGAAGAGCGAGGCCAGACGGCAGAGTAAGGTTGTCATGACCACCCTGTTGAGTGTCATCCGTAATTTACACGACAGATGGTGAACGTCTACTGAATTGATAAGTGCCTCCCTCCCAATCATTTGAGATTGGGACTATACTTTTGACACCACGGCTTCGGACAGGATAGAATGGGGAAGGTGGGGACAATTCTTGAATTGCATCAATACCGTTTGCCCGCTCCCTCCAATAGTTTGATAACAATTTACCGATCCATTCAAAAAAAGAAGTTCCAAACCGTACGCTCTAACGTACCAAAGGGAGGCTTTTTTTTTTTTTTTTGTTCCGGGATAGATTTTGATAGATACCAAATGGAGCCTTGAGCGGTCCATAAGATGCAACAAAAAACAATCGCACTCCCAGTTACACCTCAAAAGTCGAAAGACAATCTACCCAAAGATTTCATCCAAAAATCATTTCTTTAAAGCCTTTGAAACTAGATAGGGTATGTAAGAGCCTCTATATTGCAGATAATGGTCCAAAGGAAGTCAAATGGTCCTGGTTTTTATTTATCTACAAATTCACCTCAGGACACGCCCATCAGAAACTGCCGTCTACATTCACGTCGCCTCTGTAGCCGAAAGATGCAACTCATTGAGTGAGGACCCAAAGAAGTTCCTCCCACACTTGGAATCCTGGTTGCCGCTCATCCCAACACTTGCTGTAACATCTGCAGCTGCCCGATCAAAACCATCAGTAGGCTGCAAACTACAGCCAGGTGCTGCTTCTAGGTTCACCTGATCAAAACCCTCTGCACGTGGCGCTCTATTACTGGCTGGCACCTGGAACCTGAAGAAACAATAACAAAAAAATAAAAAACACGGCTTCGTTATGAAACAACGACACTGACCTATTCTGAACTCCACATTTGAATACCCTCTACTTTGGATGATAAATATACACAATCATCTATCAATAATCCTATAACCCATTCACCCCAACAGTTTCAAATCAGAATCAGCACATAAAACGGCTTTGGCATTGCAAGGAACCCACCAAAATAACTCTCCCCATTTTCCAGTGCCAACTAGAGCCAGCAAGATACCACATTTAAATTTACCTCTCCCTCTCTCTCTCTCTGCTGTGAAATAATGTGTAATACCATAGTGTCTAAAGAATGAAAGTGAAAAACAACCTCAAATGCAGAAGATCAACACTGTTCGCATTTTTCCAGTTGGCATGGTGCTTCCTATCACTCCCACTTCCTCGGGTTGATTTACTCTTACGCCTGTGTTTCTGGTCTTTCTTCTTGGATTTGGGACGTTGATGGTGGTTCCTCACTGTATGCGACATGGAGGTGGCTGGAGGGTCATGCACATCTGGAGCCCATGTAACATTCACCCTCTCCACCCGGCCCATACCCAGTCGTTCCCGGCTACCTTTCATCGCCGAAACAAGATTTAAAGAAGTCTGCCAACAGAGGAGAAAATAACAGGGAAATTATGAAGCAAGGATCAGTAACTACAGAATCAGAAAAATTAAACCACCTAGTGGCATGTCTAGCGGAGTTTTAAGTTACTATTGGAAACCAGAGAAAGCTCAAAAACCTATAGGGAAAGGAGTGTCAGCTACACAGACTGGATGATAAGCAATTACCTATAAGAATGTGGATCCAGCAAAAGCCATTAACACAGCTGTTAATACGAGAACAATTTAGGAGGATTTGGAAGTTCAATTCTCACTCTGATATTCAAATTGCAGAAGGATCTCATTCATAATCTCATATTCTGTGTTTGTTGATACTACAGTGGCACTGACGATGGAATTTTAGGTTTAGGTTAAAACCAAATTCAGAAGCTCCAGCTACCACTATGGCAAAATATTAAATATGCCCCACATCTATGGATCTAAGTTTTTGTTACTATCATGATAAACAGCAACATAAGGCATTTAGAACAACAGCAAAGATGGACATCCCACTAATGCATCTACTCCCATTGTCTCATTTTAAATGCACCTAAAGACATCAACCCTGACCTCTGCTTTATGAATGAGAATAGTAGATCAGAAAGCACACAACAAACAGATCAAACCTTCGATACATAGATAAAACCTAGACAATATGGAAGTATCGTATCAGTATTGATTTTACATTTTGCCTATATAAATGATGGCGTATCACTCATTCTGTCCCCAAATAGCTGAGTCATGTACAAACTGCAAATTAAAATATTAAGCAAGAGTCTGATAGCTTTTAAATGTACAAACAAAATCATTCTGCGGCTACAAGTGACAAGGTAATTGGTTCCCAATCACCCAAGCCTCAAATATAAAATGAATAAACAGAAAATGCTTGCATTAACATGTAGACTCGTAGCGTGCAAAAGAAAAAATGGTAAAAAGATTTATTTTAAAAAAATTTTAATCTGAAATTTTCTAAAAAGTATAAAATATCATGAAAATTTTTTGAGAAACATGGAAACAGAAGAGAAAATGTCGTAAACGACTTAACATTACAAAAAAAAAATTAGAATGCTTTTTTAAAAATTTGAAATAAAATTTAAAAATAAACAAAATAAACCCAAAAAAACAAATCTAGAATCATTTCGTTCATAAATCTGAAGTTCAAAGGCATTTGGAAGTGAAAATCTTAACTATTCCCAAAACTACAATAGTCGAAATGCCCCCAACTTGCTACGTATTTTGACTCTCCAACTAAATAGGGATTTTGGGAATTTTAATCCATGTTTCTTTACCCAAGAAAACGTGGATCAATTTGGAAATTAACAAAATTCCACCAAAAAGAATGTTTTTATTCATTTATTTATTTTCTGGTATGTCTAGCACCAAAAGAAGTTCAAAGGAAGTGAGAAGAGGTTTGAAAAAGAAAAACCATACAAATGAGTGAAAAAATGTAACTTTTATCTTTATATTTATGTCATCGATACTACCTTGTATTGGTTGATACTTGCCCCATATTGGCCAATATAGCCGATATGACCAATTTTTCGAAAATCTAGCTAAAACACCCTGCATATTCAGTATCGAAGATGGCAAACACAAATATGATATGGCCGATATAGGATCCATGAATAGAAGTAACCAATCCAATCAAATGCTGTCAAAATCTACCCTTGACTCTAGACTTCAATGTAACCAAACATGAAAAGCAATTACTTAGTGAGACTATAATTTTGAAACAAGTAAAGCATTGCATTTTTCTTTCCTTTGTTTGACTTTGTGTGAGCTACCTAGAAATCAAAGGAAATCTATGAGAAAAATTTGCCTTGTAGTTGAACAATAATCAAAGGCGTACAGGTTCTCCAATTTTCAACAAAACCAAGAGTATAGAACTATTAAGTTGTAGACCAATTCTACATGCACGGGTGCAAACCAAAGATAAGAACTCTTTTTGGACATACTTTTGCAAAGCCCAAATCTGTGAAACACGATTTGTAAATAGGGTTAGGATTAAGGTTCAAGCAAACCCAAACCCAATTTCCCTATTTATAATTAATATAAGATATATTAATACATAAAACCTAAATGATACTTATTCATAGTTATTTATTTATCTTATTTATATTTACGATTGAATATATGTTTGTCATTTTGAAATTATACTTAGGTAAGTTATATCATTTTCACCAATATTTATGTTTATGTTTATGTCATTTGCCTTTACATTTGTTAGTTCTTTTCCCCTTACCCATTTTGGAAAAGATAAAATTTCTTTTAGAAGTACATTAGACTATTATGTTTTTCCTTCATTTGCCACATATTATTATTTTTGTTTAGAGGACTTGTTAGTTTATATTCACATGAAATTTTAAACTTATCACTTTTGACTCAAAAAAAAAAAACATTTGCCAACCCAAATTTCCTTTTGAACATAATTTTACACAAATAAAGTTAGGGTTTATGTTTTACAAATAGAGTTAAAGACAGACTTCAGGTAAGAGTTTTGGTTTTACAAATAGAATTAGAGATAAACTTAGAGTTAAGGTTCTAGTTTTACAAATAAAGTTAAGGTTAGGGTTAAAGCAAACCCTAGCTACAACCCTATCTACATGATTAGTGAGAGCAAAGGTATAGAAGCCGTCGAAAGTCAAGTAGGCATTGATGCAACCACCATACATGCATTGTAGTGAGTACTTGTGCTTTAAGCTCATTGCTTCAGATTCTGTGCTTGTGCATCGAACTTATTGCTTCATATTCTAACCCTTGCATCACTCGTTTAGGTTTTTGATAATCACATGGATAGTTGTTTGACATAACCAAAAGGCCAAGAAAGAATGGTAACGTCCAAGATAATCCACCCTATACAAACTGCAGCCAAAATTTTGCGCGTAGAGATGCACGTACACGAGCATGGCATTAGAATCCTCATTGGAAAATGGGGTAAATGACAACCACAGCACATAGCAACACTCCTCTGCAGGTACTTTGTTTTCTCAAGCCCAGTAAATGTTTCAATACGGGGCAGGGCAACTAAAAGATTAACCAGGAACTACTAATTCATTTTAAAATCTAGGCCTCAAAGCAACCCAGGACTTGCTACACCTTCCAATATTCAATAGACAAAGAACGTCGCTATGTACAAGATTGTTTCTCACCACAGGAGTACAGGACAGGGTAACTAAAAGACTACCCAGGAACTACTTGTTCATTCTAAATCTAGACCTAAAAGCAGCCCAGAACTTGCCACACCTTGGAATATCCATGCATTATGTTTCAGCCAGCCACTTATGAAAAATAACCATTCCAACAAAAAGAAGTTGTCCAAGGTTGGAAAACTTGAGAAGTTCAGGTCTCAAGAATGTTTCAACATTTCTTCTTCTTCATCACTTCTTTGGTCTATTTTCTAAAAGCCCCAGCATGCATACTACTTGCAAAGTCTACCAAGATTTTTAGGACTAACTATAAACATTCCAAATAAAAGCCCCATTTACATCCATACATATGTGCACATGGGGGTTGGTATTAGGCAGCAGTAGTCAAGAACCATGATTTAAAGAATCTGAAACATGCATTGACTTGCTCAATATGATTCCATGATTCCAAATCAAACACTCGCAGTCCAGTACTCTAATCTAATAACAAGATTTACCCCCACAAAACTGAGGCATGGCAAATGACAATTGACAAAGGTCCAAATCAAAAACCGACTTGAACAAGTACTAACTTCGTTCCAGATGTGTCAGACCATGCCCTTTGAGTCCCATGCCAAAAACTTCGAAGGATTGGCCTGATTCATCATAAAGGGCTTAAAAGGTCGTGGGGTAGAGATGGTGAACAAAGAGACACAACTTATAAGAAGTGGTTCACAATAGATCCAAAAGGCTTGGCAGGATAAAAGCTTACCAGAAAATGTCTAAAGTCTAAGCTGTCAGGCATAATATTACCTTTGAACTTTGGGACCCCAATTTGTGGCCTGTAAACTCCTTTTTAGCAGCACTTGACTCATTCAAATTCTATCAAATTATAGATATTTTTTTAATATGGAGTTGTAAAGACCAGCCCCAGGCCATTTGATATGGTTAAGCCAATTGAAGTTGTAAAGATCAGATCGAAGCCATTCAAAATGCTTTGGTTAAGTCAATACAGCATCTGCAGAAGCGATAACATTAGCTATTGGCAAAAGCAAGGAACTTACAGGCATAGAAAATGAGCGACTATATGGAGCAGTCTGAGATTTCTGAAAACTTTGACCAGCTGGGGCAGTGATTGTTGACTCAGCCGTCGCATCCACAGGAACAGGAGATAAGAGTGTATTTTCTTTGGATGGAAACGTTGCACACTTGCTGAAGCTCTTCTCGACCTTTGCAATTCCAAGTTCCTCCACATGGGAATTCAGGACAGGATTTGATGCCCCTTGCTGAATATCCTGAATATGAAAGACTCCATCAAAAGCAGTTCCAAGTTCCTCTATACCCAGATTATCTTTTGCAATAATAAGAGCATCATCTGCATCCTTTCCAGGCAGCACTTCAGCAGTCTCTTCAGCATTATTCCAAGCACCAAATTCGTGTTTGAGGTATGATTCCTCCAGGTCACTACGACGATTATTTACAAAATTGCTGACGTGAAGATCCTCAGTAATGAACTTGCCACAAGGCACAGAAGCATCCATTACTAGCACCTAGACTATCACAAAAGCTGTCAAGAGACTCAATATGAGAAAAATAAGACTCCAACAAACAACTCATGAATTTTTTAAAGAAAGGGAAGAAGGGAACAATTACAACCATCACACATGACTATCAGCTAATTGAAGAATGATTAAACAATGGGGAAACATAATGTTTGTAACTTCTAACTGAAAAATGTTGATCTAGAAAAATGCTAGAAATTAAAAAACACAAGTGTAGCCTAAACAACACATTAATCATATATTCTCCATTAGTGTCATGGTGCACAAGCTCTGACAATCTACTTGACCAAAGGAAACAAGGACCAACAAAATGCTGCCTTCATAAAGCCCACAAATGGAATCAATTATCAACCAATTCTGTTACACAACAATCATGAATTAGCATAGGAAATGCCAGAACCCCTCCCGAGATTCAAAAGAGGTGCTCCATCTGCAAAAACTCATGTTGTTAAAAATTGACGCACAGGGCACAAGTACTTTTCAGTTTTCACATGAAACATAATATGATGAAAGTTAACGGAGACAGCCCAAATTTAGATGTTAAACATTTTGGAGGAGGATCCAAAGAGGTAAATGCATCTTACCAAAAGATCCTTGTAGCTAAGAAAGTAGTGCACACCACCAGTGACCTAACACAAGCCTGATTACATTCAATTGCAAGTGCAAATGCAACTGTGCAACCATTAAATTGTCCTATGCATCTTTTGTGTTGCTGGCAGTGGGTGGTTGTGGAGAGGGAGAGAGCAGCATGGCAGGAGCATTCATATGTTAGGTTACTTTATCTTATTTCCCTCTATATTAGAGATTGGCTTTTGAGATTTCCAAATAAAAAGAAGCACAAGATCAAAACAGAGGTTGAGATTGTGGAATTCATTGATGTGCTGGAACTAGAGGGCAATGTCAAGTTTGCACATCAGGCTTCTAACCATTTTGCTTTTTGTCTTTTTGTTAGAGGGTCAAGTCACAGAAGAAAAACCTCTCCAAAAACTGGGTTAAATCCTCCGCATCTTGATTGACCCAGTTTTCAGTTCAAGTTCACCACTGGAAGCAGAAAACTGAGTAGGCAACCAAATGAGCTAATATCATGCATTCTAGCAAAACACAAATAGATATGCTGACCTCAAATGGACAGTGGATTCATCTTAAAACAAATTGTATATTAATAAAAGATCAAGAGTTTTAATAGACTGTTGTTATTAACAAAAATCTTAGACATCAAGAGCTCTGACACAAGGATACCATAAACTAGGAAGAATTCTGACGCATAGTTACTTTCAGCAAAAATCGGATCATCTCATTTAGGCATTTACAGGGCTCAGCTTTGGCCATCTCACAACTGGAGTACATTCGTTTCTCAGTTCCCAAAAATACAATACAAGCACCCCCCCTACTTTAGTTGCAGTAAAATGCCGGATAATCACTAAATCAGAAATAACTAATTCAGGCAATGATAATGACACAAGAATGGCTCATTAACCAAAATAATAACTTCAGTAAGAACGTCAGATGTGTGCAGTTACATCCACCAAGCAAATGTAATTGCAATTGGGAATAAAATGAAGAAAGTGAAAATATTCACCTCGTACGATAATTAAACAAGCTCAAGAGATCACAGCACTTGTCCTCCCTATTTTGGTTAACAGGGTTCAACAAAAATAGCAGCAGATTTCGAGCTCCAAAGGCTCGAATTAGATTTTCTCCAAATCGCTCAGACTCAGGCAACAGACGGAACAAAAACAGCTTCCGATCTCTCAATCTCAAGTCCCTTGTCTCGCGCAGATCGAGGAAAGACAGGAAAAAGGACGAGGAGGATGAGGGGAAGGAGAGTAAACCTTAGAACGAAACGAACAACATCATCAAAAATATAATGTCAACTCAAATTACCACGCCGATTCCATTTCTCGAGCTGTTTCAGACGGTGGGAGCACGATCCGCCGTGGAAGGTCGTAGCAGAGGAGATCATCATGGAGCCGCTGTGGAGGAACGCTACGAGCACCGAAGGCATCGTCGATGCTCTCAGAAACCCGAAATCGAAGATCGTAACCCCAATCCAATTTTTTCCAGATGAAGGAAATCCAGGACGAGAAAAACCCCAAGTTTGAGATTTTCGATCAGCAAACTAGCTCAAATCAGCCCATATGAGGGACTTAAACAGATTTCGACGCCTGTAATCGAGACCCAAGGGCATGAAATTTCGGAAATCCGGGCGGAATTTCAGGGGCTTTGGAAATGGATAAAGGGCGAAGACAGATGGACGAGACGGCCAGGTCAAGGGGCGACGGAGACAAAGGCCGCATTTATTGGGCACGTTTGGATAGTTATAAACATGGGAATTATGTTTTTTCCGTGATATTTCGTTTACCAATGCTAATTATTATTCTATCAATTTAACTATTTTTTCCACTTTTACCCCTACATTTTAATCATTTTTCCTACTAACTACGTACAACAAACTTATTTATTCCAACTATACATCTATCATTTCCTATCAATCACACATT
>JAXCLR010000063.1:51187714-51207182 GCA_035584095.1 Annona squamosa | reverse complement strand
GAGAGAGAGGAACAGAGAGATCGAGATCGACAGAGAGAGAAACAGAGAGATCGAGATCGAGGGAGAGAGAGAGAGAGAGGAACAGAGAGATCGAGATCGACAGAGAGAGAAACAGAGAGAGAGAGAGAGGAATAGAGAGATTGAGATAGAGATTGAGCGAGAGAGAGAGAGAGAGAGCTTGGAATGGCACTACCGGAAGGGAGACAGTAGACGGGAGCCGAAAGCCGGAAGTGACGATGCCGAAAATGGGGGAGGGAGGGAGAGAGAGAATAGAGAGCTTGGAAGGGCACTACCGAAAGGGAGACAGGAGACGGGAGTCGAGAGCCGGAAGCCGGGAAGTGACGATGCCGAAAATGGGGGAGGGAGGGAGGGAGAGACCGAGAGAGAGAATAGGGAGCTTGGAAGGGCACTACCGGAAGGGAGCCAGGAGCCAGGAGCCGGGAAGTGATGATGCCGGAAATGGGAGAGGGAGGGAGGGAGGGAGAGAGAGAATAGGGATGCGCAGCGCAAGGAAAAATTGAGAAGGGGAAAAGCGGGAAAGGCTAAGGGCTGCAGCAGGCAAAGGGTTTCGATGAAGGACCAGTATATATATGAACTCCGGGTCGGTTCCGGGTACCCAACTCCTGGAACCGACCCTACCCTAATTGGAACGGGTATTTTTCAAAGGGAACCGAACCGACCCTATGGGTAGGTTTCTCGGAACCAAACCAAACCGAATTAGGGTACCCAGCGGGTCGACCCGCGGGTACCTGCACCGAGTTGCACCCCTAGAAAACATACAAGATAGAGCAAAAAAGAGGAAAGAGAAGCTACTAAAATTTATATTCCACTTTTTTCTACTTTTGAGTGATCTATACACTTTTGAATGAAAAACGAGCTTCCAACTTGCTATTTGCTTCAACGCCAATTAATTCGTCACTTCTACGAATTCTTCCTCGAGCTGAAACTTGCCAATACAAATTTGTAAAGTGTAGATCTCTTTCATTTCATTTTGTTATTTGGTTTTTGATACTTTGTTTGATTTTGGTGTTTCAAACCAAGTAATAGCAAAGTAGTGTAGTGACTGGAGTGGGACTCGTCACCTACTTATGTTGTGTGTTGTATATGACCTCTAGAACTAGAATCTAGAAAAAGCAAAGGCTCTAGTTGTATATACCCTATAGAGCTAGAATCTAGAAGAGAGCGAAAGCTCTAATTATATTCGTAGAATACATAGTGGAACCCAAGTCACAAGAGGTATGAGCTTGGAAGAGTGAAGTAGGGAAGGTTGCCCGAATCACTATAAATCTTGTCTATTGTTTTCCATTTCCGCTTTCGTTATCTTATTATTTTTCATTTATTTCATTAAAGGAGACTAAACCAAACCAAGGTAAAGTCACTATTTAAGTTGAAAATTTTTAAATACCCAATTCACCCCTCCCCTCTTGGGTAATTGTCATTAACTCGAGACCAACAATTTCATCTTTAAAGCTTGAAAAGGTTAATCCAAAAGATATTTTTCCAGAAAAACTTTACTCCAATTAACCAACCAATGAATTTTAAAGCAATTAATCCAGAAAAAGAAACAAATCCTAATTTTGAAGAATATACCAAAAGCTCATGCAGCATGACTCAACCAAAAAATCAAGCCAAAGCATCTACAACTCCTTGTCAAAGCCTCTTCATTTTAAACAATTCAAATAAAGTCAAATCTCAATCATTGAGAAAGCTAACCCGTAAAGCTGCGAAAAGTGCATGGAGCTTTATTACCCAATCATCAAAAAAGCTAGCCCGCAATGCCGCAGAAAGCACAGGGAGCTTTATTATCTATTTTTTAAAAAAGCTAGCCCGTAAAGTCACAAAAAGCGCAGGGAGCTTTATCACTCAATCATTGGATAAGTTGGCCCATAAGGTCGCAAAAGGCGCAAGGTACTTATCCAAAAATTGAATTAATCTTCAAAATGAGGCTTTATCATCATTGCAAATAATGCTTTCAATAAGCATGAAAACCATATTTTTGCAAGGTCCCAATATACTCCGGGCAGTTACCAATTTATCAAAAAAAGTTACAAAATTGATGGCAACTACCAATATATTAAAGAAGGTTTCAAAACTAGGATGAGCTATCAATATACTAAAAAATGTTTCAAAAATGGGGGTAATATCTGCTAAATGGAAAGCTATGTAGTACAAATATCAAGGTGATATCATTCGCAGAAAAAAAAGAAAGCTAAATAATAAGAGACAAGGGCTAAAGAAGAAAAGCAAAAAAGTTATTTTATCATCGGAGACTAAGACAATTATTGCTCAAATCGAGAGAGTATTCAAGTTTCCAACATCAAATCGGGCATCACTGCAAACAAAGTATGGGACCCTGGAAGATAGTTAGCAAAGTATGTCACTTTACCCCCCCCCCCCCCTCCCTCCACATTTTGTATGCATTTTTTATAAAAAAAAGGATTGTTATTTTTAAATAAAATGAGTTTTTTAAAAAAATATTAAAACTTACATACATTTTAACAAAATTTTCAAAATTAGTCATATAGATAGCATATCTTATTTACAATAAAAATGATGAAAAGTGACGATGCAAAAAAAAAAAGACAAAATGAGATTTAAAAAAAAAAACTATACATACCTGAGAGAACCAAATCATATTTTAGCTATTAAGAGGTAATCAATTCAAGATTAACACTGTCAAATACTAAATGAAATAATTGAATTTAGCAAAAATAAATATAGGATTGTCTTTTTAAAGTGTATAAATGTGTAAGATTGGGGTATCACCATCATCAATATTCCGTTTATTAAGCCTCGTAAGTCACAGAATGCGCAAGACACCCATCAATTAAGCTCAATGAGTCATAAAAAGCGCAAGACACCAACTCGTATAGCTGTAGACCTCATTATGATAATGTCATTGACCTCACTACTTGAAAAGGTTAAATTCTAAGCAAATATTAATCTATAAAGTCATAAGATGTGCATATTGGCGGGCTAGGTATAAAAAAATCAAAAATACAAAATAGATAAAAGGAAAAAATCAAAAAAATTTAATTTCTTTGTCAAAAAACAACAAAATTTTAAATTAAGTTTTCAAGATGTCAAAGCATTTCAAAAAAAAATTCAAAAATATCTTTTACTCTGATTGATCAATAAGTGAGAAGTAACTAGTTATATTTGTGAAAATTTTTCATGACATGTGTAAAAATTCCATAGCACTTTAAAAAAAATCTTATAAAAACATTAATGAAATTTGGTGAATATAAAGATGATTTCACATTTTCTCATCCAAAGAGATAACTATTAATATCATTATGAAATGTGGTGAATTGTTTTCAAAAAATAGAGAAAAAAAGATCCTCATATACCCTGAAATATAGTGAGGAGAAGAAAAAATATATTTTAAAAAAAGTCGCTAGATACCCTAAAATATGGTGAGGGAAAGAAAAAATATATTAAAAAATCTCTACATATCCTGAAATATGGTGAAGAGAAGATTTCTAGAAAAAAATTCCTAGATACCCTGAAATATAGTGAAAGGAGGAAAGAGCAACACACCACCATTATATTTTGATATTACGATTAACTCACTTGGATGAGTTATTAAGGTTTCATACATCTGACATCTATCAATTAATAGATCATACACTCACGCGTTATCACTAATATAAATTAATTGATAGATCATGCACTCATGTGTTATCACTAATTTTATTTTAAATGCTTCATGAGAAAATTATCACTAATATAAATTAATGAAGCTCACTTCTTAAGCTAAATTGTTTCAATTAATAACCTTGAAATTTTGCAACTTCACTACCTATATGGCTATAAAAGTTAATAATTGTTAATTTAAAAAAAACTATGAAAGCTTATAATGATTACATAATTAATAGGATTACAAGAAAATTTTCTAAAAAGAAATTGTTAAAGACAATCTAAAATAAAATGAAAAGTATGAGAGTAGGGCAAATTATAAAAATTAAAGAAATCATACTAAGCTGCACTAAAAAGAGAGAAAAATTTTAGGTGTCAATCATACATTCTTTGATAATAATAAACATCAAAGAATGGGGGCAACTGTTGACACCCCACTTAAATGTGAAAAATTAAAATTTCACATGGGCTCACTACCATTTGGCATACACCCATTTAAGGTTTTTTGTGAATTTACATTTGAATTTTTAACCCATATATTTGCAAGCCCAAATTTGTGTAGAATCCATGAGCCTCCAATGCTTTAAGCCCACTACGGAAGTAATGGCCAATAATCCATATGGTTGATCAAAAGCAATTTGCATTCAAGATGAAGTGAAGAATATTTTTTTCAAGTTAATTGAAACAGAGTCGACGTGATGAACGATTTAGATTAAACAAATAATTAATATTTTTATGAGATTTTTAATACTCAAAATAGGTTTGACCAAGAAAGAGGTACATTTGTAACATTTCAAATGGTGGTTAAAAACTACTAGAACCAACCCACTAAATGAAAATTTGAACTGTTAAAATGGATAATGGACATCAATAAGTGTGGGCCCCACCTAAGATTAAAGAAAATAGGTAATGATTAAAATATAAATGAAGGACCAAAAATGAACAAAATCAATGGCTATGAAGAAGTTGACTTACTAGCCAAGCAAAACCATAGGCCCATTGGTGGTTTTCAAAAATTACTTATAAATTTACCAAGAGGTCCACCTTAAGATAGAATTTTGCAAAAAAAAAAGAAAAATGGAATTGTGCAAAATATTATTAAAACATACTAATATGAAAATTATTAAACTTGAAAAGCTTTACAAGGACCCCCTCTCCCCCCATTTAAGGACACGCAGAAGCATACCCAAAATTCATCCCTTCTACCCTTTTCTTCCAACGTGTCCAAGATCACCATTTTTTCTTTCTTTTTTTTTTGGAAAGTCAGCTCTAATGTATTCTTGGCAGCGGGCTGTCAAAAAAAAAAAGGGCCCAGACGCATATACCTTCACTTGCCCTTTTCATCATTGTTTTAAAAAAATAAAATTTTTAAAGCATGACATTTTTCTTTGCATAATCATTCCTTTTCAATTTTATTTTTAAAATTTTTTTAAAAAAATAAAACCTCCAACCTGTCATTCCTCTTTGCATCAACCTCTTTCCCATTTTTATTTTTTTAAAAAATAATATACATATAAAAAAAACCCTGACACGTTATATTCCTTGTGCATCATCTTCTTTTTTCATTTTTTTAAAAAAAATCAAAAGACAAACTTCTCGCCCGTCATCATCCTTTTCATTTTTCATAAAAAACATACCCGCATGTGATTGTATCATCCTCCTTTTCATTTTTCTTTTTTTATAAAAAAAATATTAAGGGAAAACCACACAGAAACAGGCCCAAAATCCATCCATTCTCAATTTTTTTCAACATGTTGGAGATCACTATTTTTTCTTTAGTCTACTCCAAATGCGTTTTTTTGACAACAGGCCACTAAAAAAAAAGTCTAGACACTCATAACACACCTAAAATCCATTGATTCTTCCATTTTCTTCAAACGTTTTTGAGATCACCCCTTTTCTTTTTTTTTCGGCTACTCTAATTCATTTTTCTCGTCAACAAGCTTAAAAAAAAGAAAGGGAACAAGAGTTCAGACGCACGCACATCATTTCCCCTCTGCAACATCGTCTCTTTTTTCATTTTTTTGTTTAAAAAAAACTATTTACACAACGTGCTGCTATTGAGTTGTTTAAAAAAAAACTTATGCGAATCATGTATTAATTGGCGAATTTTGTTTCGTTAAAACCATGCCATTTTTTTAACCGTTCGTAATTTTTTGTTATCTAAATCAAGTACTTGCGCAACAGGTATTTGTCATTATGTTTATAAAATAAATATATAAAAAAAGTCAAACCAAGTCATCATAAGAAAGATTTTATCTTGTGCAATGGAAATAAATTCTCACATCTAACTTCTAGATTGAGTTTGGGCCTCATAAAAAGCCTAGAGATTAAATTCTTTCTTCCACCCTCCTGAGCTTTTATATAAATATATATATGTGTTAATTTCCCGCACTCCTAGAACCAATGTACTAGAAAAATAAAACTGTATTTTTTTAAATTGTGAGTTCACCCAGAAAATCTTTGTATTTTAGTACCTTATTATACACGTACTAACCACCGTTATATGGTTAGTGGCGACTCCAAAAATTAATATATTAAATTTTATCAATATTTGTACACATGTTAGTGACTGCTAATTGCACCTAATTGAGATACATGTTTATGTTTGACTAATTCGCATCATTTAAAAATCTTTAAGAACTTGCATCATCTAAAAGTCTTAACACTTGCATCTCCCTTCTTTAACCCCCATGTCCACACCTTTTATATTTTTTTATTTTCTAATATTGAACCCCTTTTCTATGCAATTTATATTTTTTATTTTGTACGTTTAATTTCTGTATCTAACTTGCATCATATTTAACCAGCTAACTCGCTAACTTGCATCTCATATTTATTTTTCTCTCTGGCATATGTACATTTACTTTCTTGTTTGATCCACAATTATATTTTTTAGGCCCATTCACCGGCCCATTGTAATGCGCTAAAAATCAGTTGCTACTGTTTGGCGACTCCGCTAGAGAACGGCTAGGGGTGCTAATTTTCATTTTTTAGTAAAAACTCAAATGAGGGTATTTTTAAGGTTTTTTTTAAGTAAAAGTTTTGATTTTTTTCTTTTTAAAAAAGTGAAAAAAGAAAAAAAATTAATATCCTTTTGGAAAAAGATTTATATAATTTAAGTATAATTGAATATTAAAAATCTACCTATATAGTAATAATAGCGCGTAAAAAGGGAATACTACCACCCGGTAGTCCAGTGGTCACTAGGTCCAAAGCCTTATTAAAAAGAGGCCAAATACTAGTATCTAAAATTTGATGGAAATTCCACAATGTGAAATTTGAATCACGCATACCTAGTAAAGATGTCCTTATCACCCTGTGACTAACCAAGTAAAACTTGTTTAGCATTGTTGTTAAATTTTTCGGTTAAGTTGTTTATGAATGGACCAAAATGCCTTAGATACACAAGCATGGTAGAAATAAAAATGCCACAAAACTAAATTTTTAAATTTTTTTTTCAATATCATAATAGAAAATCTCTTTAAATATAAACAATATTTTTAAACAACTATTTATCATAAATGAATTTATTTCACGTCAATTAGATTTTGAAAATTTTTATGATAAATGATTTTAAAAGTTTAGTCGCTATAATAGAATATTTTTTCAAGAATACTTTAGCAATGTAAAATGTTATTTTTTAAAAACGTTTCTCATATTGAATAAATATGTTTCATGCGTGTAAAATTCTAAAAATTCTCACGATAAATCATTTTAAAATTCAAATTTTATTTTATATTATAATAAAAACGCAAGAAAATACTTTCGAAATATAAAAATTCTTATTCGTAAGGTTTGCTGCTTTCGGTTATTGTTAGCTATTTACTTAGATGGCAATGTGACAAGGTTGTTTAACTATGGATGAAGCTCACAGGATGCTGTGAGAAAGCCCAATTCTATAGTAATATTCGATTAAGCTAGATATGAATGTTTAAGCTAAATATTCGATTGTTCTATCGGATGCTGTGGTTTTTTTATGCCGCTGTATTTTTAAGATATAAATGTTTATTGTTACGGGATTTGTTTGTTTTGAACCGCGATAACCTTGATATGGTTATAACTTATATTACTGACGAGACAGTATAATCGTATTTTGGATATCTGTGAGTGACCTTGGACTCTTACTAGAGTTGATACCGATCAATATCCAAATATTATTGGATAAAAATGACTAAGGCGACTAGGGGTGGGAATCCAGGTGGGTTATACCTAGTTGAGATTTTCCAACTTTGATCCTACTTTTTTAAAATTGAGTTTCATTGTTTTTATACCCGGTTGGATCAAGATTGATTTGACATTTACTTTTTTCAACAGATCTCGAGACAAACAACGGGTTGGTATCAAACCGGTTTCGGAACCGCAGGTTGGATGAAAAATACGGGTTAAATAAGATAATTTTATGAATTTATATACCTATCAACCATAAAAATGCATTTATATTAATTTAAATTTTATATACTTCAATATTTCACTAATTATTAAAAAACACATTATTAATGAAATAAAATACAAGAAAATATGGTATAAATTTATTAAAATAAGTTAATATACAATTATTCATAAGAATGATATATGTGTAAATTCTTCTCATTAATTCTTATATAGTTTTATAGCGGGGTAGGTCGGACTCTTTAGGTTAGGATATGATTGGCTCACTCTGATTCTATTTTTAATTTGGTCAAAATTTTTAACACATCCTCATACCGAGTTAAAAAATATTAGTTTTATCTAATAAAAAACGGGTATGATTAAGGCCGTGTCATAGGCCACCCCACCCCAATTCACACTCCTGAGATACTTAAAAATATATATATAATTTTTTAAAACTATTACTATTTAAATAAGCGTATGAACATTTTGATTTTGAATATATGAAATCCAAACGTTCCTTAGTAAATTTAGCTAAATTGAAAAGAAATTCAACAATTCTTTGTATATATTTTTTGCTAACTGTATCTTACCTCTATAGTAAAATTTTGTTACACAAGTTTGGTAAAAAAAACCTTAATTCCAATTTACACTAATCACCAAGGAAATACGTAGTTTATATCAATTAATTTTAAAC
Organism: Annona squamosa; assembly: GCA_035584095.1. Classification (NCBI taxonomy): domain Eukaryota; kingdom Viridiplantae; phylum Streptophyta; class Magnoliopsida; order Magnoliales; family Annonaceae; genus Annona; species Annona squamosa. The sequence goes on along the minus strand of JAXCLR010000063.1, from coordinate 51,198,475 downwards.
GCAAAGCAAATTGAAAATAGACTAAGAAAATAATTTAACATATACAGTAAAAGAATATTAGTAGATTTAGAAGAATTATATATTATTAAAGGGTATGTATTATAAGAATGGAGACTTAGGGCTGGTTTGGTAATTGAAATTTTTGTAGGACTATAGGATGGGGTGGGAAGTGTGAAATGAAATATTTTGAAATTTGTGTAATTAATATAAAAGTATAAGGTGAAATTAGAATAAATAAGTTTTATAGTAGTAAGTAGAAAAATGATTGAAATTCTGAGGTAAAAATGGAAACAATATAATTATTGATGGAGTAAATGACTATATTGTGTATCTCGTCTCACCCCATGTAGTGGTTTCTACACTTCTAACAAAACAAATGTCCTCTTATAGTTTACCTTTTATTTTTAAAATTTTTAAATATAAACCATTTATCATGGGTAACACATCTGATTTTATTACGCCATCACAAATAATTTTTGTTAAAATTTATATTTTGTAAAAAAAAATATCTTTAGAGAGTGAGCATGCAACCGTTACAATTTTTTTAAAATGTATGATACTGTGTGTGTATTTGAAAAATAATAAAACTTTTAAATGAAGAGTTTTTAGTGTCAAACTTTTTTAAATTGAGGAAAATAATGTAATTTGAAAAAGGTAATTATGAAAATTAAATAGAATAAAATTAAAATATATAAGTTAGTTATATGGACGGTTATATAGAATTAATTAAAAAGTAAGTAATTGTATAAAAAGATGTAAAAATAAATAAAAAATACAATAATTGTGGATAATAAAAAAAATTTAATTGAAAAATTTTAGTGTTAAATAAAGACACCAAATATAAAAAAAATTTACAATGCACATGATATTTAAATCATAAATAAAGAGTAAATAGACAAATTCCATGGATGATTAACATTTTAAAAAAATATTTAAAAAATAAAAATCATGATTAAAACTTTTTATATTGTTTTAAAATAAAAAACCAATATTAAATAAAGAGCCTACATGATCACGATAAGTATTCAATTATTACATCATTAATTAAACAAGAAATGAATTTCCTTCCTCATTTCCAACCAACAATTGCCAAATGCAAATCCTTCTTTTCTACCAGACATGGCAAACATCCAAACATGCCCAAAGGCTGTCTCTAGTTTGCTAACGTCGAGTACCGCGGATCGCAAATGAGAAAATCACGCCCGTCCATTGCCCAGCCGAACCAACGGTCCTGATTTTATCTATTACGGAAACGGAGGGTATGCTTCTAGATATAAAACGCCGATGCACATCGTCTTACGGTACGCGCGCTTCTAATCTCGCGCGAGATTTCGCACCGTCCGTGATATTTCGGCGACAAATTGGGAGATGGAGGGGACCGGCAAGTCGAGGAAGGGCGCCGGAGGGAGGAAAGGCGGCGGCCCGAAAAAGAAGCCGGTTTCTCGCTCCGTAAAAGCCGGCCTGCAGTTCCCCGTAGGAAGAATCGGCCGATATCTGAAGCAGGGCAGGTACTCGCAGCGGATCGGGATGGGCGCCCCTGTCTATCTTGCAGCTGTTCTCGAATACCTCGCTGCCGAAGTAAATCTTCTATTTCGATTCTCAAAATGAATTTCCCCCAATATTGCAAAATTCCCTCTTGAATCTAGAAACTATCGGCGTTAGATTTTCATTTTCCTTTAATTTTTTTCGTTTTCTCATGCGATTCTAGGTTTCAAAATTTTTTTTTCATAGCCATGAATTTCTTGAGATTTATGTATTGTGGTTCGATTTGGAAGACGATGGCAATCGGTAATCCGCCGTTTTTTACTTCTTCATGGAAATAAAATGCATTTTCAATGGCAGAATTGGAAAACTGCTTTGCAGTCCACCCGGTCTCGAACGATTTGTCCGGAGGAGCTACGATGCTCGCGCGTCTTATTTTGATGTGTCATATGAATGCGGGTAAACCGTCGGAGCATCGCGTTTTGACCCGAGTATTTAGCTTACTTCCTACTCCGGTTACAGCGAGCCGAAACCTTCTATCCGGACCGTCTGTTTACCGGAATGTTTGTTTGGCCGGATACCGTGCTGTTCATCCTTATCTCCTTCGTGACGTCATCACCGTCGTAGGGCGACACGATGCTCGAGCCCTCGTGACTTGATGCGCCTGTCTACGCATACATGATTGTTGGTGCTTTTAAGCATCCATATTAATGTTTTGGTTGCTGCGGCGGATTATTTTCCTTAGCTTGGTTTATTGATCGTTTAAGGTTCTGGAATTGGCGGGGAACGCAGCGCGTGATAATAAGAAGAATCGCATCATCCCAAGGCATGTGCTATTGGCAGTGAGGAATGATGAGGAGCTGGGGAAGCTTTTGAAAGGGGTGACAATTGCTCATGGGGGAGTTCTGCCCAATATCAACCCTGTTCTTCTGCCCAAGAAAACTGGTGCTGCTGCTGAGAAGGCTGGCAAAGAGCCAAAGTCCCCTTCGAAGGGAACCAAATCCCCAAAGAAGGCGTGATTTGAATTCTCGAAACATAGTACTTTCCCTCACACCTTTGTATGTAGCTCATCATTAGGAGATGGTAGGTCTCCTTCTTTTTGTTCATCTTCTTTTTTAACAACATCCTTCATGTTCTTGTTGTTGAATGACACTGCTTTTTCTTAACCCCTGTTGTTAATGGAATTGGACTTTGTTCTTTCTTTTAAATGGTGGGTTTTGCTTGGAATTGAGATAGCGCCCCGTTAGCGACAGTTCCTTTTTATGGACAGAATGCAAATAGCATAATCTTTGTTAGACATGCATCTAGGTCAAGACCTTGGACCGTCACTTAGATTCAACGTAGGGTTAGCTTACTGAAGAACGGAGTATTGAAGTTTTCTGCCTGGTTTCAGGAATTTTATTGTCTATTTATGGGTTCAGATTGAAGGTTGCTAGAGGAGAGAGTGGCTCAAGAATATGCGTTGTGTTGATGGCGTTGAACAAAAGGAACTTCAGGACGAAAGACCTTCTGATGTATTTGTAATATGAGATGGTTGAAGAAATCGTGAAGTGGCATTGCAAGATTTATAAAGCTACAATTGGATCCAGTGATTAAATTTTTTTCTTAAAATAAAATTTCATATGTTTGCACTACACATCAAGCATTGAGCTTTACCTTGTGGCTGAGCTTCTTTCTGTTTCGTGTGCGTGTTTAGGATCATCCAATTGGATGGATATGATCAGATTTTCTATTCTTTATTAAAAAAATTATTATTATTTTGAATATAACTTTTCTTATCTCATGTATAATTTTTTATTTTTCAATGTGTAACAACCTTAGAAAGGATTCAAGGAGCTTAAATGGGATGAAAATGTAATGATGTTTATTGAGAATAAAAAAAAATTATATTGGAAATTTAAAAACTTGTAGTAAGAATGAAGATACACGTTCTATTTGAAAATCTTGTATCCTTTGAAACATATTAGTTTTTCGTTCTTAATATAATATGTTACCTTTCAATATATAACCACCACTTCTCATCAGAATTAATATTTCTAACAGGCAATGCTAGTCTTCGTATTTGAATGAATGGTTTAGCTGTTGTTTCTTGTGCTTGTTGTTTACTTGATTGATACCTTTTCCCGCGCGTGTGTTTTAATCTCCATTTCGCACTTAACCTTTTGGAGGCTATAAATGGGATGTTAATGTTTTTAATCACAATGTTAGTGTTTATTTGAACATTGAGTAATCAAATTGTATCCGAAGTTGTTTGTAGTAATTTAATTTTTGAAATGTTAGTAGCTGTTCTTTTGCTTTTGCAGTTCTTTTCGTCAGGTATTGGTTTTCTTCTTGTACGTACTTTATCTGAGGTTTGCTTTTGTTTTGATGTCCGGCAGGGGTTGTGTGTGATAGCGCTAGAGTTGGGAATATTAAACGTTTTTTTTTTTTGAAAAAATTTTCTAATGCTTTGTTCTTGAATAACTAACATTATCATTGAAGAGATCCCAAAGTGCATTAGAAGTGAGGCCGAATTGGTAGATGGCTGACAACTTGGTAGGGAGATAATGGAGATTGTAGGATATACAAAATGAAACCAATGTATACGGCCCTGCGGAAGGTTATGTGGATGAGGGAAGATGATGATGGTGAAAATGTATGCTGACTGGTTTGAGTAGCAGAAAAGACAGTTCCGAAGACAGTGCTTCTTTTCTATTTAGTAACACGAATCAAATTGGTCATTTTGTTCTCAACAGGAGAACAGGGTTTCACAATTGATCAAAGTCACCATCTAATTATTCACTTTGTTCATTTGTTTGCACTTCGAATTATCCGTTTTTTGGTCCAAGAAGCCTGCTTTAAATGGATTGAATCTTGGTCACATTTGGATTATAATTCCGTTTGTTGGCAGGCTAAGTGTCAGATTAAAACCAAATGAAATGTTCCTATTTGTGAAAGTTCCAACCTTAGTCCAGAGTCAGCTGCAACATCTTTTGGTAGCTTGTGAGATTTGGAATTTGTTCTGTTCCTAATGTTGTAAATTGCCTTTTATATTATTAGCTCTATTGATACTGTGCCTAGTTTTACAATCACGCCATGGGAAATGAGAACGTATTTTGCAAGTTATTTTTTTTTAATGATGCTCCATTTCATGGTGATGGTGTCAAATGATAATTGTCCTAACTCATGCAAAGCACGCTTGAAGAAGAAATTGCTCTATTCAAATTTGGATTACTTTTTAGTTTTTACATTTTAAATATTATTTTTCCTATTTTTTTATCGAATTTCTATCTCCAACTATATAATAATATTACTTTTTTCAATTCTAATATTATTTTGTATAATTTCTTTATCTTTTAAAGAGTGCTCTGGAAAATTCAAGATACTTGAATGAAATGTATATGTTTTTCCAAGACAGCTTTTTCCATTTAAAATAAAAAAGTTTACATTTCTAATATAATTTTTTCCTCAATATACATCGTTATGTTTTCATTTCATTTATTTATCCCACTCATACTTCTTGAATCCTTTTGGAACGGGCCCTGAGCCTTATTCAGGTAATCGAATTAGATGGAATTTATTTCTCGCAATACTTTTCATACTTTTAATATAATCTTTTTTTAATGATTAACAATCCTATTTTTCTGATTTTTAAAATCCATTTTTTAGGCTCTTACAATTTTTCATTTTCTAATATACAATCTTTTTTCATCCAATTGGATAACTTTGAACGGTAAAGAGATTGATTAAAGATGCTTTTGGTTTTTACAAGGTGCGTTTGGTTAAAAGTAAAATTATTAATGAAAAATTTTTAGAATAAAAATGGTCAAATTGATTAAAAAATGATATAATATAAATAAGAATAATAATAATAAGTAAAAGGAATAAAGTTAAAATAAATAGATTAGTTATATGAATAGTTATATATAAATAATTAAAAAGTATGATAATTTGTATAAAAAAATAAAATAGTTACAAAGAGCGGAAAATTTTGAATTAAGAAGTTTTAATTAATATTCTTTTGCTTCAAACAAGCACACCCAAAGATGCTTAGTTGCCCCTTCAAAATCACAACCCCCTCTGCTAATCACAACATTTCAACCGAAAAATCTGCTTCTAGCTATTGATGGATTTCTTATTCTCAATACTCTCTTACTTCTCATACATAACAACTTAATTTTTTACCCATTAAAAACATAAATTTTCTCCTTTGCCAACTAAAAACATTTAGGGCCTGTCTTTAAAATGATAAGAGATTCTTAAATTAAATATACATCACCATTCTTAATACAACCTTTTAATTTCTAATATAACTTTTTAAATTTTCAATACAATTTTACTCATTCTTAATATACATTATTACATTCCCATCGGAAGTACAAATTAGATTTAAAAATATTATATTATTTAGAACATGCTCTTAAGAAATATTTACAATCCTAGAAATAATACGCATCGCACATTCCCCATCCGTCTTCAATCGCATCGTATGGTTCCAAGCAGAAAACACCACATTGCAGAAGGAAAAGTTCTAGCAAAATCATGCTTGCATTTTGACAACCATTTCAATGTTAACTCGAGGAAAACTTAATTTCAGCACCAGAAAAATTAGTCAAAGGTGATTAAGGACTACTGAGATAATAAGGACTCATTCTTAAGAAAAAGAACAGCGAAGCAGAAACAAAGCTAGAGGTGGACGGAACTTTTTAGATTAATTCGGAGGCGCATCCACTCAATAAAACTACCCATAATTGACATCTGCTCATCAACAACAAGAACGAAAACTTCCACCAATGGAAAACAATTGGAAAGCAAATAGAAAATGATCATCATCAATGAAGAAGAACGCAAGTAAATGAAATTCAACAGAAACAGAACAGCAAGTTTCATAAGAAAATAACTGCAGATAAGCAAGTCATCGAAATCCATTTATACAAAGCATAAAACCTACATTACATCCAAGCCTATCGCTATGTAACTCCAATTTATAAGAGTGCTAACATTCAAATATATCTGACAAAAAAAGGAAAAATACGAAAAAAAAAGCCCCAATCTCCAGATTCAAGAACTAGTGAATTTCGTAACAGCCTTGGTGCCCTCCGACACAGCGTGCTTCGCTAGCTCCCCAGGGAGAACGAGGCGAACGGAGGTCTGAATCTCCCTGGAAGTAATGGTGGGCTTCTTGTTGTAGCGAGCAAGTCTGGAGGCCTCCTGGGCGAGCTTCTCGAAGATGTCGTTGATGAAGCTATTCATGATGCCCATGGCCTTGCTAGAGATACCGATGTCAGGATGCACCTGCTTCAACACCTTGAAGATGTATATCTTGTAGGTCTCCACGTTTTTCGACTTCTTCTTTTTCTTCTTTTCTCCGCTCACGCCTCCTTCCTTGGGCAGCCTCTTCTCCGCCTTTGGCTTCTTCCCGGCAGGAGCCTTGTCGCCCTTCTCCTCGGCCGGCTTGTCGGATGCAGGCTTCTTCTCTGCAGGCTTCTTCTCGGCCTTGGGCGCCATTGATGAAAGAGAACAGGCGCGGGGGAGGGGAAAAAAGGCGAGATTTTTCTTTCGCTGGTTGAGATGCTGATCCGATTCTTAGGGTTTGGATTTGAATATATAGGGGAGGTAGTGCGCTGTGATTGGCCGGTTGCAGATAGCGCGGATTGATGACGTGGACTTGATCACTCGCATTGAATTCCAACACCAGTTCGCAAATTGGTGTCGCTTTTTCTTGACACGTGGAGATTAATGATTGGTGCGTTATGAGGTCGTTTGATCGATGACGTGTAGTCGGAAATGCTGAAACCTCAAATGAATAGTCATGGCTCGTGCCAACCAAGCTTCCCGTGCCACATGCACGGTTAAACTCTGATTTACTAATAATGGCTGATTTTTATTAAGGGGTGTTGTTAAACACATGAACTTTTCAATCACTATGATTATCATATTTTTTTATTATTTTTTATATCTTCTTACACAACTATTATATTTTTAAATTATTTATACAACTTACTTATTTATTTTAACATTATTTTTTGTACTCATTATTATGATGACCAGGTATTTTATTTTATTTTTATTATAACTCATCTATATTTATGAGGTAACTTATGAACATGCTACTAAAAATTTATGATATTAATAGATACATAACATATATGGACACGACATATAAGGGATATATAGTGCATGTGTGCATGTATTATGATTTTAGCGCGTTGAGTATAAATTTAAAGGTGTATGATTAGGGTTCCATTGATGAGCACTATGATTATTGTTCCCCATGCAGAGTAAGTACGGGGTTTAACCTACCTAGTTAGGTCGCAAGGGTCAAAGAGGCAGTGCCCATTGCAGAGGTGAAGGGGGCAGCGCCCCCGAAAAAATTTGTAATTATTCAGTCGTAAGAGTGGGAGAGTATATTACTAATTGCAATTACACCCGATTCGACCCGATGGGGGTTTCCCTCTTATTCTCTCCTCGTTCTCTGCTTCTTCTCTTCTTTCCCCACCATTCAGTTCGGTCTAGCCATGGATTTTTTTAAAAAAGCTCTACCAACTACTCGAAGATCGTCGACTCCAATCGAAGAAGCTCCAAATCTCTGCAATCCAGTTTAGGATCACTGTTTTTGGGAGAAATTATGATTCAGGTAAGTAGATGTCGCCCCTTCTTAATTTAGTAATGAAATTTCATGCTAAACGTGATATGGGATTGGTAGGAGTGTGTAGCGTCGAATAATTTCATGATACGAGGCGCAGGACTCTTAACAGTTAGGGTGAGTAGGGTTCATGAGGAATTTACTATGAATCTGCGATTTTTAAAAAGTAAATGATTCATTAACAGTTTTTATATTGTTAAATGTGACGTTAATTAATTCGGCTCAAACGAGAGTATGAATTGAGGGATCCCTTATGTTGCTTCTATCATGTGTTTGGTAAAATACTCGTATAATAATTTTGTGTGTTAAATTTAAAGTAAACTTTGCCGATATTGTATATGTGGTTTGTGACATTTATCCTTGTCTGTTATGTATAATGTGTTGTTTAAATGATTGGTTGTGAATGATTGTTCATACCCTTGATTGACATGAAGAAAAAGTTATTCATGACGCTTGATAGACATGACTAGAGGATTGTATATATTCTTTTATTTATATGTAGTTTTATGCATACGATCTTAGGAGTGGGTGCATTGGACCTATATGTCTTATCATAAACACAACATGTGCATCCAAAATTTACTTATTTTCACTTTGTGCTACCTACTATATGCTTACTAAGTCTATTTAGACTTATATCGTTTGTTATTTTGCCTTTAGGTCATAGGTCAGGTAGAGAACTTCGAGATGAGACAAGTTGAATATCACATCTGAGAGACCATAGCACAATATTTTTAATTTTAGTTCTTTTAAAATTTGTGCTCTTTTGATATTCGTATCCGTAGACAATTATTGAGATGAATTTACTTTGACAAACAATTGTATTTGGCATTTCGGATTGGATTATGATCTTTGTGGATGCACATATGCGTAATTATTAGGTTTGCTTGACGTTTATGGGTAACGCTCAATGATTTTTTTCTATATAAATGTCATTATTATATGAAGATGCAAGTATATAAATATAAGATTTAATGTTACAAATTGAAATGTTTATGAATATCAGGTTGTGTATTTCATATTACCCCTTGTATATTATGGGGGGAAGATGCTGTCAAATTTTTCTTAGGTTGTGTAGTACTCATTGACTAGTTATTGAGTATTTTTAGGAATAAGGCGTTACAGTTATCATGTACCCTATCATACTACATTTTCTACATATTTAAAAATTTTTATACTAAATTTTTTTATTAAAAGTTGTACTACTTTCAAAACACACTCTAAAAGTACGATTTGTAAATCCGTAAAAGTGGAAAAGCATATATGGAAAATAAAATAATTTTAAAAAGTGAAATAATTATATGAAATAACAAGGTAGTCTACAAAATCCAAAATTCTTAAATGGAATATGTATTTTTATTCTTAAAATTTCTTTTTTGGTTTCATGTAATATTTTATACTTGTATTACAACTATCCTCATTTATAAGACTACAACGTACATTATCATCTAATTTCTTTGTTCTATTTAAGCTTTGCTGTGTTCTTTTGAACAAACATATTGATAGAGAGAATGAAATTAAAACAAGTGAGATGGTTAAATAAAAAAAATGCAACAAAAAAGTTGATTGAAGTATAAATATAATAAAAGGCATGATAATTAATTAGTCGAGATATTAAATTATCCTAAAAGAGTATGAAAAGGAGTTTTTTTTTACTCTTCAAAGTTTACAAATGTTCGAGTAGTTTGTTCATGAAATTTGGGAATGACATTTTTTATCTTGTAAACACTAGTTTCAAGTGTTTTAGATCTTCTATAATACCCTTTGATAACATGTGTGAGAAAAAAAAGAAATGCAAAACTCATTTTTCATTTGTTATAATTATTATACTTATTTTAATTATCCAACCTTTCCATTTTATCATTATATTTCAATAGTTTTTTCACACAACTATCTTATTTATTTTTATTTTACTAATATCATATTACACCTCTCTCACGATTTTTGTAAAAATTTCCACTCATTCTCCATTTCCTTGATAGCATTACCAAACACACCTTGATTTAAATGCAAGATTATCTGACAATTCATTCACATGGCAATGTAGCCTACTCGAGCATACGACTTTGTCAGATTCATTTTTTAAAATGCTATTAAAGAGTAATTTTTAGATATATGCATATAGTTGACTGCAACTAAAATTATATACACTTAGTTTATAAAATTCTTATCAGCTTCACATAATTTGCATATTTGTAAATACAACCAAGGCGTCGCGACCATGATGATGTCATCATAGTGCGGTCATATTTCAATTATATACAAAGAAAATATATAATTTTAGAAACTACATAGATGTATTTTCAATTACAATGAAACTATATTAACATATTTGTAAATTATCTATAATGACATATTATTATGTACTACATAGGTTTTGTTCAACCTAGTTCGAAATATTATTTAAACTTTATCATTGAATTTAATAAAAAAAAATAGAATATACAGATGCAAGCACACACGATGTTTTTTTTTTTGTCATGTTGATTAGTTAAAAAAATATATGTCCTTATTATAGCAATTAAGAAGTATGTGTTTTTTGTTCTTAAATAAATATTTTTGAAGTGTTGTTATTTGGGAGCCCAATTCAGTGCACCCGGGTGCATTCAGCCTCAACGCACCCGGGTGCACTGCACCTATTTTTTTTTATTTTT
>JAXCLR010000063.1:51132637-51176715 GCA_035584095.1 Annona squamosa | reverse complement strand
CTTTATGAAAAACTTTTCAAAAAAAAATAAAAAAAAAAGGTGCAGTGCACCCGGGTGCATTGAGGCTGAGTGCACCCGGGTGCACTGAATTGCGCTCCATAAGCTGAAGCCAGATTCATGTTTAATTTTATGTAATTTATTTTTAAGTCTTAACGCTATAAGACTTGTTTGATTTGACTGATTTTGAAAAGTTATACTATATTTTTTAAAAAACCAGAAATCCAAGAAAATAATCCGCGTTAATCGCCTATTCTTTTCCTTTGGGGAAAAGAAACTACTATCATGTCGTCTTCCATTTAGATCATACTCTCAAAATTCTCTTTATTACTCAGCGTCCTATGCCTAAGTTGTGCTTATATTCGGCTTCCATCCTCGGTGGAAGGATCATAGATCGCACGAGTAATACACTGGTGAAGCACTTTAGAAAGTGTATTCCCGTCCTGGAGGCACAATCATTTGTGCCCGGTGGTTGGCCAAAACATTATTTTTGAATTTTTTTATATAATTGTTAACGTGGACATTTAATTTATAAATTCAGTTTTTATAAATACAAAATACATATATAGGCCTTTCCAAAGGAGGAAAGTAAGAATAGGAGAGGATAAAACAATGAAATTGTTCTAAGATGCCCTTTTTTCTTAGAAGAAGTAAAGAGTACAGATCATCCTCGATACTGCTCATACCACAAGATAATCAAAATTTGATCTATATGTTAAATAAATATATAAATCAAATATATTAGTAATTATATAATTTTTTTTAAAAAAATTTAAAAATGTCTTTTGCCGGGTTTGACCGGGCGCAAATGAATCCTTATCCTGGCCCCCGGGATTTGAAGTTGTCGTTTCTCTTAAATGAATCATGCGTGCCCATGATTTGCGTTTCGTTGCCTTTTTTTTTTCCCCCTTGCAACCAATGTATCCGTGCACAAAACGCATGAACACAACAAAATTGTGTAGGATTTTTAAACCGTCCGTCCACTTGTAAACAAGAATAATGACGAAAGAGTGCTTTCTCTATGCATTATTCGATTGCCATAGCTTTCTGGAACGTGTCCCAACAGACTTCGTTGCAAATAATAATAAATGCCGATTCAAACTACAAGAGCATACTCGCCAGCATTTGGACACGAACAATGCAGGTGTGCCCCCAGCTCTAGATTCCCTACCTGTGACTTCGTAATAATAATAAAAAAAAAAATCGATTTCTGATTAGTTTGGTGGGCTACCCAAGAAACTTCCCGACTCCCATTCTTCAATGTCCACTTGTTTTTACACATGCATGGTCCACCAATCTAAAGTATATTGGAGGCATAATTCGAGCCAAAAGAATTTACAAGTGCGGCCCACAATTTTTGAAACGAGAGGATGTTGTGTACATGTATATATGTGGTCCAATCCAAGAAGACCCAATTAGGCAAAATGGTACCTTAAATAATAAAATTCCATGTAGGCAAAATGCATCTATAATTGAGAAGAGCGAAAAACAGAAAAAAAGGTTATATCAAGAGAAGAAATTGCATACCTAAATTTAATTTCCTATAACAAGGAGAGAATACCTAACCCCCATTAATTTGAAAGACTACTTCCAGCTCTTTTATTTCTTATCTCAGGGTATTGCAATTAATGGGGCTGATTTTGTCAATGTGTTCATAAATGAGGAAGGCATCGAGGATTAATTAAAAGAGATCCAAAATCTTTTTGGTGGCGATTGTGAGTTTTGTATGGTGAGGATTGTTTGGTGGTTTTCTATTGCGTCTTTGGATTGCTGTTCTAAAACCGGGGAAAAACGGCTCTGCCGGTCCTACGGTCGATAATGCTCTCGTCTTTCGCAAGGTTAATGGTTGATGAGACTGGAACAAGGCAAAGCCCCCGGCTCCGTAAATCCGGCTTCTCTTCTTCTTCAATCTGGTTTAAAATAAAAAAAAGGAAATATAAGGATATGGTTTTGAACTCATAATGTCACAAGGAGTGCCTATGCATAAGAAAAAGTATGAGATAAGTATATAAGATAACGGGCACTTATTCAATGCAAATATTTGCATTGAATATCAATGGAAAGGTTTTGCATGACCAATTTGTTAATTTTTTTTTTTTTTTGAGTTTTTGATAATGCAACGTGGGTATAAGCATGCATTTCTTAAATATGAAATTTTATATTTTTTGAGTATTGTACGATATTTTTAAATATTATTCTTCATAATTATAAATCATCTCTTCTAAATATAGTTAGCTTAATGGGTTTTGCTGTGCCATTTTTGATGATCAGTAATTAAGTTTTTAGTAATATTAAATATTTTCATTTTGTTTAATTACTTGCATCTATAGAAGTAAAAAAATAAAATTACTACTTGCATCTATAGAAGTAAAAAAAAATAAAATTACTTGCATCTATACTTTTTGGGCATTCTTTTCGTCTAGCCTTCTATTTGAATAAAAAATAACAAATAAAAGTATTCACTGTTCAAGGGCGGGGAAGTGCTTGAACAGTGAAATTTTTCTTAATTTGCAATATTTAAAATCAAATATTAAACAATATTAAAAAATTATAAAATTTTATGTCTAATAAATATAGGCTTAGGTCCACATTTTTTTTTTTGGAAGAACCTTAGGTCCACATATTAGTGTAAAAAAATATATGTATTTTAGAAAACAGTAATTGAATTTGCCTCCCCGTCTTCTTGCAATTTTCAATCTTAATTGTGAATTTTGCAAAAGCATACAAAAATTTTCGAAGGAGTAAATATGTGGTTGGTCAAGCTCTGAGATCCAATGGCCATTAAAAATTATGTTTTTGTGAGCTGCAGAATCCTATAAAAGTTATAATATTTACAGGCAGAGGTGTGCAGAGGTGTTTATGGGAAATTTAAAAAAAAAAAAAGTTGTGGAACAAAGAGAGCTGGGTGGGCATGGAAAGCAGGCAGAGATGGAACAAAGAAAGATAAATTAATGTGCATTATTTGAAGGAAATTGTGAAGGTATAGAGTGAAGGCAGGTCCTGTACCTGTGGATGGTGTGGGGGTCTGACTCTGAAATATGGGGTACTCAACACCTGAAACCGACAACATCAGTTCCATCAAAATAAGAACAAAGCATTTCATCAAAAAAAAAAAAAAAAAAAAAAAAGGAAAAAAAGAAAAAAGAAAAAAGAACAAAGCAGCAACTGAAATAAGCTAGCCGTCTGATAATTATCTGTGTCCTAGAAGTTATGAAAAGGGAATCTTGGGAATCCTGAGGGATGATGGGGAATCAGTGCAAGACCTGGATTTGATCTTGAAGAAGCTTAATGTGGATGGTAGCCTCTTGAAGAACTGAAGCTGTGTCAGTCTGCAAAGAAAAAAAAAGAAACCAAGAGAAAAATCAGTCTGCTAGCTGTTGAGTTATCAATGTCTGAATATCAGTTTAAATTTGAACCGTGTATAGACAGATAGATTCTCTTGTCTCGACCTTGCCAAAGGGGGAGACTAGCTGCTGAAGGGCTGTTACTCGGTCTCCTATTTTGTTGCTCCTCCTTACCGGGGCCTGCAGCAACAGCAACATGCATGCATAAGAATTCACACAAGGCAAAGTTCACCAACACATTTCTTGAATATTTTCCCCCCCACATTCGTCTTACATACTTTCAGTTGATGATGGGTAGATGATGATTCATCGGATGGCCGGTGATGCATTTCATCTGTATACATGGCTTTCCTTTTTCTAGGTTCTCTTGTAGCAGCTTCCCTGTTGATCAAATCGTCAACAACTGCCCGTTTTGTTGCATTTTCTGTAGCCTGGTAAAATACATTCCAATTCTTACAAAAACGAGATGAGATTTACAACAATACAGTGCCGAGAGAGAGAGAGAGAGAGAGAGAGAGAGAGAGAGAGAGAGGATATAACAGGTACGCAGATTATCTAGGCTTGTATATGTGAGCCCCACCAGGTTGAAGAGCAGGCCCGAGGCTCATTATTCTTGAAGTCACGGATTACTTCCTGACCTCACCAGCATCTAGTTGACTTCTTAGACAGAAAGAGCCCTTCTTATCATAGAAGAAGGTAAATGTCTCTTTTTGTGTCAGTTAATTATTTCCGTGATTTAATTTTTAATCATTACCTATTTAAAAAAAAAATATTAGTTCCTGTTTTCTTCGTTTTACGAGGAAATGGTGCCAAATTACGAGGAAATTCAATTGAGGATAATCAGTCCAGGCCAGCTATTGCGAAGACTAATTATCAATATTTTCGTAAAAAAAGGCAGGACATGGACAGCCAAAAGTCCAATGACGGGGACATTAATTCATTACTGGAGAGAAATAAGATAAGTACGAATAATAATATATACAGTTGCTATAGTTGCTTGCGTTGGGTGACGCATTACAGTTAGACCACGTCACAGTGCAGTTGCCTGCAGGCTGCATGTGAAGATTTCTCAAACACTCACGGCTGCAGGGAGAGTGCAAAATCAAAAGAACTTACCTTGTCATCGAGGGAGACTCTGCCGGGTATTTTAGGCAAGGAATTATGCTCATAGGCCGAATGTGCAATCAGAGCTTGCTCAACACCTGCATATGTCCAAAAGCCACATTTCAGCTAATCACTCACAAAACAGTGCACTAGAATCTGTATCTTCCTGTTGGGATTGATGGTAACATGAACATGAACATGAACATTTGCATGCTTACTTTCATTCCATGCTTGCATGTGAGAGCATTAATTTATGGAAATATGAAACAACAACACCAACAGAAGAAAGATAACAAATAAAACAACTGGTATGATCAAAAAGGAGAAGTGGGCCACTTGTGTCCGATCGATTTTGGGACCTGATTGATAGTCAATGGCTTGGGGGATTTCTATTCCGGAAAGGTGATTAAAGCTTGCAAGCTGGAGGCCGTTGGAGACATGGGGAGGCTCAAGGAAGAAGCCGCTGCTGCTGTAGCTATTCCTGTCAATAAGTAAATTAGCTAGGCATATGTTAGAAGCTTGTCGATCACTCTTTTTCTTTTTCTTAAAAAAAAAAAGAAAAAAAAGAAAAAGAAAAATTGAATGAGGTTTTTTCCATCCAAACCATCCATTGCATTGGGAGTGTCTACTGATCTAGATGAATGAGGATGGATCGATCCAAGGCATCCAGTTTTGAGGCCTGGTAAATGATTGTTGGGTAACATTCAAAAAGGAATTCAAATGTTTAGGATGCATGCATGATTTTAAAATTTGAAAATATCAATCTGTAAGAACTGCCGCTGAGGCTTGTAAGGCCAAGCTGGCAGTCTGTCGGAATAACACAAAATGACAGGAGGTAGCCGAGCTGGCCATATATATATAAGCGAGCCGTAGAGAATTTTTCCACCGTCTTCCTTTTCTTTTCTTGCTTTTAACGGATTTTTTTCACTACGCAATTAATCCACCCACCATTTTTATTGAGATTTTTCCTTGCATCTCTCTCTCTCTTCCTCCCCCGCCCTTGTTCTTGGAGGTGGTTTGGGTTTTGGGGTTTGTTATCAGATTTTTCAGTTTTAGTGCCAGTGTGGCAACTAAAGAGATGGTGAGTGAAAAACATGCAATCAGCTAGTCTTAGTAAATGGACTGAAATGCGGAACTGTCAGCCTTACATTTTTGTTGAAACTTCTCCTTAACTCTAGGACTAGTTTCTTGGCCGAAAACAAAAAAAGCAGGTGGGTGGCAAGATTATGGCTTCATAACAATCTTAGGCCTTAAATTTGAAGGTTATGGATATTGCCAACCGAGAGAGAGAGAGAGAGAGAGAGAGAGATTCGACATACAATCTTTCAAGATCCATAGAAGAAAGATTAGCATTTGGTGCTGGGACTTCAGTGTTCCCTGGAGAATGATAAAAAAAAAAGTGATTAGAATGGTACAAGCCCCAGATTAACATTAGTCAAACGCAAGAATCGTTTGGGAGAATGCTAAGTTACCCAGGCTACAAAATGGTGAAGAAAAAGATGGAAAGAACGCGTTTCTCATCCCTGAATACCCGAAGTACTCTTGCATAAGTTTGAGACGGATTGCAGCAATATCAATCTGACGCTTCTTGGACTCCTTCCAATGTAGAAAGGTCAATCAGCCAAACTGTACGGAACTTAAACATCTGATTAAATGTATTACATCATGACAAATACGCGATAGCTTGCTTGGTTAGAGCGTTATAGTTTGAAAGTTTAATCAATTGAAAACAAAGTTAGGACACCAACATGGAAATCAGTAAAAAAAAACTAATTGTTTTTTATGTTTTCAAAATTGCACGTATTGATGCAGACATGGTAATAAGAAAAAAGAGACCCGTTTATATTTTACATAGAAATATCCTGTTTTTATTGGAAAAAAAAAACTCGAACATGGTTATTACGACTATATTCATTTAGCATGCGCAGAACAATGATCATAGAATCATCTAATATTCAAGTTCTGAAAAAGCAGCATTGTACATTCATTCACTGTATTCAATAAGTAGACCAGTCTTCGAAAGTCATGGAAACCAAAATGACATTTCTCTGACCAAAACCTGTGAAAAGCACTTCTCAAGTCAACAGACGTTAGTAAAAGATGAGCCCAACGCAGTTGACGTTTAGAAAATATCAGGAAGCAAACGAAATTCAGCTTGAAAGGCTACCAAAAAACATTAAGGTATGAGATAAAGCAAAAGATGCGTGAAATCATAGAAATACCAAGAGCAATCATTACTCAGTCAGAATCTGAACTTGAACCTTACTCTGTGGTCGACAGTGGCGACCAAAAAACACACGCCTATATGTATTCTTCTTCCTTTGGATTCCAAGAAAGCTTTCAAAGAATATCTTGGAAATGGGGTTCCTGTGCAAGGGTGAGTAAATTTTCTTCAGCAAAGCGAGGTTGATGTGTGGTTGAAGGTCATTAAATGGCGAGAGAAGGCACGGAAGAAAGGAAAAGGGGAGAAGAGGCTTAAATAGACAGGGGATGCTATTCTGAGTAAAGTCTTCGGTTTTATTTCCCTTTCACTGCCTTTTGACTAAAAATGCAATAAATTTAACTGATCAGAAAAAGAAAAAAAAAATGAAAGAAATTCAGACCCTCCCTCTCTCTCCCTTTTTTTTAAAAAATCATTTCAAAGAATTCTTTGTCTTCTCCGCCTGGTTTACATCTTTGTCCTAACATGCATGCATGTATATTTCCTCAGTCTGTGAGGGTTGACTAATGCCAGATCCTGCCAATATGTGGAAGTGTAGAAGACTGGCATAGCCAAGAGATTTTCCGGAAAAATTAGTACTAGCTGTCTACAATTAAAATGGTGGAAAATTTATCATCACCACAATTTCAACGGAATGATTTTCTATTTGGGCCACCTATGAAATTTCACTAGAGATTACAATGATCAGGCTCAGAGGAGGGATAATTCAATTATTTAATGAGGGATGATTATATGCGATTTGTTGCATACATCCCTCAATATGATATTTATTTATTTATTTTTTATTTTATCTTCATAAATATATTTTTCTAAGTGTATTTTATCTATATACCAAGTTTTACCTTTCTACAATATTTTTATATATTTATTTTTTATTTTAAAAATCAAGTATTTGAATCAATTTCACCCTTTACAAAATACAAACTTGATTTTTTAAAATAAAAAATAAAAAATATTATAAAATGATAAAACTTGGTATATAACTTAAATACACTTAAAAAATATATTTATGAAAAATAAAAATAACATATTATTTGGAGGGCTATATGCGACTAAAGCCCTCTGCATATGTTATTCAAGATAATATAGGCAATGCAATTTTCTCAAAGCTAGCTAGAGGAGGCTTGGTTCCAAGTCACCTTCATGAGTGGCTGCTAAACTTGGCTTTATGTAAATGGATTTCTCTAACTTCAGGGATATCACTTTCCTAGTTTGAAGATTATCTCGAAAATTTCTATCCGCGATGGGCTAAACCACGTGAAAATCGTCGAACAGTGGAAAGTTAAAGTTGTTGCAATTTAATCCGTGACTGTAGGCCTATTTGGGGGTCATTGGCTAGACTAGGAATTGTGGGCCACTATGCTTTGTCATCAAACATTCGAAGTGTAAGGTACAGATTAATTGGTTTAGAACAGGATGATTCAGTTTTCTTCTTCTTCTTTTTTAAAGTAGAATTCAGTTTTATTCTTGGAACAACTTTTTTTTTCTTTGAACAAATTACTTGCATTAAAAAGCTGCCAAATAGAGTAGCAATCATCAATTGATCAGAGCTAGGCTTAATTATATAAACGCCCGTAATGATGACTTAATTAAATGAGCTTCTTGTTTGATATCTAAATAAACGATAATATCATCAGTTATCATAGTTCAAAAGCTTTGCAATCCTGCTTACTTTATGATTCATGACCTTAAAAAAAAATTTAGGGGTTTTCCCAAATATACCAATTATGTTTAACCATATTCCCAGATATGCCCACTACGTTTCAAAAATTCCAAATATACCTACTGCGTTTTGCCAAAATTCCAAATAAGCCAACGCCGTCAGTGACCGTTACGTTCAACAACGGAACTGTTACGCAGTGGCTGCTAATTTTTTTATAAATGCCCAGATTACCCCTGACGTGAATAATAAAAGTTGAGCTCGAATTTCTCACTTGAAGAGAGTAGCAGTGGGAGAGTGCCCAAGGAGAAAGGAGCAGTGTATCATACGAATGACCATTTAAGGTATTCGTTTAATTTTTTTGATGCTTTTGGGCATATTCGAAATTGAAATAATCTATTCTATTGTTAAATATCAACTCCGAACATTTGATCTTAGAGCATGCAATATGGTATTTCCTTTCATATCATTCCACTGAATCCGGAAGTAGTTTGTCATAAATGGTATGGATTATGTCAGCCATTATGCAATGATTCCGTCAATTAAATCCCACAATAATATTTTTCCTTCCGTCTATACTGTTGTATTTTTGGTATTTTTTCCCGTTGATTTCAAAAATGATAATTTTTTCCTTCCGTTTATGCTATTGTATTTTTGATATATTTTTTCAATTGGTTGTAAAAATGATAATTGCAGAAATGATGCATTTCTTTCTTGTTATAACTCATATGGGTTATAACAAGAATGAAATGCATCCTTTCTTCAATTATCTATGGGTTATAACAAGAACAAAATGCATCCTTTCTACGATTATCATTTTTGATACCAACTGGAAAAAAATACCAAAAATATAATAACAGAGACAGAAGGAAAAATTATCATTTTTGAAACCAATGGAAAAAATACTAAAAATACAACAGCATAGATGAAAGGAAAAGTATCATTGTGGGATTTAATTGACGTAACCATTGCACAATGGCTGACATAATCCATACCATTCATGACAGGCTACTTCCAAGTTCAATGAAATGATATGAAAGGAAATACTATATCGCACACTCTAAGATCCAATGTCTGAAGTTGATATTTAACAATAGTTTAGATGATTTCAATTTCGAATATGCCCAAAAGCATTAAAAAATGAAACGAATACCTCAAATGGTTAGTTGTATGATGCACTGCTCCTTCCTCCTTAGGTACTCTCCCGCTTCTGCTCTCTTCAAGTGAGAAACCCGAGCTCAGCTTTTATCATTCATGCCAGGGGTAATCTGGGCATTTTTGAAAAATTAGCAGCCACTGTGTAACGATTCCGTTGCTGAACATAACGGTCATTGACGGTGTGGGCTTATTTGAGATTTTGGCAAAACATAGTAGGTATATTTGAGATTTCTGAAACGTAGTAGGCATATTTGGAAATATGGTTAAACGTAATGGGTATATATGGGAAAAATTCAAAAAATTATGATCATGAATTGTAGTTGAATTCTAGCAAATCATTAAAAAGTTTTTAGATGATTTTAATCTCAATAAGGTATATATGTATATATGTATGGGTTTGCTTTACATAGAAGAGGTTTCACGCAGCCCCTTTAAATTTTAAGTTTTTTATGTGAAATGTAAGATTCAATCCATTAATTATATTTAACATTATTTATTTATCTAAGAGATTAAATTTCATTCCAATCAAATATGTGGATGGTTGACATTAATTTGCTCAAAAATAGGTATATTTATGAGTAAACAAGGAACCATGCTTTCATCCATTCACATAAATATTAAAATATAATAATAGAAGAAGAGTTTCATAGCTCTTTTCTAAGTAATGTGCTTTATTTTTAATATCTCGATGGTTAATAAAAAAATTCGCTTTATATATTGTATTTAGCATTTTTGGTTTTGTTATAAAAACTCTTTCATTTGTTTAGTATTATTGCATATGGATTTCATCTATAAATGTGTAAAAGTAATATAATAAAATGATTTAATACTAAGTATCAATTTTAATTACTATTTCAAGTTCTAAATCATCTGAAATATCACTAATAGCATATTAATGATTCTATAAGGTATTATTAAATTCTAATATATATATATAAATAGATCTAAGCATTATTTTTAATTTACATATAAAAATATTTATTTTTGAGCAATGCTGTCCATGCATATATTTAATTTGGATATATTGGTTCCTTAGTTAAATAAATGATATTAAATATAATAAATGGATTAAAATTTTCATTAATCATCCATGTCTTAAAATTTAAGGAAATTGTATAGAACTGCTTCTACATAAAATGATTACATAAATACACACACTAACCACTATGATTTCATATTGGCCGGCATTGCCTCATGCCATTTTATTATCTATTCCATAGTGACCAATCCGGCTCATGAAACATGATTTTTTAAGGCCAGTTTTCTGACGACAACAAATATATTATTTGTCTACAATTCATTATGCTAAACATGACCAAAGCCGCAGAAATAATCCGGTTCTCCAAATTCCATTTGTGTTCAATTATTCTAAATGAGGAAGTTGTCCACTGTAAATAAACTTAGGATAGTGAAGCAGAAAAAGACTTGAATTGAGAAGTCGGTGGCATTAAATATGTTGAGGCAGTAAAGTCAGTGGAACACAACTTTGTCTGTTGAAGACCTATGAAATCTTTGAGTTTGCTTGGATGAGTGTGATGGGAAGTCAAATAGAAAAATATAGCAATTGACGACGTTAATGTTAGTAAAATATGTTTTTTGTTGAAAGAATTAAAAAGATTAAACTGATACATATTGCCTTAAAAAATAAGATTATTGAAATTTTTATGATAATTAAATATTACGCTATTTTAATAGACTATTAATCTTCTGTCACCTGCTCCGATTTCAATACAGAATTGTAGAATTTTAACGTGCATTTATTTGTCTTGAAAATTGATTGTTTATAAGAAAAATATGTAGGAAATTAAAATGATTAAAGTGGAGAATTTGCGTTTGAAACCTTCTAACTATGCATATTTGTATTTTAAATACTGAAATTAGCTATTAGTATTTTAAACTATACGAAGTTCATTTTTTGCATTTTAGACTCTCTACCCTCAAGATGTTAAAATAAACATGATCAAGTTCATATAAAATATCTAAAATACTACTTGGATTTTAAACCCTTTATATGTTTGAATTTTAAACCCAAAAGTTTGTCGTTACTAATGATTATGTCTAATATTCAATTACTAATGATTTGCATATTTTTGTATTTACACATATAATATTATTGTGCTTAACTATTTTTAGCAAAAAATTTATTTGAAATTATTTTAAATAATATTTTATGAAACTTGTTCAAAAATAATATTAAGCTCAAAAATGTTATTCAATTGATCTAGTTATATTAAGCAATAGAAATGGAAGCAATTACAAAATTCTAATTAAAAATTAAAATTGAAGACTTTACTAAATTTACAACTAGGAAGAGATAATAAAATTAGTCATACATAAAAAAATATTTAAGAGTAAAGTAGCAAGTTGTTTAACAATATAAGATGATTTAAGACAGAAATCAACATACGATTCTTTTGCCTTGTAACCCACATATGACTTTATAAGATAGTTGATAGGTATTTTTGTCTTTATTTCTTTTTCTTTTATTTTTAAGCAAAATAAAATATTTCATCTTTCATGTTGTTTTTTGTTTATTGATTTGTATGTTCTAATGAACTAAGTGCTTGTTTAATAATGAGGAAAAGGAGAATTTTGTTTTTAAAAATAATTTCAAATAAAATTTTTAGTTAAGGACTTAAGAATATTTAAGTGTAATAACATCACATAAGTAAACACAAAATATGCAAATTATTTTTGATGAAATATTTAGATTGTGCTTAGGTAATGTATATAAGATGATGTACATGTAATGATAAACTTTGAAGTTTAAAATATGATGGGCATTATAGATATTTTATAAGATCTTAATAGTATTTTTTAATATAGTGAGAGTTGAGGGTCTAAAATGAGAAAAATTAAACTTTACAGAATTTAAAATGCTAATTATTAAATTCTAGAGTTTAAAATACAAATATATAGTTAAAACATTTAAAATGAAAATCCCCTGAATAAAGCTCAAGATCGCACCATGATCGTAGTTAATATAATAGTACTGTAAATGAAAAATATGTAGGAAATGAAAACTAGTTAGTGGATATCAATGCAATAGAGCTGTAGGATGCCGCAATATAATAAGCATTACGCATGCCCTCTTGAATAATTTTAAAATATTCAAAGTTAAACAAAGCAACACTTGTAACGAAGACGAGTCGCAACGCCCAAGGCTCTCTGCCACCGTAAGGACCAAGGAACAGAATCCAGACAAGAACCCACAAACGCACATGCATAAATTTGAGGTTTTTGTCATACATTTCCTGACTTTATAGTTGTAACCTTTCTAGCCATCATATATAATTATATATTTTTCTGTTATATATATATAAGGCCTTCCATTGTAGAATATTTTTTACCCCATATTTCATTCTCATTAGAAATTTGACGCCCTAATCTGGTTTGAACATAAAAAAAATTGCATTATTCATGGTTCCGACTTTAAAAATGGTTGACTAGATTCAGACATGGAGGTCAAAACTCAACAGGCTTTTTGCTGTTGTCACGTAGTAAAAGGCTTTTAAGGTTGCACTAATTGTCATTAGAAGGCACGTGTAATCACCCCAGGTGAAGTGCATTTATATAAATGAATAATCTGGATTTGAAGACAGACTGTGAAGATTTACACACCTGTGCCACTATACATATTAGTCTTGTTTGCGGGTGTCCCTTGTCAGTCAAACTGAAAGCATTAAAACTGTGGGCCTCATTGACATTGGTTGTGTTACACCTTTAAAATTTATGATTGCAGATGTGAGATGCCCAATCAATTCTCGGAAGCAGCAGGTGAGACACAACACCAACAGACGGTACAGGGACACATCATTTTTGTGCCATATTAGAACCTATTTATTTTATGCACACATTATTTTCTTGCCATACTACAGCCTATTGATTTTTTTTTTTTTTAATGTTTTTCATGAATGCATGCAGCCAATAACCACCCAAGTTTTCTATATGTAATCTCTTGACTATATGCTTTATTCAGATCAAAACTAAACATCTTATTTATTTTTTTTCACATACTTTACTATGAGGGTAAAAATTATCTTGATTAGATATTCATGTAAGGCATACAAAATAACATTAAATTATGCGGCTTCAAAAATTTTTTGATTGCTTTAATTTATCAGAATTTTTAACTAGGATGAGCTCAAATAATGAGGTTACCCAGGATATTTGAGTGTAATAGCTAGGCTA
The DNA here is from genome assembly GCA_035584095.1 of Annona squamosa. Taxonomy (NCBI): domain Eukaryota; kingdom Viridiplantae; phylum Streptophyta; class Magnoliopsida; order Magnoliales; family Annonaceae; genus Annona; species Annona squamosa. The sequence continues at coordinate 51,163,040 of JAXCLR010000063.1, read as the reverse complement.
CTGTCACTGCACATCTTGGTACTCTGGTTGCAGATGAAGTTTCATATGCAGGTGCTTGGGCATGAATGCCATATATATATTTTTTATTCAACTTGAATATCAGATGAGTCGTTGTGGAACCTCCTAGCTACAAAATGAGGCTACAAAATGGGACTGGTTGGAAATCAAAATGCTGCATTATTTTTCATGCGTATAGTCTGTACTTGCAGTCATTACAATAGTCTCGCATGGTTGAAGCGATTTTAAAATTTTAGGCCTAATTACTTGCACAGAAATCAAAATAAAAAAAAAAAACTCTTGAACGGGTTTATGGGTCCACGTACATCAACATATGTGATGTGTCTTTCACTCTTTTGAGAAATTAATTATTTAACAGTCTTTTCGTTTTCTAAAATTAAAATTTGGTCTTCTTGACTGCCTCTTTTATCTTAATTTATTAATAAATAATTATTGTTATTTTTACGATCCTCGTCATCGATGTGTAAAAGTAGTTGCTCATTAATTTGCGCACTCCATTTTCCAATATGTTGGTTTAATGACAATGGTACAAAAATGAGATAGCACTCCCAAGATGGGAAATGCGTCTGCAAAAATGGGCTCTAAATATAAATTTCCTCAGCTATATGCGGAAATGATTAGGTAAACCGCAATTCGAATTTCTTTTTGAGGCTTTGCAGCCATGGGAATAATCTATGCCGTCTATCAAGTTCTACACGTTATTTTTGATTAGTTCAATGAGATTAAAAACATCTAACATGCATTTAGATGCTCTTCGAAAAAAGAAGAAGCATTTAGACTTTTATGTACAAAAAAATCGTTATATTATTAATGCTATTATTGTTTTTTCATTTTGGGAAATGAATTATGGTATTGGAATCAATAGACGGTGTGGATCAATGATTTCCTTAGACACACGGGTCAACATAAAAAATGAGGACATGGAAATAAGCCGGAGCAGGCAGTCCACTGGTTTGGTTAAATCTCGTTTAGATAGTTAATTAAGTCGGTTCTAATAGGTAACCTTAACATTAAATGTTAATGATATTTCATTATTTTAAATCATTTAAATTTCATAAAGTCTAATATTTACAATTGTTAGTAGTACACATTAAACGTAGAATCTATTATTCTAATGATAAAAAAATTACTGAAAAATTAATAGGACGTTTTGAAAGTTAAATTAATTAAAGATGAGTGATCCTGTTAGCCCGGACTAAGTAAATGTCATGATTAGCTTACTTAAAAAACTTATTTACAACAACTTTTTTTTTTTTACTTTTTTCTTCGTGCACTTGTTTATCTAAGTGTATATAACATATAAATCAAGTTTTACTATTTTTGAATATATTTATCTATTTTTTGATATTTTTAAACATCTATGTGTATATATGTATTTAAAATACTCTTATTTTTAAAAATCTAAAAAAAAATATACACATATCCAAAAATGGTAAAACCTAATTTATATATTAAATACATTTATATAAACAAGTGTATGAAGAAAAAAGTAAAAAAAATTATTTTAAATATGATTTTTGAAATAGGGTAAGTGAGACATTTATTTAGCCCAAGCTAACAGGATCATTCTTGGTAATTAAATATGAACATAGTATATTAGATTAAATATTAACATTATTAATTAATCTAAAAATATAATTTCTTTTATTCTTTAAAAATATCTGAATTAGTGAGACTAGCTCCACTATCTGACCACAGTACGTCCGGTGAAGGCAAAATTTTAATATATAGGCGGACTGATTATAACTGAATCGGAACATGGTTGAAATAAACATTCAATGCACCACCAAACTAGCAGCATCCGATGTACTCTTCCGGGCGTTTAAATGCTGCCCGCTCTGGTAAGGTGCGGCCAACAGCGGGAACGGTCTGCATCACACCCACGTGTGGCGTCCGGCGTCTTAATGCTATTGCAATAGAAGCCGCGACAGAAGACGAAATCTCAACCGTTCACCTCATGTACGTTCTGGTAATTCTTCGAGAAATGAGAAGAACCCAAAAGATAAGCACGAGATTTATGAACGGCCACGATCATTCAAGAAATGTTCCAAGTGTATTCCACCGGAGAAGATGAAAATTTTTTGTTCGGAAAATTCAGCATGAGCACCAAAGGAATTATGAGTGAAATGTCGTGGATATTCAGAGAATTTTTGATTTATTGTGGGTACAAGAAGAATATTAACCAAAAGTTACGTATGCGTGTGCAATTTTCCCTTCGTTGTTCCTGCGCAAGTACCCTTTTTTATTTTATGTGTTCCTGCGCAAGTACCTTAAGCTCGCGCTTTAAAGTTGGAAGAATAAAGATATGGTTGATGAATAACGCCATGCTTACTAAGGAATGAATCTTCGAAGACGGCTTTGGGTGGGTATCTTTTTTTTTTTTTTTTTTTTTTTCTTGTGGGATCGAGGATCAACGGTTCAGATTGATCTGAGGTATGGTTCTTAAGGATGTGAAAGAAACCAATAATAAATAAATAAAGAGGGCCGGACGTTTTTCATTCGGCGGAAAACGTAAGAAATAAAAAAAAAAAAGGTTGACTCAGTTGAAGTAAAAATGGCAAACAATATCTCGTATTCTTTATTCCTACCTTTTGTTTTCTTGTGGGTAACCATCTCTACATGTTTTTTGTAGTGCCCAATTTCAAACTTGGTTAGATCGCTTATCAGGCGATTTTTTTTTTTTTTAAAAAAAAGAAAAAAAAAAGCATTGCCATTCGAGGGAGGACAAATACTATTTGTAAGTTTTAAAATTAACTATATATAATTTAAAATATGTTTAAAAATGTTAAGAAATTAGAAAGACCTCCATCGAGTAATCTCGGAGGTGGGTTTGTGAGAAATTCCCTTCTCAGCAGCGTATCTATGCCGCCCGTAAATAACTTGATTAGAAATTGATTATATATATCCGGGATATTTTCTAGGGGATGCAATACAGCAATCCTCTATTTACTAAACATGTACCTAGTTAATTAAAGCTAAAAAAAATGTAGCTAGTTGATCAATTAATTTGTACTTGGCCAGAACATCAGTAATACAACATCACACACTTGTATAATTCCGGTTTTTGGGCCTTTTTAAATTAATAAAATAAACCAGCCTTTAGGAAATCATTACATTAAAATAAAACAAAATTTTTGCGGTTCAGTTATCTTATCGCCACTATAATTTAGAACTCGTACGTGAGCGTACATGCACCTGATGTTTTGAGGTTACGTGGAAGAAACGAGCATGCAGGTTTTTGATGGACACATGCATATCTAATATCTTGCAGCTGTACACAACTGAAAAGAGACTTTAGTAACAAGAATCTATTTGTGGGAACTGAGAGGTTGATTCAGATACATTTTTTTCAAGATTTTGCTTGCATCCCTTTGAACCTTTATCCTAAAATACGACGAATATTTAATGAGAATTGGCTTAGCTTACCGTGAAGAAATAGTTTTTCTCTTCATCTTTTTGCTTCAGGTTGCTTTCAATATTACACAAGCATCATATCTACCACGACACGAGGCAAACTAATTAAGGGCTTTGAATTCGAAGCGTATGCCGACCATTGATTCCCTTGCCAAGTATACGTGCAAGAATATTTGGAAGAAGAGATGTCTTTGAATTTGATACAACGTATGCTCCATTATTAGAACAGATGAAGTGTGCCACTCAGACATGATTATATATATTTACATTTTTTAAGTGCTTTATCAGTGTGTACAAAATTTGATTTCTTTAGTAAAACTTGATTTCTTTGGTTATTCATTTAGTTTTGAGAACTCAAGAGTTCAATTTATTTCAGAATTCTATTTTAGCTAATGTTGAAATATTATGTAATATCAACACATTAGTATGTATAGGTGTGTGCACGTGTAAATTAAAGGTCCGGCGTTTGAAACGGGTTGGACATTAACCTCCATCCAAACCAACCAAAAAAAAAAATGCAATAATCTTTGTCTAATAAATACAAATTGTCCATTTCTAGATAATTTGTTCACCTTGAATGTGTTTATTCGTATTAAATGTGATGGGCAACTTTTCCCATTTTCAATCACGTATTACAGAGAGAGAAGACCTTAGACTCACTTGATGATATTCAATATATTGATTGAAATTCAATATTTTCACATAGCAAAAAAAATTAATGGAGCACAATGACATATGTATGTTTCATTAGATCTTAGACTATCATGCTTGAGTAGAATTAACTAAGGATATATGTATATATATATATATTTTTTTCATTTGAAAAGAAGGAGCTAGCTTGCTGCATGAAACAACCCAATTAGGAATATACATGGGGTTAAGTGGTTAACCCATCTATGACATTGTTTCACATGCTGCTTCGATGAAATATGCTGTATGTACTGGTTTTTGCCGCCCTCATTTGACATACGTCCATGCCAGAGGACTGTAGCTAGAATCTGGAACACGTCCGTTTGAGCGTTCGATAAGGATAGATAAAATAATTCAACTGTGACGTAATTTTGCAAACTTCTATAATCTCTTTGAATTCTGACAGGAACATATTTCGCTTTTTTATGAATAAACAGGCGGGATGATACGCATGAAATTTATATCAGTCGTTCAACTTTTAAGCAGATTGTGGTAGGGTGATTGGAATTTGATATTGGAATGACGGTCGGTCCTGAAAGAGGAAGTGCTTAGATCAGCACACCGGTTTAATGTAATTATACGTCTCATGATCAGACTTTCATAAACGTGCTTGGTACATGAATCGACATTCTCTTAGTTACATGTTAAACTAACCAAAACTAACTTGAAGAAATCGGGTCGGGGGTGAGGTTGCAATTTTGAGTTGACATTTTCAATTTTTTTGAAATGATTTTAAATAAAAATTTATGACAACTATGATTTAAATCTTTAGTCCCAACACTAACATTTAAGAAATGATGAGAAAAAATAAGGGGCCATGAAAAAGGAAAAAATTATATTTACATTCATATATCTGAAATTGGATTTCCACACCAACCCAATTTTAGAAGTCGGTCCAGGACTCTATTTCCCAAACTTCTAACTTAAATCAACCCATTTTCAGGCTGGTTTTGCAGATCTTTAAGAAGAACTCGATGTCAAAGTTTTGGATCCTAGCACTTTGAGATTCCAGAAAATAACCAATCTCTTGTCCTCTAAACGAAGTCCAGCCTAGCTAGCGATCAACCATGCTCTGTAAGCAAACATTAATCTTATAGCATGGTGACTAAAATGAGAAGCTAGTCAGGTCTCAATAAATATAGAAGCAGATGGCATCGTTGATACATTTGTGGTACAAACTCAAATTGCCAGGGGATCATTAAAAAGTAAAAACACGTGAAGATTATATACAATTTTTAAAAAAAGAAAATTAATGCATTTCCTTGACTTTAAAGGTTGTGCTTTCGGTACTTCTTCTTTGATTTGATATTTATATAATTTGACAATTTGATGTTATAAATCTAACAAATTCACATTTGACAATTTGATATTTATATAATCATGCCTTATATTTAAAAATCCAAAAAATTTAAGAATGTTAAAACTTTAGCTTATTGATTAAATAAACATAGATTAACATTTTTATTAAAAAACAAAAAAAAATACATTCTTGACGACCGGGCGCAAATGATCATGTCTCAAAGTATTAAGTTATCCTGTGCTCAAGGCTTGTTGATTAATTAAGCTTTCCGTAAACACGAATGTTCAACTTACTTCTTTATATTTTGTCCCTATAAATGTGAATCCGTGAGTTGCCAAACACCGGAAAAATATTGTAAAACGAAACCCCATTTTGTGGTCTTCCAACAAATCTACACTCGCATTATTCCAACATTTAAGCTCCACTGATAAGTGGTAACCAACATAAAAGCAGAAACAATACTAATTATAAACAATTTGTCACTTGAACATGCACGAACAAGCCAACCTCAACAAGTAGACAACAAATGTTGCTATTCTCACCTAATTCAAATAGCCATTCAAGCGCAGTAACAACCAAAACCAATGCTCATTCCCATTCCCATGGTATCTGATTCGTTAATTAGAGACTTGGAAAGTAACAAGTGTTCCCAGCAAAGGTATGATTTTCTAGCTGAATGCATTAACACATTTTTTTACATTAAAACTTTTCAATCTAAAATTTTTCGTTCACCACAACTATTTTACTTTTAGTCTTTTTTTTTTTTACATCTTTTTGTACAAATATCACACTTTTCAATCATTTTTACGTTATTACTCATATAACTAATCTATCTATTTTAACGTTATTCTCTTCACACTTCATGTTACCCCAGTCATATCATATCATTTTCTCCAATTTAAAAACTTTTACACCAAAAAATTTTCCTTAAAAAATTTTATCATTTCTCAAACATACGCAAAAACCATCTCAATTTTCAACAGGTCAAGCTAACAAACAACATTCTTAAACCCGGACCGCTTGCATGCAGGAAAACAAATACCATTTCATTAGAATATTTAATTATTTATTGCTTTAACTGACAAAGAATACAGTTCATAAAAGATTAAAATTCGGTGCCTCTAGATAGAGACAAGGACTAGATTTTTTCGAATCAAATGCATTACCTTAGCCCGCCCACCATTTAGTTACACACTCTTCAAGTTGAAATTAAAAAAGAAAATGCATGATGTTCTACTTTTGACCAAGGATATGGTTATCAGATGAAAGTTAAGATACATACTGATCTTTGGGTAATTAGCGGAAAGTATAGACTCCAGTGATATTCAATTCCTGACTAGATTCAAATAACTATAGACAATAAACATGCAATAAAACTAATTACAGTAATTGCTGGTGCTCAGAGTTCAAACATTGAACGCTTCACATAAGCGTAGAGAAATGAAAACAAGAACTCAGTTTTTGACTGGTCAAACTGACATCCATTTCCTAACTGCAACTATGGCTCACTGTAACGTGAAGCTCATGTCCAACAAAAATGATGACAAGCTGTTGTTGCTTCTTTCTCTTTAAGAATATTTTCACACACCATAAGCTGATTTCATCATCTTCCACAGAACAGTCAAAATAGAAATTAACAAGTTAAAAAAAAAAAAAAAAACTCACGATCATGGTTTATTTTCTATGTAGGGAAATCTAGAAACTTGCAACAATGGTTAATTAATTTTTTAATAAAAAAAGTATACATGCTTTCCTTTTCATTCATTTCTTTTAGAAGATAGAGGCAAGCATGCACCACATATTTGATACATTGCAAAGACAGACATTGGATTATCGCAGGAATCACTATCATGATGCACCATGTATCATCGGACATTCATTCTTTAAATACCCAACATCATCAAAAAAAAAATTTTAATTGTGCGACTTCAGTAACGTACCTATAGGTATCCACCAAATCCACTATAATTTAAGTAGGGTAGGGTAGGAAAAATCACCCATCTCTGAAATAGGGTAGGGTAGGAAAAAGCACCCATACTCTCAAATGGAGCACAGCAGGTTCCGTACCATGAATACTTAGAACCAACCTAGATGGGTACACTTGCGGGTACTTGAGGTAGCATTAGCAATTTCAAATACTTAAATTGTTTTTTCTTCAATAATTTATATTTTTTTCTTGACTTATTTTTAACCATTTAGCAACCTCATTTTTCTGTTTAGTTGCATTTCAAGCTCTGTACACATTTTTTATGATTTAATAACTATAAATTTAAAACGGATAATGTTGAGTCCTTGTTTGAGTTATGTGACCTTGTTAAGTTCAAGAACTTCCATGTCTTTTCTAATAACTTTTAACTTTTCAGTGTTCCACTAGTCTTTTATAATTTCCTACTAGAATAGATTCATCTCTTCTAACTGGTGTCATTTCTGATCTTCATTACATCTTCTGTTGAATGCCAAGCATCCAGAAAAGGATCTCATCCCAAACAGCCATTTTGCACCCATCTCAATTTCTAATGAAGGAGTCATTCAGATAAAGATGCACTTCAGAGATCAGAACAGCACAATCGCTAATTATGAAAATAAGCAATCACATCCCACTTTACTATTTTCATGAATGGTGATTTTTTAAAACCACTATATTTCCAAATACCATACCTAAATGGTTTATGAATATCACGTCAAAAAGTGACTTAAATCAATCAGTCAACTCTTACCAAACACCAATTATCAAGGTGACTGTCTCCCCACAACAACAAAAAAGCATCACAATAGACATCTATGAACCATGATTAGTATGAATAATTTCCAAGTTCTTGCTGTAAAACCTCAAGATCTGCAATCAACTGGATGTTAACATTAGACATCCCTTGCTGATAAAAACTCATTTCCAATACACCACTCTTGTGACGGCAGGAGCTCTCAATAATGTGTGCTGTAGTCTGCATTATGAACTCGAACATTGAATTGGCATTAGGGAATAGGGACCGGGTTTTACCGCGAATAATCAACATGATTGAGAATATCCCATTACCCGCCATCTGCCTAGAATTGAAACTCCCTCAATAAAAGGGCTGTGAAGTGTAAACTCACTGGTGTCATTACTGATGGGCAGAGATAACATTCATATGAAAATTGATGGACAGTAGCACCAATCATTCAGATTACAGAATTCACTCTCCAGACATGACTTGGAAGTTTGCAGAATGAAGGTCATTGTTACAGTTGTTTTCACAAAGCCAATCAAGTGGTCCAAGATTAACAAGATGCATCCGCAATGGCAAAAAAGGCATTGGATTCTCAATCCAAGAATATGTAATTGAGATGCCTATTTTTTACAAATGATATAAATTCACAAGTTCATAAGAAGCACCCAAGCCAAAAAGTAGTAACATTAAAGTTACATTCCAGCAAACATCCATCTAGATTTTAAGCAAGTTCCTCAACAAAATCCATGTTGAGGAATCAACAAATAAACACTGAAATGCGACAGAACCATGAGCAACAAAATATGCTCAACAACCAACATGTTCAATAATTTTTTCACTCCCACAGGAAAAAAAAAACTGCTGGAATAGTATATTGAACTTTCATAATCATTCATTGAAGTACCCAAAGCAAAGGATTTCAAAATAAAAATTAGACATAGATAAAACCCTATTCGGCCAATTCAGCACACAAACTAATAGGCAATAGAGAGTGAAAGAAAAACAACATCAAAATCCCAGCGTGGGTAATCTCAGTTTGAACCCATAACCATCAGTTACAATGACCGACTGCATCAAAACAACTAAAAACGGCCTTACCTTCGCGAACCAACATTTAGATTTCTCCTAAGAACCCGACCATTTACCTCACCTGCTCCTCCGATGAGCTCCCGCAGTCCAAGGTTCCCTCCACCGCTTTCCGCCTCTCCCTCCTCTTCCTCCTCCTTTCTACTAACCCTCTCGCGTGAGCCCGCCGCTACCGGTGCCCGTTTCTCGAAGTAATTCCCATATATATACTCAGGTGTGTATCCGTTCTCCTCATCGAAGAGCATGATGTGCCCGTGCCACTCCCATACCCGATAATCGGATCCCTTTTCTTCATGAAAGCCGACGCAGATGTGGTGATCGCCGACCGTGACGGCCTGGCCTGAATTGGGCTTCAGGGACTCAGTGTCGCCTGCAAGGATAAGGCGGACGATGGCCTTCTCGAGCTTGGATTCCTCTTTGGAGAGAATGGTCTTTTCTAAATCATCGTCTTCGTCTTCGTCGTCGGAGGGAGAGATGGGGCGTTCGGCAAGGAAGTCGGAGAGGGATTGGGAGAGGAAGGAGTTGGTATGTAGGTATGGAGGGCGGAGTTGGAGCCTGCCCATGAGACTTTGGAGCATGAGATTGTCGAAGGAAGAAGAGGAATTGCCGTTGTAGGAGCTCATCTTTGTTGGGGTTTACGGCGGGTTTTGGGGCAGGGCGAAAGAAGGCTGCTTTGCCGCTTGGGAGGATGGTCTGATTTCTACTACAGGCTTAGAAGCTCGGAACTAGCAGATTTTTATGGCCATGGGGAGTTTTTCGGAATTTTGATGCGTTGATAAATTTTGCTTGAGTCTCCATCGCGTGGGCCGTTTTCTTTTATTTTTTTTTAAAATTTTTTTTACCACACACGTATGGCCCACGAATAAACATTTTATCCCTGAAATTTTACAATTCATTGATTATAGGTGTATTTGGGAATGAATAAAATTTATGATGAAAAGTTATAAAGAACAAAAGTTGTCAAATGATGTAATATGATAGGAATAATGATAAAAAGTAAATAAGATAAAGTTAAAATATATAGGTTAGTTGTAGGGGTAGTTGTGTAGAAATGATTGAAAGGTAGAATAATTGTATAAAAAAATGTGAAGAAATAATTAAAAAATAAAATAATTATGGAGAGTAAAAAGTTTTAGATTAAAAAGTTTTAATTTAACAATTTTTACTTATTAACAAACACACCTTGTATATAATTTTTCAAAATTAAAAAAATGCAGCTCCGTTTTGGACCCCGATTTAGTGCTCCCGAGAGCGTGCAGTGCTGCATGCTCCCGGGCGGATACATATATTTTTTTTACTTTTTTTTGAAAATATTTTCATAAACATGTTGGTCGAAGTGTATTTAATCTGTGTGTAAATTTTTACCATTTTTGGAGTATTTTAGGTATTTATTTTTTATTTTTGAAGGTTAGTAGCATTTTACGTAATTTTAAATTACTAAAATGCCACTGATTTTCAAAAATCGAAAATAAATATCTAAAAATTTCCAAAAATAATAAAAATTGATATATATGTTAAATACACTTAGGCTAATATGTTTATGAAAATATTTTTTTAAAAAATAAAAAATATATATGTATGCGCTCGGGCGCTCGGGAGCAATGAATCGGAGTCCCTCAGTTTTTTTTTTTTTGATGGTTTATATTTATATACATCTTAACACATATTACATTGTAGTTCTAAGACATTCTTACAAACAAAGAGATACATAACTCCTCCAAAAAAATCTGGAGACACAGCTCCACTAAGAAATTAGGAAGAACAACTTCCATCCAGCCCAAGGGAGACAACAGCTCCCACTCTACCACAAAGGGAGACCACAGCTCCCACATTAATTTTTCGGACCGAAATCACAACATGGGATTCGAACCTACGACCTGTGCTAAGGAGACCAACGCTCCTGCCACCCGCGCTGGCTGCAGGTGACGAGTCCCTCAGTTTTACGTGCAAAGGATTAGTAGGATGATTTTTTTTTTACATTTAAAATTCAGAAAAATTGCCGGTACAGAGTCATACCCGTTGTGCTGGATGACTTCGGTTCAACTCTCGGCGGCTGCACTTTGCATGAGGAATTTGCGCTGGCAAAAAAGCTCTATGCAATCAGTGAATACAAACACACTAAATTGTAACTCCTATATCTTTATTTATTTATTTATTTTTAGACTTTGAAGCAGAATTTTCCCTCCATCAAATTTTGCCTCATTATTGACATTCTTTAGATTATTTGCCTTTATTTGAATATTAAATTTCTTTACTTTTCCTTTTCTGTTCTTTTTTTTTTTTTACTCGTTGCCGTCTTGGTAATATCGCTTTATTTTTCTTTCTTGTATTTAATATCATGTACGATTTGCGAGCATCGTGATCAAGTGATCTTATCCAACTCTCGATAAGATTTACTGGTTTTCGGTCTATTTTATGTGCAATATCCGAAAAGTTTTTTTTTTTTTTTATGTTTTTGGCAAATATACCTATTTTCTATAATCAGAAGTATACTTTCCTTGACAAAACTTACAAGTATACTTTTTCCATTCAAATTTTATTACAAAAATCGCTAAAAACGTGTTCCAAATGATATAAAATTCTTGGATTTTTGTATCATCATTTTCAATTTTCAATACGGTTTTTTCAATTTTTAATATAACTTTATTCATCCCGATACAATTTTACTTATTTGGATGATTCCAACCAAGAATATTATATTATTTGGAACACGCACTAACATACCTAATCAAAGTCAATAGAATGATATGTTATTGTGTTTAAAACAATGCTATAGATCTCAGCAGCCATATGACTGATTTATTGAACGAAGAGAAATCAAATGACTTCTTAGTTAATAGATCCTTAAATTAGTTATTCCAAATTACCAGAATTATTTCCTCACTCACGTCGGACAAAAAACAATGGAAGGTTTAAACCTAAAATTATAGTCTTTGGCAAGCAAATGATTTCTTGCATTCCAAATTACCAGAATTATTTTCTCATTCACGTGGGACAAAAACAATGGAAGGCTTAAATATCTAATTATATTCTTTGATCAATATAACCAAAAAGAAATATTTTTAACAATCGCACATCTATTATTAAAAAAAAAAAAAAGGGCCAATCGGAGCTATGGTGAGGACGTGCTTGGAAAAGTCATTTATTATGCTTATATGGGAAAAATTAGGAGTAAAAATAAGGTTGGATCAACCCGCGACCCATCTCAATTTTACAAAAGTTCGAGGCAAAGATTTCAATCCAACAAGGTGAGATACGTCAAGATTTTAACTCCATGCTTCAATTCAAAGTGGTGAGGTGGGACGACCATGTCCCGCCCTCACTTGTAAGATATAACTTACTTATATGAATGTTATTTTGTTGAATAAATATGTTTAATTTTATGAATTATTAGTGTGAATATTATTTATGTTAATATATATTTAACTTTATAACTTAGATAAATTTTTATTTCTTAATTGCATATACGGTTTAAGTTATCTTATTCATATATATATATATATATATATATCAATGAAATAAAATACATTTTATCCATGTTGTTTATATCTTACAAAAATTAATATTATTATTTTACAAATTAACCATTTTAATTGTAATTCAAAATTTACATCAATGTACTTTTAAGATTGATTCACATATATATCAAAGTTAAGTTGTAAATGAAAGTATTTAAAAAATTGTACTAATGCCTTATTATGAAAATTGTGTTTTTATAAAATATTGAATCATTTTAACCTTTAAATTTATAATAAATATGAATTTATATTGATATGTATATAAATTTTTAAACTTTAATTTCCTTATTTAACCCAATCCGTTATCCCGATATTGATCTGAAATTTATTCAAGACCTTTTAAAGAAAAGTGAAGGTTTTCTTGACCTTGCCCTAACTCGATATAAAAAATAAGATCAAATATGATTTTTAAACATATGATCAAGGTTGGACACACCTTGACTCAACCAATTTTCACTCCCGGGAAAAATCACAAAACTTCTTTTAGAAAATCTCAAAAAAGACCAATAACTCGTGTAGAGTAGACAAATTATATATATTTTATAGTACCTCAAGCCAAGATACATGAAGCACTTCATAGATTATGCTATTATACAATGGGCTATTACTTAACTAAGTTAACCTCATGCATTTTATATTTTTAAAATATTTTTATTATTTTTTCTTCACTCTTATATAAGCCAAAAAATATTTAGTTCATATATTAAAATTTAACATTTTTAAATTCTTATACTTTTAAACAAAATTTTAACAAAAAAATTTCACTCATCTCACATTCATCCGCGTATGAAAAATGATACACATTTTCATTTTTAAAATTTTACAAATATATAAGAATCCAAAAATCGTAAATTTTGACATTTTCATAAAATGTGCTTAGGTTCACATAAAAGTTAAAAACTAAAAAACATATTAAAATACAAATATACGAGATTGTTACTTAGCTAAATAACAACCCTTTGTATAGTGACATGATCCATACTTCTTTGCTAGCGGAATGAATGCCAAGGTCTCACATCCGGCCTTTGTTTGTGCCTTGTCGCCTGGAAGTCTTGGTGAGTAGTACCGTAGCTGCAAATGAAGCTGTTTGGTGTTTGCTAGAAAGATAAGCAGCATGCACAAGCCAAGGAGGGTTCATTTTGTAGAATTAAGAGATTTAAAAAGAAAAAAAAGGAAAGAAAGAGAACAAATGTCAGCTCTCACAATTCAATCTGTCGGAATAGTCCCCCTATGAAATGGAATTCAGGAATTATTGCTGTTTCCACAGCCATTTTCACCATCTTCAACCTCTGACAAAGAGGCCATGAGGGTCTGAGGACTAGCCCAAATGGGAAGATCTATGAGAGATTGATTGAGATGTTCTTCTTGTGCTTTGCATGAGGCTTCAGCCAAATCACAGAGGTTTAGCAGTTCTTGAAGAATGGCTTCTTGAGCTTCAGCCTGCAGGTGGAAAGAGAAAATAGGACAAGTCGTGAATAATCACTCTGAGATGGGCAAAGCCTACTACTAAGTCTAATATGATATCAGAATTCAGAAGTTTGTTCTTCCGGCGACAGAATGGAAAGCATGTTGTAGTTTGCAGAGACATTTTTTCTGATGAATAAACCAGGGATCCCTAGAGAGAGCGGCCCTGGGACAGGCTGCCAAACTAAATGCATACAACAGCATGACAAACAAATAGCCAGGCTGAATTTTCTTTTAAGTCCACAAAATAAACCCCAGATCCAAGGCCACCTAGTGGTTATGATACAATAAAGCACAACCCACAAAATGGCATTTAGACAAGATCCAAATACATCCAAGGCGCGTTGATACATGCAGAAAACATCATAAAAAGTACCATAGAAACCCCAAATGGCTCGGTCAGGTTGCGAGGTTCCAAATACCATCTATAGTGCTTGCAAGAGTCATATGTGCAAAAAATACTCTTCCATTTATTCTGTTTCCAAATTTACTAGAATGTCCACATTAATATGATAATGAAATAGTAACTAAATAAAATTGAATTGAAAACTAAAAAAAAAAATTGGAAACTGCAGACTCTCTGCCCCTATGACATCATTAACATTAAAAAAAATAGAAATTCTGCTTAAAAGAATTATTTACAAGAACAGTCATCCTGAGCCAAGAAGCACCTTCGAAAGGCCAACGATTGGCTATTGATCAAAGCCTTCCCCATGTTCCATAATTCAGCCTGGAGGTTAATAAAGAAACTCAACCACATGGCACTCCAATCCTTAAGGTCCACCTAAGACAGCACTTCAACACGCATTTCAGAAATTAAGTTTGCTTCTAGGAAAAGGTTAAAGGTGCGAGGAATCTAAAGCACACAATCAGGAAATCAGATCTTTTCCTAGAAAAAGGTAAGGAAAAGAAAAATGAGTTTACTCAAGGAAACCATAAGGGCAAACAGCAAGTCATTACCACCTTTTGTAGGATCTCATCAATGATTAACAATTGACAACCACCTTCCCCCTCTTGGATCTGTTGAGGGGTGTATTTGTCAAATGCAGTTAATGGCAGTAGTGATGAATCAGCTTGAGTGTTATTCTCTAAGTGATGGAGGGCAGCCATCAATCTCTCCCATTGCTGAATTTCTCTCCCATATTGCTCTCTCAGCCCAACCAAAATCTTCTTCTTTCGGTCCCTTCGTTGTTGAGCCTCGGACTCTGAATTGGATGAATCGGCTGCAACAGCTGATGATTCATGATGTTGCTTCTTCCTCCTCTTATAAACAAACCCATCATCGTAGCACAATTCCCAATCATCATCTGCATGGCTCCATAGAAAATATAATTCAATTATCAAAAACGAGTAGTTTTAACTGAGAAGAGAAATCTTTTCTACCCTAGAGAATACTTTCATATGGAGGCAGAGTAAGATGGTTAACATGCATACACATAAAAATTGTAGGCTTCAAATGCATGATATCTAAATGATCCAAATGGCTGGATCAGCTTAATTATTGAGTGGAGGATTCCCATCTCAGATTGCTCACAACTTTTTGCTTCACTTGGAGCATTGGGTAACCCTTTCAAATTTTAATATCCAATCCAGCTTGCACATGTGAAATACAGATGATTATTTTTCCAAGGCAAACATATGCATACATAGTCTATCTACCCAAATTAATCCTACAAGTTTATGACATGTCTATATTCAGACTTTGGACTGCATATTAATCCGTATGCACTTAAAAGCATATCAAAATTTTAGCCCTTGAATTTTATCCATTACCTACTAGTATTCCACAAATTCAATTTAGCTGTTACCTACCCATCCTTTTTTCTTCTAACTGATTATGGTGATAGTGCTTGGTTGTTATGTCTGATCGACCATAAATATTCAACGAACCATCTTCCTGCTATCCTTTTCATATGAGGGCCTTGAAACCATTCATCCTTGTCCTGTAGGCCAGCCACAGAACAGCTTGTCAGATCACAAGAAATCTTATAGTAAATCATCTTAGAGGAGTGATCTTGTTAGTTTGGGCTAAGAAAATGTCCCATTTAGCCCACTTCAAAAAACTCATTTACAACAACACTTTTTTTAATTTTTTTCTTCAAACACTTATTTATCTAAGTGTATTTAACATATAAATCAAGTTTTACCATTTTTGGACATGTTTATATTTTTTTGGAGATTTTTAAACATCTGTGTGTATATGTGTATTTAAAATACTCTTATCTTTAAAAATCTAAAAAAATAAACGCATATCCAAAAATGGTAAAACTTGGTTTATATGTTAAATACACTTAGATAAACAAATCTACGAAGAAAAAAAACAAAAAAAAATTATTATAAATGAGTTTTTTTATGTGAGCTAAGCGGGACATTTACTTAGCCCAGGCTACTAGAATCATTTCTCATCATCTTATTAACCCGAGGACAAAGTTGTCAAGCCATAGAATGATATTATCATGCATTTGTGTACAAATCAGTTTTTTTGGTGCACTAGAAACCAATTAATAAACCAACAATTGTACACAAATTCAAGTAAAATATAAAACAGCATGAAATACTATACTTCAATTGGTTCCTAGAATTATTGGAAATGAATTAAAAAGAGAAAAATTTAGAAAATCACCACAAAAAAATGCATCAAATGTGTGAACAAAACCCCAAAGACACATGTTCAGCAATTTGAACATGGTAAGCTACTCAAACAAAGAAAAGGGGAGAAGCAGTTCCAAAGGAAAGAAATAAAGCTGCAGGGTTAAATGTGGCCAAAAAAACAAACAAACAAACGGAAAAAAAAAAAAAAAAAAAAAAAAAAAACAAAGAACTTACCAAGATAGTTGCAGCCTTGCTGGAGAGCAAAACACAGAGATGGGAGGATAAACATGGAGGAGATGGCTGCAATGGGATGCTTCGAGCAAGGACTGGATGGGAGAGGGGATGGAGACAATAGAAGACAACACTAGGAGAGGACACAGGGACAGTAGGAGACAGTGCTGGAAGAGAGATGGCAATGGGAGAGATGTTCAACAACGCTGAGAGAGGAGACGAATACAATCAGAGCATAGGAAAAGCTTAGTAGCTGACAGGTTGCAGAGCATGAAGCTCAAAGAAGATGAAGGAGAGGACAGGAAGAATCAATAGCCGGAGATGGGAGGACATGAGAACAGACACGTGGGAAGAGACAAGGGCAGAGATTTGGGAGGAGATGCCAACAATGATTTAGGAGGCAATGGCAAAGATGCTATCGTTTGTTAGTCACAACTTGCGACTACTAGGGCGGTGAAAAACAAAAAACAAAGGAGGAAGGTTTGTGGCCAGCTGCTACTCGTAGAGATGTAGAGGGAGCAAGAGATCTAGAGTAGAGAGAGTAAGTCGAGGGAGGGGGTGGTGTGTTCGCTTAGCTGAGGATGCCTCTCCAATTTCTGATCTTATTTGGCTCTTTTACAATTCAACTAAACCACATTAGATCTTTTATAAACACCACCATCCAAATAAAAAGGCCAAATGGTCCAATGTGTTCATAAAAACTAGAGTTCTTTTTAGTACAACAAATCGTATTGAATGCAATAGACAAATTGAATTTGACAAAATCATTAAGGCGGGCTGAAACTAGAACATCCTACCAACATGGTAGGATGGGATGTATAAAAGTTGGATTCATCACGTATCATATTATATATTAACACATGCAATCCAAGAAGGAACGCGGTACCTAACCCTCAGAATTGACCTTACCCAAATTCAAACCGGCATTTTTAGGTAGAAAAAAAGTGACCCTATGAGTAGCAATTCTGGCACCAACCCTACCCAATTTAGGGTACCAACAAGCTATGTTGCACTTAGAGATGCAAATTGGGTCAGATTGACTTGATTTGAGGTCTTCTCAATCCTAAACCTATTTGCCCTCAACTCAACCCTATCTTCAATACTATTTTCCAAACCTCAATCCAACCCTAAAATAACCTTATAAAATTCAGTTTGGATCAGGTTGAAAATCAGGTTAATAAATAGATCAAATTACTGAAACAATATAGTACTTCAAGTGAGAACAATTAGGCTATATTGTGAAAGGAACTTCATAGTAAAACAGAAATATCAAGGAATTATATGGAGATCAAAAAATAATATGATGAATAAAACCAATGAATACATCACATCTTCAAAACAGATATATTATTGATGGACTTCCAAAACCAACAACATGTAGGAAAATTTTGTTTAACTTCCAAATGGTGCATAATCTGCTGCAGTTGAATATTTCTCAAAAAGACCTATAAATAATACACAACCTGTTGAACTTGAATAGCTAAAAAACTTGTTCAAGTGAAACAGCACATTGACACAACCTGTTTAACATGTAGAAATTTCAGAGTCAAACAGCAGTTGATATGTAAGCAGACTATTTCACTTGTTAAAATTTCACAACCAAACTTTTTTTTTTTTTTTTTTTTTTTGGGTCGAGGGGCAGTGGTGGGGGGTGAGATTACAAACAGGGAAAGGGAGGGGAGACATGCTTATAGCAGGGATTCGACCCTGGGTGGCTCGCACAAATGCCAGCAGGTGTTTCCAACTGCACCGGGAACACCAACCAAACATAAATAAATATCCAAGTAACCCAGCAAACGTATAAACAACCTGATTGAATTGAGAAAATTTCTACAACCAAACACAATATCAAGCTCCAAATAATCTGTTTAATATGCAGAAATTTCTCAATCAAACAAGTGAACAACATGATATGTAACCAACCTGTTTCACTTATCGAAATTTCACAACCAACATAAATTAACATCCAAACAACTCATCAAACACGTACACACCTTGTTTGAATTTAGATGAAGCTCTAAATAACCTGTTTAACATGTAAAAATTTCACAATCAAATAGCACTTGATGCGTAAAAAACTCGTTTAACTAGTTAAATTCTCAACAGCAATCAACAATAAGTTACAGCAAGTCAGCCGCCACCATTTCACAACCTGGAAAGAAATCATACAAAATGGCAACATGTTTAGCTACATTCACACCTGTAATTATACGAATCGATTCAAGAAATATTCATGGCAACAAAAGCTCAACAAAAATCCCAAAAACCATGTGTGTATTGTAAAATAATTTTAACAAGAGAAGAAAACTAAATAACTAATCCCAAATTCAACAAAACAGCAACATTGTAATTTCTCCCAGAAAGCAGCTACTAAAACAGTAAAACATTGTAATATTTCTCAAAAAATACGACTGATAAAAGGTATACAACGAAAATAGATAAAAAGGAAACAACTATTAAAAGAATTTTAAAATATATTAAAATAAAAATACAACAAAAAAAAAAGATCATGCATATTGCATACCTTCGTTTTCGAGCAGAAGCACGTCGTCCGAGCACGTTGCTAGACACCAAAGGTCGAAGATGAGCTGCTGAAGTGGTGGACTAGGAATTAAATTGAATAGGAAAAGGGAAAAGCGGAAGAGGAGTAAAAAGAAAGAAAAAGGGAAAAAATGGGAAGGAAAAGTGACAACCAGAGCAGCGGATACCGAAAATAGCAGCCGACGATGGCTGGAGAGTGGAGACGGAAGAAGCAGCGACTCCGATAATGGAGGGGAGAGACAAACAGGGACAGGGACAGTGAAAAAACCAGCGAGGGAGGAGGACACGGAATCTGAGAGGCGGCAGAAAGAAACGCCGGCGGCGGCGAGATGGCAGGTCGGAAGGGAAGGGAAGGGAAGGGAAGGGAAAAGCAGTGAGAGCGAGAGAGAGCGAAGAAGCGGCGGCGGCGACAGGCAAGCCGGTGACCCCGCGATAGGTAAGACAACGAAAGAGACGAGGGAAGCTGGGCTGTGACGGTAGAAAGGGAGGGGAGAATGTCAGGCGCAGGATTTCAGCTATTTATGCGGATAAAGTATTAATATTATTACTAATATAAGGACTATTGGGCCGTTGGCAGTGTTTGATTCATTTAGAGCGTATTATTAATGACTGATGAAGCTGATGAAGCTGATAAATAGCCGAAGTCACTTTGATATGCTTTAAATAATAATTATATTTGAGCATTTAAATTCAATAAATTCCCCGTAAATTATATTTGATATAGCGGGAGCTGGAATATGAATAATATCGAAAAGACTAAAATGCCCTTGTCCGTTTTTTGAAATTTCTAAAGAAACACTTTTTTTCTTAATTAAAAGCAACTATTTATGTCTAGACAACATGTTTTAAAAATATATCTAAACAATGTAAATGGCAAAATAAGTATAAAAGATCTACAATACGCACAAGTTTTGTAGCCTTTTTCTACTGTAAAATAAGTGTAAAATATTTATAATGATTTTCTTAAAAGAAGGATGGTTGCATAAGTTCGTTCAGACGTGGGTTATATTTGCGAACGACTTAAATTAAACAAAAATAAGAAATAAGCCATCAAATTAAACCGAACCGAACCAGCAAACAATCCCGTAAAATAAGTATTTCACCCCAAAACTATCGATTTTTTAAATTCTCCATATATCCAAAAATTATGAAATTTAATATGCATTAAACACACTTGGCTCCATGATTTTATAAAAAAATTTTAAATTTTTAAAAATATATAAATGCATCTGAGCTAATAAGAGTTCCTGTTGCCCCAAGCTAAGAATATTATTCTTGGTTTAGTTCAAAAGTTGTTCGAACCAAAATTTTCGAAATAAAACTTTTAAATCTCCACAAATACCTATTTTTACTTATTTATTTACACCTTTATATATAATTATTTTATTTTGCAATCATTTCACCATCACTACTTATATAACTAAACTATATATTTTAATCTTATTCTTTGTACTTCTCATCATTACTCTTATCATATCATATCATTCTTTTATTTCAAAATTTTTTAAACAGTAAACTTTTTATGTAAAAATTTTATCATTTACCAAACACGTCCACATGTAAGGTTAGTTTTGTCGTACACATGTCAAGTTAGTTTGTCATACCCTCTCAGCTTATGCTAACCTACTTTTGAAAACTAAGTTGAGCTCAACCAGATTTTTGGAGAACAAATTATTAAAAAACCAACACAACCATAGTTAAAAATGAACACCAATCACGACAATTTGACATTGTTGTCGTGAGCAGGTCACCATTATTATGTAGTCAGCTACATTGGTTAGCATACTTATCATCAAATATTATTTAACATTCCAATATTATTTAACATGCTAACCGATATAACCTATTACTCAATACTGCACGTTGTCGCTACCCTATAATGTGAATACTGTCCTAATCTGCGTTCATTAAAAACCCAGTAAGGTCAGTCGGATTTTGGTTATGAATGACCACATTGCGCCCTTAGAGAAATGGGAAAATTTACTATGCCGGTTAATAATGGTCATCGAACAACCTCCATCAACAAGCGATCTGTCTTTTAAACTTTCATCTACACATGATCTGCGGCTGCTCGCTGGATCTCATGCGAAAACAAAAAATCTGAATATCCATGTGAAAAGAGATCTAGTTTGTTGTTATTCTTCCATGCATATGGCCTAGCACAGATGATTTGATGCTGTCTGTTACATGTATCCTGTTACATGCATATGGCCCAGGCTCGCAAGGAAAGAAGAGAGGAATTCAAGTCATAAACAATCTGCTCCTTCTCGTTAATACTAATGATTACAGGTCCAGTTCGAGAGGGTTCCCACATCAGTGGGGACTTTACATCCATGTTTTGAAATAACATCAGTAGTCCCACCATTTAAATACAATAACAGTATCAAAAGGTTGGCATATCCACTAGCCCTCCTCACCAAATTCCTTGGTGAACCTTTCATGAACTTCAAGGTCAGCTTGGCTAACAGTCGGCCTTTGTCTTGCTAACACTTTGTCAAAATCTGTCCTACTGATTGGAGGTGGCAGAATCTGTTAGAGGGAAAAAAAGAAAAAAGATAAAAAGAAATGGCATATCAGACTGGTTGTTGCTGGTATAGGTTGAGGCAACAGCGTTGTTGTGTCTCTTGGATGCATGATTGCCTCAAATGCAATTAACTTCTAGGTTCTCCACTTTCTGCTTCAATTGCAGATATTTATGCAGACAAGTGCAGTCGCCCTTTAAGTTATATAATCAATAGGACAACGTTTCCGAAGTGTTAATATTCTCCCTGCAAATGAGAATTCAGTTGTCATCTAAGCACCGAGTACAATCAACTATTGATAAGCAGATGTGGATCAGAAGGGCATAAATCACTAGGCTTTTTTTTTCTTGGGGCAGGGTATAAGCAGAACACCAGTTCCGTTGTATTTCCAATTGCAACTTGAACAGCACATGATTAAAATTTTGGAGCCGCATTAGAATGAACTCTTCGGGAGAATATTAGACATTTGCTCAACTGACTCAATCAAGTTCAATGAGAATCAGAACCATCGGGTAGTGCATGAAACGCAGGCTGATACCTTAGAAGCAAGCCCTTTTGCTGCAAGATCCTGCATCGTGGTTTGAATAGCACCTGGCTGTTTTGGTCCACAAGGCATCCACATATTATCTGATGTTTTTATGAAAAACATGGCATCTTGGGTTTTGCGAACAGGTTCAAAAAGAACATCCTTAACCTGTTGCACAAAACAAAAGCAAAAAAATAAAAATAAAATTATCTGAGTCGTAACTAAGCTTGTACAAATATGCTGTACTATCTGAAGATGGAATAAATATCTGCAGTAAAGACAGCCACTTACGCAAACAGAGATGTCTGAGCCTGAAAACCCTACTGTCCTGCGCGCTAAGTTCTCGAAATCATTTTCAGTTAAATTGTGAGGAGTGTCTCCTAGATGAACCTGCTCAAAGCCACAACAATCTAACTTAGCATAAAATCTTCAGAATTTGGGAGATGGGTACCTGATGGTCCTGATTAGTTCAAAAGAGGATATTTGCCATTTCTGGATAATAAAACATTCTAAGTTCCCATATCAAACACAAAAATTGTTGCAAATCATCATCATCTACATAATAAGCTCTCCTGCCAACATGAAGTCAGCAGCATAGATCTTGTTACGCCGTTCCTTACAATTATGAACTATGTCTCAAGTAATTCTCAACATTTTCATATCTTGTTTAGCTACTATCTTATCATTATCTTACTGCTTTCTATTTAAATAAACTCAAGTCTTTTAACCAATGTCATTTTAGGCCGTCTTTTAACATGCACAAGGTACCTTAGTTTAGTTTCCCTCATTTTGTCATCCATTGGATTCATATGTAGACTATCTTGGATTACTTCATTTCTAATTGTATCTTTTCTTGTTTTACCACTCATCCATCATAACATTCTCATTTCTACTACATTTATTCTATGTATATTTTATTCTTTAATTACCCAACATTCTGCCCCATAGAATATAGCCGGTCTAATCATTGTCTTAAAAAAAATTTCTTTTTGTTTAATTAAAACTCAACAATCAAATAAAATTCCTAAACCACCCCATTATTTCTCCTATCTTTGCTTGATTCTATGTATAATGTTTTTCTCAATTTCTCTACTTCCTTAAATTATTGATCTTAGACACAAAAGTGGTCAGTTATTAGTATACCTGGACTTAGTCTAAAATCTTAATTGGTTCCTCATCTAGGACCTCCCCATTATTAAAGTTACATTCCACATATTCAGCTTTTATTCTACTAATTCTAAAACTACAAGGTTCCAAAGCATCTTTCCACTTATTTAATTTCAAGTTTATTCTCTCTTGTTTCAACTATCACAACTATATTATCTGCAAATAACATGCACCAAGATACGTCTTGTAAATATCTAGTAACTAACTAAAGTGAAAAGGTAGAGGCTTAAGACTAAACTTTGATGCAAATCTACAACCTAAACACTATTGCAAATGTTGCCCCAAAAAAAAAAAACAAAGTATGATTTCTTAGCCAAAGAAGCTACTCATACACTATTCATCTCTAAGGCCCACAAGATTAACTTCTCAAATATTATTCATAAATGAAAAGTTGGTAAACAGGAGAAAACGGCAAACCCTTCCACAGTTGAAATTAGGAGAAACGCCATGTCATTTACCTCAAAAGATATCTGCACTTTTGATGTGTGCCATACAAACAAGCAGACCAAAGCCAGGTCACAACTCACAAGCACACTAAGGGTATGTTTGGCAATGGGTATAAAATGTCAAGTTAAAACTTTTTAATCTAAAACTTTTCACTCTTCATAAATACTATATTTTTTTAATAATTTTTTTACATTTTTTTATACAACTACCATACTTTTCAATCATTTCTACACAATTATCTATACAGTTAACCTATCTATTTTAACTTTATCCTCTTTACTCCTCCTCATTACCTCTATCATATCACATCATTTGACAACTTTTATTTTTCAAAACTTTTCAAAAAAAGTTTTATCCATTCCCAAATACGCCCTAATTAAAATATCTCTTCTCGAACTTAAAATCAAACTTGTTAAGTCACATCACTCAAGATGGCACAAGTCTTGTAGTGGAGCCCTTCACATTTGCACAAAGACATTTCACGCCATTCACATTTGCACAAAGATACGTCAACATCAAAAATAATTTCGTGTAGCTAATCCTGAAGTAAAGGAAATCTAGAGTATTAGGGGGCTATAATAAATGTCAGAACCATAGGTTGAGACACAAGTGATTTCCCATTGCATTACATTTTCATTAAGACCAAATTTTAACCCTTTTACCTTTTCACTTTATTATAGACAACTTATTAGACATTTACAAGAAAAAGTACTTTGGTGCATGTTATTTGTAGAAATAAACAAAACAAGAGTAAACTCAAAATTAGACTCAGTTGAACGAAAACGAAATATGTAAAATGCAACTTTAATAATAGTAAGTGCCTAGACGAGTAAGCAGTTAAGATTTTAGATCATGTGGTGCCAAAAACTGACCATTTTCAACATATAGGGCCAATAGATCAAGAAAGGCATTATGAATAGAATTTAAGAAGGATAGAATAAACTTCAGGAATTTTATGACTGCCGAGTTCCAACTAAATTAAAACAAAATTTCTATAAGATAGTGATTACACTCATTGTGCTCTATAGGGTAAAATGTAAGGTAATTAAAGAATAACATACACAGAATAACCATGGATGAGTCATAAAACAAGAAAAAATAAAATAGAAATGAAGTAATCCATAATCTAAAGGTGAAGCCAGTAGGTGATAAAATGAATGAAAGTAAACTAAGGTGATTTGGGCATATTAAACAAAAGCCTAAAATGGGATCAATTAGTAAAGTTGAATTTATTCAAATAGAAGACAGAAGATTAGATGAAGACTCAAAAAAATGCAGACTGAAGTAATTAAACCGATATGAAAATATTAGATATTACTGAAAACAGAGTTTATGATTGTAAATAATGACTCATCATGATCCATTCAGCTGACCCCACATAGGTGGAAAAGAGCCCATGGTTATGATGATTAGCTGCTCCTGGATGTGCTTGCCTACTTGGCAGATAGTTTTCTCTCTATTTTTCCAAAAATAGCTCTCTCTGTCTGTCCAAAAACTAAGACGGGGGTATTGTAAAATTTTTTTAAAAAAAAAATAGATTTCAAAGGTTAGTTGCTTGAGTGAATTGAAATAGATTGATTGAGCATTCAAAGCATTCAACACAAAAGCAGCATATTCCAGACTTTCAATGCACAGAGATTATAGTAGTGCACAAGCAGATAGGGCCATAGGCACATGCTGGATGTATAAACTTGGATGATCACACAAATGGCACATTAGAATTATGCATACATAAGATTCAGGATTCATGAGTCATCAACATGTGTTTCTCACGTTTCCACTAGAGACCATGAAAAATAAAAAAATCAGTGCATCACACACAAAATTATTCAAAAATATCCAAAAATCCTTATTGAAGAATCCATCGGTGCAGCTTGAGGGAACTCCTAAACCATTGACATCTAACCAGTTTCTAGAAATGGAACAGCAGAGAAAATAAGGTACCTTGAACATGTGTTGCCTGGCTTTCAGATCAGGGAGAGGGATATATATTCGCTTGTCAAATCGTCTGCGGACAGCCTGTGATTTGATGAGTTTTCAATTGGTCATATGATAAAAATGCTAGCAACACACTAAAGAAACCTATCAGAGCAAGAAAGCAGGCTAAAATCTGCATGTTTTCTATGCAGCAATTAGGATCAGACTTTTTACCTGATCTAAAGCATAAGGTGTGTTTGTTGCAGCAAGAATGAGAACCTTCTGGTCATCATTTCCCACACCCTAAGATGAAAGGAAAAGTCTCAAAACAATGTTCAAGCAAAATATGAAATACATGTGAGATCCACATGCATTGGAAGAAGAAATATAATACCAGCAGTCATTCATTGACACAATAAAATTCCCATTCCATACTAGGTATTCATTCAAGATTAATACTAAAATTCATCAATAAAAATTTATGAAAGGTTACCAATTTCATGCATCCAGTTGCTGCTGCAAACGGATGCTTTTATTTCTGAAATAATTTTTTTAACATCTAAATCATTATATTATTCATCCATACCCATTTACCTATAATGCCAAAAAATCACTTTGATTTAGATATTAAAAAATTATTTTAAAATATAAAAAGTAGCTGGTTGCACCCACAATGTCAGCGCGACCAATTAAATTAAATCAGTACTCTTGCTTAAAACAATCTAAAAATTCGTAACTCTTTTATGACCCTTGCTTAGATGAGCCATTACTCTTTCAAAACGATTTATGCTCATTTCCAAGCAACACAATGGCAGTCAAATAAAATTAGTTTTAGACCAATCAATGGTTCATAATATCGTTATAAAAAATATGGCTATTAAGATTGTTCAAGGAAAAAGAAAACCCGCATAGTAAGCTGACTGTCAACCTTGCTGGATTGATATGAAGGGCAAAACAGCTCGGATCTCAATTCTGATAAGAATCACAGTTAAGGTTTGCTCATCTAAACAAGAATTGTAGATAGACAGACAACCCTAATGCGTAAACTCCAATAAGATAGGTACAGGCGGTTTGAAAGCTGTCTTCCAACCATGATGACCCATTAGTAATCAGACGATGCTTCCAGAATAACATAACATCTGAATCATCACTGCACTTATCTATGTGAATAGGAATAATTCACTTTCCTAGCAGAATAAATAACCCTGTTCCACAAAAGAATTACAGCTCAAAAGTGGACTCCACCACTCATTTAAAATAAAAGAATAAGAAGAAGAATTCACTTTCCTAGCAGAATAAATAACCACATTCAACAAAAGAATTACAGCTCAAAAGTAGACTCCACCACTCATTAGAAATAAAAGGAGAAGAAGAATTCACTTTCCTAGCAGAATAAATAACCACATTCAACAAAAGAATTACAGCTCAAAAGTAGATTCAACCACTATTTTAAAATAAAGAAGAAGAAGAAGGAAGAAAGAGAGAGAGAGAGAGAGGATAGTTGGCATGAACCAAGAGAATCTACAACAAATAGGGCATCAATTAGTCTCAAATGACAAGTGCAAATTTTTAATTTTGTGCAGCTTAATCAAGATTGTAAAAGGCAGAAAAACTATTCTCAGATAGAAATCTCTTCTCAACTCTTTTTTGTTTAGTGCCATTAAATTACCTGCATTTGTACAAGGAGCTCTGTTTTGATCCGCCGAGAAGCTTCACTCTCATTGCCTTCTCCACGTTGACCAGCTAAAGAATCTATTTCATCAATGAAGATGATTGAAGGGGCACTTTCACGAGCCATCTGAAAAAGATTTGAAACTAGTTTCTCACTTTCACCCATCCACTTTGACACCAAGTCTGAAGATGAAATACTGCAGAAACAATAACATTGAACCGTGACATGTATGCATTCATAGTCATTTGACTCAAATCCCAATACAAACAATAAAGTTCCTTTTCCATACACTTAAAAATGGTACCTGAAAAATGTTGAGTCTGCCTCTGTCGCAACAGCCTTGGCCAAGTATGATTTTCCAGTGCCGGGGGGACCATATAGAAGGAAAGCCCTCCATGGACGTCTCTTGCCTAAAAATGACAACAACATTATGTAAAAGGAAAACAAGAGGCAAGCACAGTTGGCAAGATTGGCAAATAGGTCTAGAGTCTAGACTGGTGTTTCCTAAGTCCCAATAGAAAAATCCTCAAACTTAGAAATTCAGATTCTGGTGAAGATGTTCTATCGTTATTAGTCCAAACAAGTATAAGATATTGTATCATATTTTTGATTGATAGTAGCATTAAATATCAACTGAGTGCCAGCATTACAACTAGCATTTTGCAAATTTAAAGAAGTATAGCAAAGGCAAGCATGTTGAATGAACTATAACGGTGTTCAATTCTTCTCAAATAGATGGTAGGTAAAAGAAACCAGAAAATTCCAAAAGAAAGTGCATTAAAAAGATAGTGAATAGTGAACTCTAGCAGACTCATTTGACATCCTTCAAATGCATAAGAATGCCAACTACGGCTTAAAGATAGGGAGAAGCGAAAACAAAACAAAGAAGAAAATATGGGCATTAACCAACAAACCAGTAAAAAATTGTGGAAACTTGACAGGCAAGATCACAGCCTCCTGAAGTGCTTGCTTTGCACTCTCTAGCCCAGCAACGTCATTCCACTTCACATTTGGCTTCTCTCGAATGATTGCAGAGTTTAGCCCTGCACGCATCTTGGTCTGTTCAGGATCTTCTCCATCTCCACCCTCCCCATCCTTTGGTTTCGTTTTTGGCTTGGTGGCAACAGCAGCATCCCCATTCACAGCAGGGCCCGGACCTCCTTCATCAAGAACAGCTCGAATTTCTTCGGCCCGTCTCAGATACTCAGTGAACTTTTGGGTTATTGCATCCTTGATCTTTGGATTCTTCTCATATTTTAGATGTGTCTTAAAGTACTCCAAGGCATTCATGTAAAGGGGAAAAGCCTTTGCATAGTTCCCTGCATTGTCTTCTTGAACCGCCTGTCTCACATATTCTATTGCCTGCTCCTTGAAATTGCTATACATCTTACCAGCCAATCACTTGCATAGAAATATAGCACTCAAGGGCACCAGACTAAACACCCCCACGAAGAAGAGCAATATCCCTTTCCCGGCAATAACTATGGAACCAGATTCCAAGCGATCAATCTAAAAGCCAAATCTTTGCTCGACGTGTTCCAACTGTCAGGACAGAGATTCAAAAGCAAAATTGCAACTTTTCTATTCGTGATCGAGACAAACAGCAAAAAATTCATTTGCCTTGAGAATCATTCAATGAACTGCCAGAATCTTTCTGGCAGAATAGAAGAAATCAGATAAAAAGCTTCCTTTCCCGTTTAACCGATCCGAAATTCTCTGCAAACACTTGTATCCTCCAAAAGTATACAATAAGAGATCAGAAAGACAGAAATAGTCGCCGTAGGGGGGGAGAGATTTCGAGCTTCTTACAGTTCCAGACGATATAAACGCGGCGGAAGCCCTTTCCCCGGAGAAAAAAAGGACACCGATTGGAGATCAAAGAGCAGGACTTTTCTTTCCTTCCCACAATCGCAGAATCGATCGGCGAGATATTGCCAAGGGAAACCTACGAAATACGAATCGCCAGCAAAAAGAAATTCTCCGGTTCGGTGAAGAAATTGCCAAATGCGACTAATAGAAGCGAAACGTTGGCGACATGAGAAATTTATCTCGGAGGGGAAGAGGATGAGGCGGAGGAAGGAATCCGGATTTGGCGTGCGCGTGGGGCCCACCGAGGGCCTGGCGGCCCATCAAAATTGGTGGGAGATGGTTGCTGTTGCGGAGAACTTCTCAATGAAACCGGTTTTCCGCGGAAAATCATTGAAAGACCCTTTTTTCAGAGAAAATATATCATTTCCCCCCTTCCAAAAAAATATTATTTCTCCATTTGATTACACCTTGGATCTTTAACTGTGATTTATCTTAAAATTATTTTATCTTTCTTTATTCTCTTTTTGGTCGTGTTTCTCTTATTATTATTCTTTTTACGTTTGGTGTCTCGTACGGTGCTCAATGCACCAAATAATAACGTCCTAAATCCACATGCTGTATAAAATGATAGATGGAC
This sequence comes from Annona squamosa, assembly GCA_035584095.1. Lineage (NCBI taxonomy): Eukaryota > Viridiplantae > Streptophyta > Magnoliopsida > Magnoliales > Annonaceae > Annona > Annona squamosa. The sequence continues at coordinate 51,132,781 of JAXCLR010000063.1, read as the reverse complement.
GAGGGAGAGCATGGCCACGACTTAGGGTGTGTTTGGTTGGAGGTAAAATTTTTGATGAAAAGTTTTCGAAGTAGAAGTTGTCAAATCAATAGAAAATGATGTGATATAATAGGAGTAATGATGAGGAGTAAAGAGAATAAAGTT
>JAXCLR010000063.1:51104065-51132537 GCA_035584095.1 Annona squamosa | reverse complement strand
GTAATTATGGAAAGTGAAAAGTTTTAGATTGAAAAGTTTTAGTTGACATTTTTTGATGCGAAACAAACGCACCCTTAGTTTTGAATTGACTTGTATGATTAATGGCGACTTTAAAGGCAGGAACCCAAGGCGGATATTTTTTTTATATTTATTAGGTGGGATGGGAGATTGTCTTACGGGTAACTTAGGGCCTCTTTCCTCATGGGGTGAGATAAAATTTCCATTCTCGCGGAACACATCTCTCAATCTTAAAAAATAATTAACTTATTTTTCATTTTAAACACACATGTATATATATTTACTTCCAATACAAGTTTTAAGATTCTGACACATAATGCCAACCGGAGCATGCAATATTTACTTCCAATACAAGTTTTAAGATTCTGACACATAATGCCAACCGGGGTATTTTGCATGCTGTAGTCAACCCTTGGTATTTAATTTATTTCATTTTTTATACAACTTTTTTCAATCGTTCCAATTTCTGATTTGGTATTTATTTCATCGCATATTCTGTTGAATCCCAAATCCGTTTACTAAAATAAAAAAGTTTTATAAAATTGTAGATGTTTCTAGACTTTTCAAATATAATTTTGTAATCTCTTATTTTTTTTACTTTTAGATGTGCTTTTGAGGTAATAAAATGTTGATGAAAAAATTTTTATATAAAAATCTTTGAAATTTGAGAAATTGATGTGATATGGTAAGGAGAATGATAATGAGTCAAGAAAATAAAGTTAAAATAAAAAACTAGATGTATGAACAGTTGTATAAAAATGATTAAAAAGTATAACGGTTATATACAAAGAACTAAAAAATAATTTTATCAAAAAAAAAAAGAACTAAAAAATAATTAAATAAGACGGTAGTTGTGTAAAATGAAAAGTTTTATACTGTGTAATTTTAATTTGAAAAGTTTTATACTTTAACAAAAATCCTCCTTAATCTTACTTTAATCCTTCACTGCATATGGAAATTTTTCAAGCATATATTTACCAATAGTATTGAACTATGAAAGGGTATATGTAGTTTTTACATGCTTTTTTTTTTGTTTGATCATGTTCTTCACCCAGGACGACCAATGGAGCTAGGATAAGGTCGCATGGCCCGGTAAATTCAAGGGAATAAAAAACACTATTTGGGCTGATGGTAGAATCCAATTTGAAAATATAATTTCGGTTAGAATGTTCAAACAAAGCCAAGCACAAGGAAGTTCATTTTAACTATTCCAACAAAACAAACTTTCAACTTGACGAATTATTATAACATCTTCAGTAATGTGTAAATAAACCGTAAGAAAATATTTTGCCAAGGTAAGAAGGTAATATGGCATTATAGTGATGATTGTTAAGGTTTTTCTTAAATATATTCATTACATCTCACTCTAATATCAAATATGCTCATAACGTTTCTACGAGTATGAATAAATCACTATGTTTGCATCTAATTCTAAAAAAGCTCATCTTGTAAATTAAATATTATTGATTAATATATGAAATAACTAACATGCCCATCAAATTTAGTATATGATTAAAAAATTAAATGTAATAACTCACTAGTACTCTAATTCCACATAAGCTTTAAATTTATAAAGCCGTAATTTCAATTTCTTTTTATTTTATTACATCTTTCGTTATTTTATAACAACAATATTTTGAGCATTTATAAAAATTTAACTAACGATTTTGAACGAAATGAGTATTTATAAAATTAAATGAAAATATGATGAGTATATTTTGAGATTTTGAAAGTGTTACTTGCATATTTGGGACTGAAGATAAAAAAAAATTTGGAAAAAGGTCCTGACTATTATGGGTAAGGAACATAAATACAAAATAAATATGGGTATGTATGAAAAAGGTAAAAAAGTATGATTATGTGATGGTTAAATTCACAACTTACAATTCTTGATGGACACGTGTACTACACCGTTTGAACCTCACAGTATGAATGAATTAATGATGAATTATTCACTTGTCCTAAACTCATGAAAAAAAATGAAGAAAAGAAAAGGCGTTAAATAATTGAAATAATAATGGACAATCCATTTGCTAATGAGGATAAACATGATAGTAAAATCGGGAGGAAATTTTTTTTGAAAAAAATATTTTAAAAAATGATGTGATGTAATGGAGATAATTTTTCATAGAAATGTAGTAAGGCTATTATTATGAATAAAGAAATAAAATAAAATAATAGGATAATTGTAAGAAAATATTAAATGATAATTGAAAATTAAAATAATGTTTTAAAAAATAAGTTGTTTAATAGTTAATATTTCATGTGACTATGAATGAAAATAAGGTCGGAGTAATTCGTGACCTGTCTTGTTCCAATTTTACAGAGAAGCAAGGCAAGAATTTTGACCTGGTAGAGTGGGTAGGTCAGTATTTTAAAACTATGTTTCAATTCTAACAGGCAAGGTGAGTCAGACCATGTCTCAACCTACCTTGACCCGCCCGATCTATAATATATAAATTATTTTTGTAATGTATATGAATTACTTATATGAACATTGTTTTGTTGGATAAATATATTTAATTTTATAACTTATTAGCGTAAATATAATTTTTGTTGATGTACATTTAACTTTATAACTTATTTATATTAATAAATTTATATTCCTTTATTATGCATATGTTGTTCAGGTTATCTCATTCTCATATTTATCCATTAAATAAAATATGCCATCAATGTTGTTTATATATTACAAGAATAAATACTATTGCAATTTAGAAGTTTTAATTGTAATTCAATGTTTACCTCAATGTCTTTTTTAAAGTTAATGCACATATTTTACTAATGGTAGCGTGTAAACAAAATCATTAAAAATTTTACCAATGCTTTGTTTTGACAAATATGTTTTACTCACTAAATAATAAAATATTGAATTAGTTAACTTTTACATTTATCATAAAAATACATTTATATTGATATGTATATAAAATTTTAAACTTTGACTCGTTTTTTCAACCGGACCTATTGTCCCTAATCCAAAACCAACTCAAAGTTTTACGCAAAATCTATTAAAGAAAGTTGAGGGTTAGACTTATCCTGACCTGCTATAAAAAGTAGGATTAAATAAAATTTTTAAATGTGAAGTTAGAATGTATTTGACAATTGATAGAAAATATCAAGTTAAAACTTTTCTATCTAAAACTTTTCATTATCCACAATTATCATATTTTTTAATTATTTTTTCACATTTTCCTATACAACTACGCTACTTTTCAATCATTTTTACACAACTGACTTATCTATTTTAACTTTATCTTCTTCACTATTCATCATTACCCTTATTATATCACATAATTTGACAACTTTTACTCTCTAAAACTTTTCCTCAAAAGTTTTATTTATTTATTACCAAACACACCTTTAAAGTTAAACACATCCTAACCTGTCCCACTTTTTACTACTAAATACAATGCTAAAAAACGAAGAAAGCTTATCAAAAAAAAAAAAAAAAAAATTGAAGAAAGCAGGGTTTTTTTTTCTTTTTTTATAAGGTTTAGTCAAGATCGTTCGGTAAGAGAGGTGTATTTGAAAAATATGGTTATTGAATAAGAAATTATATTCAAAAATAATAAAATTTAATTTATAAATTAAATACATTTAACTTTACATAATTATAAAAAAAGACAGATTCTATTAAGTCGGCTTAAGTAAAGACTATCTATTTAGGTCGGCCTAAAAAAATGTTTTAATTTTTGTTTTATTTTTAGGTCAAATTTCATGTATATTCACAAATTTATCTTTAAATACACTTATGCCTATGAAATTTTAAAATTTTTTCTTGTATATACGAATTTTAATCCTAATTTTACTTATACCCAAATCTTAAGGGTTCCATTAAATAGACCACTTTCTTGTAAAGTGATGTATATGCCCAAGCCTAATATAATTTAAGATTATTTTTCTTAAAATTAAAAATTCATATTTAAATGATATATAAATTTATAATGATAGAATTACTAAAAATTTATTGCAATATGAATTTATAGTTATAAAATCATAATTATGAATAAACATATTCATTATTTTCCAAAAAAGTTAATGGTGCCTTTAACAGAGCTCTAACAAAATAAGTATAAATGAAATTAAAATGAAAATTTAAATGTGTGAGAGAAATTTTTAAAAATTGATAAGTACCAGAGAGAATTTTTAAAAATTCATAAGTTTGAGATGAATTTTTTAAATTCATGAGTATAAATGAAATTCAACATAAAATTCATAGCATATACGAAATCTATAAATGTATTAAGCTAGATATACTGGATCCATGACCAAACTTTTACTATTTTTGAATAATTTATGGAGGCCTATTATATTTTATATAGTTTTGGAAAGAGAAAATTTCCCTTATACCCATAACAAATGCACATAATTTCTCTTATACCTATAAAATTTAGTAAATTCTTTTTATAACCATAACATTTCACCGTAAATTTTTCTTATACTCATGCCGTTAAAACTACTGTTATTTGCCCTATTGAAAAGACAATTTTGCCATTTTAATTTTTTTCTAATTAAAAAAAATCAACTTTAATATGACTTTCAAATTATCTAATATATTGTATTAATGATTTATTACCATAAATTGAGTTATATTAAGGTTAAGCTATATCAATTAAAAAAAAATTAATAGACAAAATTATCTTTTCAATAAGGTAGATAACGACAATTTTAACGGCATGAGTATGAAAGAAATTTAGGATGAAATATTACAGGTATAAATGAATTTGCGAAATGTTACAAGTATAAGAGAAATTATATGCATAAGTTCGGAATGTCGTCAAATGCTCCTAGGTGCATACACACTTTTTTTTTAAAAAAAAAATTTACAAAATTGTTGATCTAGATGTATTTAATGGGTGTGTCTGGTAATAAGTAAAAATTGTCAAGTTAAAACTTTTCAATCTAAAACTTTTTACTTTCCACAACTACACTATTTTTTAATCAATTTTATATATTTTTTTATACAACTATCAGACTTTTCAATTATTTCTGCATAACTAACCTATTTATTTCGATTTTATCATTTTTAATACTCATCATTACCCCTATCATATCACATCATTTAACAACTTTTACTCTTCAAAACTTTTTATCAAAAATTTCACTCATTCCCAAACCCACCCAATATGTTTATAAATTTTTACCATTTTTAAAATATTTAAAATATTTATTTTTAATTTTTAAAAATTAGTGACATTTAAATTAACTAAAATGACACTAATTTTCAAAATTTAAAAAATAAATATCTAAAATACACTAAAAATGATAAAAATTAATACATATATTAAATACACTTAAATTAATAAATTTATAAAAAAAACTTAAAAAAATAAAAATAAATAAATCCATGCACCAAGAGCCTTAAGAGCTCAATGCTACGTAGAGCATACCAGCAAGTCCTGACCGCAATCTCCTGCGCCTGGGAGCAGGCAGCGCTGCCTGCTCCTGAACACATATACTTTTTTTTTTTTATTCTTTTTTGAATATTTTTTCATAGAACTGTTAATCTGGATGTAGTTAACATGTGTATAAATTTTTATCATTTTTTGGAATATTTTAGATATTTATTTTTTATTTTTGAAAATAAATGACATTTTAGGTAATTTTAAATTACGAAAATGCAACTAATTTTCAAAAATAAAAAATAAATATCTAAAATACCCTAAAAATGGTAAAAATTTATACATATGTTAAATACACCTGTATTAACATTTAAAAAAATAATAATTTCAAAAAAAATAAAAAAAAGAGGTGTGTGAGCAGGAGACGCAGGAGATTGCGACCCAGCAAGTCCCTGTCAGTTCGGGAGGAATTATCCCTTCCGGACGGGGAAGGAACAGAAGATCAGTACTCGGGACATACGAACATCGACGATTCTTTCCCCCGGTCTCGTGTTTTTCTCCATTCCTTCCGGTTATGAACCCCTGGATTTTTTTCACGAATCAACACGAACAAAAATTTCAAAACCCAACAAAACAAAAATAAAATTATTTTTTAATTCCAAAGATTGCGACAGAAGCAATGTAGCCGAGGGTTCAGACACAATGAAATCATTTTCTCATTCAAGCGTCCTACGAATCTGGGCTGATGATAGCAACGATCTCAATCTACGAAGGTTTTAGTTGACGTTAGAGGGGTGTCACGGCCAAGACTACGCCCCTCTGCTGGGACCTTCGCCTTTCGATGATTCACTACTTGCGCTATTTATTTGTATCTCTATGTTCGAGAAAAACCAGATCCAATACACCCGAATCGAATTTGGCTCCGATCCAGCGATCTCGACTCGAAAAAATCATTTTCCGAAAGCAAACTTGGATGAAATCGCACTGAATTCGAAAGCGATCCCTCCATAGGCGCCTTCGTTGAGATGAAAAATCGAGGGAAAAAAGAACAAGGGAAAAAAAAAAAAAAAGAATGGGAGAAGAAGCGAATGGAACATGATGCTCGGCGAATACGAACCAAAGTAAAAAATTTTCATCTTGCGAAGAATCTCGCAAATCAATGGGTTTTGATACTCTCTTCATAGCATCTTTCTAGAAAACCTCCGACTGCAAATACATGCGAGAAACGCTGCCGCCGCAAGCCAAACATCAAACCAAGGAAAACCAACGGAAACCCTGTTCGACGAAGAATGGGATCCATACCTGCTTAGGGTTAGGGCATCGGTGTCTTTTAAGTAGGAATATTTGGGAGGGGTAAAATTTCACGTTGGCCAGTGAAACTGCGTCTTAATTACAATTTAGTCTGCCACAACCCAAGTCGGCAGCTCAGGAGGCCGCTTGGCTCAAATTTTTTTTTTTTTTTTTTTTAATGTTGACAGCAGGCTTCAACTTTGATTCTATGAGTGCGTTTGGGAATTAATAAAACATTTCAAGTTAAAACTTTTTAATTTAAAATTTTTCATTCTCTACAACTATTATATTTTTTAATCATTTTTTCATATTTTTCTATACAATTATCTTAATTTTCAACTATTTCTATACAACTATTACATAACTAACCTATTTATTTTAACTTTATCCTCTTTATTACTCATCATTATCTCTATCATATCACATCATTTGACAACTTTTACTTTATAAAACTTATCACCTAAAGTTTTATTTATTACCAAACACACCCTATAGATCGATCATGAAAGTCAAGCGATTAAAGGGAATCAGAGACTTGTTTTTAATGGAGTGTTCGAGATCATACTATTAAATAGAATGTGACTAGATTTCTTACTTTTAAAAATATTCAATTTTTAATATTATTTTTCCTATCTCTCGATAATATAATAATAAATTTACTTTTCTCATGTTTCATATTATTTTTATTTCTTCCAACGAAAATTTGTCAAAAAACAATAATCTTTTTCATTCAGTCTTCTAATCAAGAAACTCTAGTTCACCTTAATTTTTACCTTAATCATAACTCTATTTGTGAAATTAAAACTTTAATGCTAGTTTTAAAAATCAGGTTTGGAATTGAGTTTTAAGTTGGAATTTATAATATAATATATAATAATAAAAAATCACGTAAGTAAACATAATAGTATAATCAAACTATATATTTTTAAAAAATAACAATATGAAGAACATTTTTAAAAGAAAATTTAACATAAAAAATAAAATAAATGAAGAAAATTAATAGACGTAAAGTAAATGATCAAAATAAAAATAACACATTCGATTTATAATATAAGTAGGATATGCCAAACATGTATTTAAATATAAATATAAATAACATAAAAGTCATAAAAAAATATTATTTAAATATTATGTATATAATATATTTTATAATAAATATAAAATAAAAAATCGGGTTTGGGTTCTTCTAACCCAACCATATTTACACACCATGTTCGTGATATAAAAAGGTAAGTTTTGACATGGTTGGAATTAAGGTTCAAGATTATCCCCCAATACCCCCCCATGGTTTGTCAACTTCATGATTTTATAACAAAAGCTTATAACCTTGAGTCTCGGTTTAACACGCTCAAGTGCATTGAAACTTTAGTGCACCTATGCAAAACGTATTTTTTGTTTTTAATCTTTTATAAAACTGTTGTATTTACTTTATAAGCAAAGTTTTATTAGTTTTAGAGATACACATATATTTTTTATTTTTATAAATAGCGGTATTTTAGTCTTTTAAAAATAATTAACATCCCTACTTTTGAAAAATAAAAATATACATTCACAACTTTGAAAATAATAAAATTTGATATAAATTAATAATTTTATAAAAATTTTAAAAAATTATTTTTGCACCGGAGCGCATTAAAGTTCCAATGCACCGGGGGCGTTGATTTTTAGCGTTGTGCACCGGGATAAACTTTGGGGCTAAACTTAATTGGGCATTTGGGCCTGCAATTATCAGACACATTATTTGAATTGTCTTTGGACCGGAATTGTGATTGATTTTGGTTAATTGCAACGTGGGAAAAAAGGTTGCCGAGGTTATTATTTTTTGTTTTTTTCTGAATGGCCGCGTGGTATTTTAGTCCTGGCATATTTAAAGCGACCTTCCATTTTTTTTTTTTTCCCTCTTATCTCTGTGTTTTCCTTGATTTCGCATCTTCTTATTTTTCTGCTTTCAATGAATGCATCCCAATTATTCGAAACTTTACATTTGATTATTGCACTGACGGTCATCAAAAATTTCAACAAATAATTAATTATTGTATCGTGATTATCGAAACACTGTGGCTTAGATCTCCATTGCCACTCTTATCCATCTTTTTGTGGGCCTGGATTTAGGTATGGTCTATAATCTCTAGCTACTTGCGTTTGTCGGATGACAATCCAGTATTTAAAAACATTTAGACGTAGACATATTTTAATGACTTTCAAAATTTTACCACAGGCGACAAGTTAAATTATCACTAAAAACATGATCCATTTGATAATTAAATTCTCAGCTGAACAGTAATTTTTAAGCACGATGGCCGGCATGTTTTTGACACTTAAAGGGAAAGTTTAAATTAACAATGCATTTTTTATTTTAAAGTAGCTTTAATTCCATAAACCATTTTTTGGAAAGATGAATTGTCAAGCATCGTGATACAATAAAATTTTACCCTGCTTCTGTTACGTTTTTGTAAAAACAAAATAATAATAATAATAATAATAATAATAATAATAATAAAGAAGAAGAAGAAGAAGAAGAAAGAAGATAAAAGGTGGCCCTGTGGACGTGCACGCGAAGCACATGCTATCCAAAGTGGTCCTTGTCAGATCCACAAAATGAAATGTTCCTGCCTATGTCCTACTGACTTGTTAGCGAGGATGAATTGGAATATGAATGAGATGACAAAAAGTTGTTACGTCCAAGGAATGAAGAAATTATATCGAACGAAAAAAAGTAATATAAGAACTGAGAAAAATAAAATTATTATGTATAAAAGATAAGAAACAATCTTTGAGAAAGAGAAAATTCATGCTCGCTCTTTGCAATTGTATACTCTCTGCAATTGTTTACGCTCCATATTACAACAAATTTCAGATGATATGGTTAATTTTTTAGTCGTGTATGATAAATATTTTGCTGCATCTGATACATTTTTGTTCCGATTCATTAATTAGCTACAAATACTTAGTTACTTTTGAATTATGACATTTGATATGATATACTCAATTTTTTACATCAAATATAGCCAATATAAGATTAAATATACATTTTATTTCAACTATGCCACTTCCTTAGATGACTAAAAAATTTAGAAAAGACAACAAGGTAAACAAGGTAAGCGCCTCTACCGAAATATAAACCTGACCTTCTCACTCTACACACTTTTAAACATAATTAAGTCAACCACTTAATCATATAAATGGTGACATTAAACATAGTTATCGGCTGTAAATAATCATGAAACTTCTACAGCAATTAATATAAGACTTTGGTGCCAAATGAAACCAATTTGGCCCAAAAAAGGTGGTTACATCTAATAAATTTTGTTGAAAATTGAAATTCCACAAAGTTTATACTTCTATTTTGTATCACAGTAGTACTTCACTGTTCGAAACCTTGGCTGGAGGTAGCATGGGTGATTGTCTGAATCCCACCTTCATGGGAACTGAATATGGGAGCCATGAAGGCTCGCAATTGCAAGAATTAGTGATGGTAGTACTATCGCATTGGTGATTCTTTTGAATACGATGAAAGACTGGCATGGGAAAGTATCTCAATTCACAATACCCACTGCATGAAAAGACGTTGTTGTATCATTAATTATCTCATATGAAAAAACAATAAATACAAACATCCCATGATTCCCTCTCCAAAAGCCAAAGTGGCAACATCCCGCCAGACCCAAATGGCAAGTTCACCACTGAATTCCTACGCACAATCACTCTCCCATCAAGCATATACAACAACTTCAAATTAATCTGACCCGTCCAAGTTGGCTTATTTGAGTCTTATTCACATTCAATATCGAATCATGCTGATCAGATCATCTCGATAATGGATCATAGACAGCGAAAACCAATGGCAGATCAGTGATCATTACAGCAATTAGCCATCTTTGAAAATCCAAGATATGGGCTTCTTGCACCAGTCACTCTCTTCCTAAAATGGCATGGATAATTCCGCCCATAGTATATGGGATGCTGTGGAGTGAATAGCAATTTCAGAAAACGGTGGCCAACTACCATTGCAGTCGGCTTTTACCGAAAGAAATGTGCTTCCAGCATATGCTCGGAAGATACCATCCCCATCACTCCCTACAAAAGCCCCCCACCAATACCATCATTTTTAAAAGCCTTCCTCTTCATCCATGGAAGCTCCCCTCCTCCTCCCATCCAATCCCAGCGGATCATGTAGTAGTAGTACTAGTTCCAGCAGGCTCGGCGGCGTTCAATGTCGCAGCTGCGGCAGGTTGGACTCCCATGGCCCACTTGATTCCAACGGCTTCCATCGACACCAACGAATGTATCGACAGCAGTGGCGGCGGCGATGAGCGGTCATCGCGGTGGTTTTAATCAGACCACCGCAAGGGCAACTCGACACCTTTGGCAATGGAATTTGGATGAGAATTCTCCTTCTTAATCATGATTAGGCTTAGAAGCTTAATCATTTTTAAGTCGTGTTTTGTGTTTCTTTTTTTGGCTGTTATCCATGATCACTCTAATATATATGGATATTGTTTAGTTTTTTTGTTTCTCTAATCTTACATTTGAAATTTCCCGTGGAAGGCATGTCCCAATGCTGCGGAAAACTTGTTTAATAAACTAGCTATGCGCGATTGGATAAGCAGCATGCATAATTTTTTTTTAAGAGAAAAAAACAAAATGATAAAAATATGATCGAGGGTAGCCCACTCGGTGGATGGACCAGATTGCGCTTGCATTGGTAGCGACGATAATGACATTGGGATCTAATACTAGTTTAATCTGCACGCGATCTGGACTATCCAAATCCTTCAGTGACTCAATGGCTCTGATAAAATTATTAGCTATCAGAGGAATGGCTTCGGACAACGGAAATCTATTTGAGATTGTTTAATGGGAAGAGACAGCTAAAACAAAATATCTTTTATTCAGCGCCCATCAGAATTCCCGAAGCTTGTATCGACGACTAATCTCCCTTGATTTTGTGTTATCCTCGTGTCCGCTATTCAGATGCATGACTATGATGGGATAGTTTACCATCTCTCTCACTATGTTAGAAGAAGAAGTTAATTAGAACAGTGTACCAACTGTATTAAGAAAATAGTACATGCATTGGAGAGGAAATAGTGCGCACATAGGAGAGGGACACTTGGGGGAGTATGTTAATATAATGACAATCAAACAATTAGCACATGAGAAACACGTAAAGAAGTTTACCAATATATTGCCATAGTAGGTGTAACTAGGTATCAATGGAGACGTGGCTAAAGCAATGAGGTGCCATTGTTTCAAGGGAGCAATGAATCTTCTATTCTAGTTCTCATTTGATAGGGAAATGAATTACTATCGTGTACCTACTTTCTCAAGAAGATGATGAATTGAAGAGAAATACGTAGGGAAATTTACCGATAATATGTAAAGTGGATGTTAATAAGTGCCGGTGGTGGAACTAACTAGAATGGGGGGCTTCTTGTTCCAATTCTCATCAATTAGGAAACCAATAATGAAAGTGGGCACGTGGGAGAGCAACACGTAAGAGAGTGTGCTAATATGGCAACAAAGTAAGTGTTAGTGGAGGGCAATGTAGCTACAGTAGAGGAAATAGTGAGCACATGTTCTAATTATTGTCTGTCGAGGAAGCTAATTAGGATAGTATGCACACTATCCCAATAAAATAACGGACACACTAAAGAGGGACTTGTATGAAAACCTATCAATGCATTGCCAGGGTGGTGTAGTGAGTATCAGCAAGGTGATGTAGCTAGATCAAAGGGAAGACAATAATGAGCCTCTTGATCCAATTCTCATTCTTTTAAGGAAATAAAATAATACAATATATCCATTATCCTAATGAATCAGTAGGCACACATGATAGGGACATATATGGGAGCTTACAAATACATTGACAAGGTGAGTGTCAATGGGTGTTGATGGGAGCAACATTGTTGAAGTAGAAAATAATAGGCATCCTATTTCAATTCTTGCCCACTAGAGAAGTGATTAGGAAACTAAGTGTGTCTGTTATTCCCTTGGAATAGTAGGCATTCATGAAGGAACATGCAAAAGAGTATACCAATATATTAGTATGGCAGATGTCACTCAGTGGCTGTAGTAAAGGCTCCATTGCTCCCTTGAAATAAGAGGTCTCATTTACTAATTACCACCTTACTATAAAATGAAAGGCTCACAAGACCCGTTGTTCATGTTAGTGGCTTGAAAAATTTTGTTATTGTTGTATGATCTACTCTTATCACATAGGTGCATAATTGCATGTGGAGTTTTGTACTTCGTCTAGACTCAAGCTTGGTATGCGGGTGGTTTATTGCGTTGAAAAGTATTCAATCTTGCTATAAACTTAAAAACTAACATTTTTTGAAACTCATAATCCTATTAACATTAGAAAGTATTTGAAATTATGTAAATAGGGAAATAAAGAAAGTGAGGTAATTAAATAGGTAAGATAGTGTCGCTACTTAGATGACTAAATAGTTGTCCCGAGTGAGTTGAGGGTGTGTAAGATAGGAGGTTTAAGATTCAAAGCTAAGTAGAAGCATTTATCTCATTATCTCTCCTCTTGTATTAAATTTAGTCAATTACTTGATTATCCAAGATGTGCGGCATGATAAAAAATAAATGTTTTCTCTTTAAAAAGAAAAATAAGAATATATACTTAACTTTACGTTATATAACTATTTTCTTTTAATTTTTTTCGATGATTATTATTTCATTTTCACGATTAACGTGATCTCACCCGGAGAAATTATTCTCTACAACTGTTGGCACGTAATAGTTTTATGCAAATGATTGCTTTTTTCATTTATATTATTATTTTTAAATATCTAACTCTTTTATTAGTATTGGTCTAAATTTTTTATCTGTGATGTCAAAAATTAAATATTCTGAAAATTGGTTCACGTGGTTTATTTATTTTTGAATTAAAAATTTCATAACCACCTTATAATGATGTTAAATATTCATATCATATAATAATTTATATTTTTATTATTTATATGTAAAAGATTAAAATTTTCAAAAGTAACCAGTTTCACGTATTATTTCATGCAAATGTCTATGCGGAATCATTTCCCTTTTTACAGCGGAAAGTATTTCAGCGCTACTGATGCACTAAATTACTCAATGTTGTTGTAAAATTCTAATTTCGGGGCGGGGCTTTTTCATGCATGAATGCCTGCAAGGTCTGGCTGAAATTGTGTTTGTAGCTGCCTTTGCAAAATTTGCATCCATGTCTATAAGGTTTGTCTAACATTATTTATAAACGTTGAGCTTTTTTTTTGAATGTTAAAAACGCTTTTATATTTTTAGATAAAAATATTAAATGCAAAAATACCTTTAAAATGCAAAAAAAACTTGGTTTAGCATGATTGTTGTTGGATGGCAGAAATTCAGTTGCAAGATGCTGGCAGATGCGGCTGGTTTTCAGTGGGTTGTTGATGGGTTCTCTTGGTTTAGCATGAGCAATTGTATTTGATTTTCTGTTAGGAGGTTTGGGGCTGACTAACTAAAATTTGGACGGCTGCAATTTGATTCGAAGATGGCAAGGGCGGTGGCTTGTTTGAGTTCATCTACAATTGACAATAGGTCAATTAATGACAAGAAGGTTTTTCTGAAGCTGGCGTAGAGGTTGCTACCATTGCTATCGATTTCAACAGGGGATGCTTGCTGTTGAGAAGTTTGATGCAGCCAAAATAAAAGGGGCCGGCTGAATTTTCTCTTGACCGAAACTGAGAATTGCTTGAATTAGTGGCTATATGCAGCTGCTGTCATTCAAATTTTTGGTGATTGGATCGCCGATGCTGAACAAATCGATGAGAAAGGATGGTGGGAACGACACAAAATTGGGGCTGCCGGAGCTGCTTGGTTTAATGGAGCAAAGGTTGGCCGTTTGGTTTTTTAGGTGGCCGGAAAAAGGGAACCGCTGTCGGGATAATGGTTTGAAAAGGTTGTCAGAGCAGCTGAAAATGTGAAAGTTGTTGAGGAAGGCAAGGCAGCCATGGCCATGACATCCTTTGGATGATGATTGAGCACCGTAGCTCCTTGCTTTGGTGGTGTATCTGAATCTATGTAACAGATTGTAACTCTCTATTCAAAAATGATAATAACAATAATTATTTTTATATCCTAATATATTTGCATGAATTCTTTCAAACCTATTTAATTTCATCAAAATATTTGCAGCAGAAAACCACAATATTATCTTCCAACCAGTGACCATTAAACCAACAAAACAGATTTACTCTAACGATGACATTTTCGTCATTTTTTAAAATATTAAGCAAAGTATCAATGATAGCTAACGGCAAAGTGCGTTCATGAGGATAATTACAATTTTAGTGAAATTATGTGGAAGTAATATGTAATTTGTAAAACTATATTGATATATGGGTAATTAGCGTCAAATTATATGAGTATATATGCAAATTACCTGTTAAAATCTAATATATTCATTTCATTTGCAATTATATATTTTACTGTACTGCTGGATACTATTTTGATAAAATTCGGGGTAGACTACATGTTTAAAAATATTTATTAATCATATACAAAATATGAAAATATTTAGATACATGCATGTATTTAATGCGGTGTTATAATACTTTACAAAATAACTCTTAGATACCTGAGAACGTTAGAGATTTTATAAATGTTGGAGGGTCTTGCGCTTATGTAAACCGGATAAATTACACCGTAGATTTTAAGAACTTATTTTAAAATAGATAGCGCTCGGAATAAAACAATAATAATTATTATTATTTACATCTTGATTAGAGTCGTGGGTGTATTTTCTTAATATGTTCATGTATACGCTTTGAAAAATCATTCAATCCATTTTTTTAGGGTAATTTCAATCCATTTTTAGATGCATCGGGAGGATGTTATGGATAATTTAAAATCGAGGTGTGTTTTAATAACTACAAAATTTGTTCAAATTAAAAATGTTCAGTATAAAATTTTTTACTTTTTATAATTGTCTTATTTTAATTATTTTAACATTTTTCTATATGATTGTTTTATTTTTTAATTATTTTTACACAAATGTTCATACAAATACCTTATCTATTATAACTTTATTATCTGTAATCTTCATCATTATCATATCACATTGGATTTTTTTTTATATTTTAAAAAATTTAGTACTCAATATTTTTCATTTAAAAATTTTATCACTTATCGGTCGCCTTTGATGTATAATGTAAATTAATTTATTAGGTTGAGAAGATTGTTCCGAATATCAATGTTTTCGAAATTTTCTCCGTAGTTAGTCAACATCATGATAAATAAGCACAAAATGGCATTTCTCTATTTATTAATATTATCTCTGATAATATATACTATTTGTTGATAAATATGATAATATTTACCATTCATTATCATCACCTTTGGTAGATATTTTAATGTATACTATCTACTAATACTATTTTTAATAAATATGATAATATTTAATATTTATCTATATTAACTTCTATAAATATGACAATATTTAATATTTATTGATATTATTTTGTATAAATATGATAATTTTAGTATTCATCAATATTATCTATGATAAAGATGATAATATCTGTTGTTTATTGATATTATTTTTTTGACAGTATTTTTGGAAAAAATATTAAATTAGTTTTTAATTTGTAAACGGGTGCTTGACAACTTTAAAAAACAATAAAGAAATTGAGTATTGATTAACAGTTGTATAGATTTTTATTTTATTTTTTGAGATATTGATTTTAGTAATTTTAAAACTAACATTATAATTATTTTTCTAGAATAAATTAATATGTGAGGATATATTATTTTACATCGCATATACATCTACAATGTGTTGTTTTTAGTTTCAGATGAATGCTAAAAATTAAGACAAACGCGTATCAAGATTTATCATACTTTACAAGAAAAGTTCACTAATTTTTAATTTTTAAAAAATTCTAAAGCATTTATTTTACTGATAAATTCTCATAGAAAATGATATTATATTCGATAAATACAGTAATCCTATTTATTTATATAAAAAAACACTATTTCAAATGAAAACCTTGCTTATCTTTGGTTTCGAGTAAGAAAAAAAATTTAGTTTTCAAATGGATGAATCTTAATGCTTTGGCTAGTTGAATTCTAATTTCATCATTTAAGTGGCACTGTCTATGAAATTACATCAAAACTTTAATGTGAGAAATTCAAACTAGATTCACAAATCTATCATGTTAAATTTACCCTTTTATGGCTTTTATCAAACATGGTTATGAGATGAAACTTTATTTCACAGTTAATTAACAATGTTATATTAAATAGTGGACTGAATTTTAATTCAATCACAAGATGTTCCCAAAACGAGAGAAGACGGTATATAGCATGAGTTACATGCTCCAGGTATGTCGTATGTAATCATTTTTGATATCTAAACTGTTAATGACATTCTAATTAAAATTTAACGTCACAAAATCAAATTTAAAATATTTATACGAGTTTTTAAGAATTAAGTATATTAAAATATTTATTTTCAAATTGATATTTTTTATATTCATTCTCAAATTGATATTAGTTCCATGAAAATCATATTATCATAATTTTTTATGTAAGCATATTTAGTGTAGAACATATGTATGGATTTGATTTGAAAATTAAGTAGTATTATAAAACTCCGTGCATATGCATTGAACAGTTTAGATTTCATTCCAAATTCTAATTATAACCAGTGATACCCAATATATTTGGTTTTTCATATAAATTTCATTCACAATACTAATTAGGAGTGTGTTTGGTAATGAGTAAAAATTGTTATGTTAAAACTTTTCAATCTAAAAATTGTCATATTAGAACTTTTCAATCAAAATTTTTTCATTTTCCACAATTATCCTATTTTTTAATTATTTCTTTACAATTTTCTATACAATTATCTTACTTTCTACACAACTAACTTATCTATTTCAACTTTATACTATTTACTCTACATCATTATCCCTACCATATCACATCATTTGACAATTTCTACTATCTACAACTTTTTATCAAAAGTTTTATTCATTTATAAACACACAATGTAATTAGTGCAATGTATTCTGTTCCGTACATAGACGATTCAGATATTTTATTACACATCACAAAAAATTACTTTTTAAAAGAAATGTTAACAGCCTAAAAGGTCTGGGCATTTGTAAATTGTAATTCCCCGTTTATTAATATAAGAAGGTCATTCCTAACCGTCATTTAGCGTTAATAATCAAAGTACAGCTAAATTAATTAATTGTGAAATATGACTGGACAATTTCAATGGACAACTGCATCGTGGCTGGCAAGCTAAAGCAGGAAATCTAATGCTTGAGATGAGTCCACCTGGCAATGTTTTAATAAAAACAAAAGGGCAAGACCCCATCAAATGAGGAGATTGGTGAGCAGGAGAGACAGAGAGAGACATGCACGAGAAATATACGCGGAGGAGAGAAATCGGAGAACAAAAGGAAAGCCGGGAAGAGGCCAGAGGGAGTGGGGAAGGAAAGGGTCGTACGGACACATCGGCGGCGCAGTTAAATTAGCGCCCTTAGCGCCCCCATTTCCATCGCGTCCGACTCTCCTAAAAGAAGAGAGGTGCGCACTTTACTATTCTGCGCCTCCCCTGGGACTGTGCGCATCTCCACTTCCCCCGCCCCCTCACCCCCCCGACCTGATTACCACGGGAAACCTCATCAAACAATATCACCTCCTCGGGTTTCTTCCTTCCCTACCCTTCACTCTTCTTCTTCTTCTTCTTCTTCTTCATGGCCGCTCCTCCTGCCAGGGCTCGAGCCGATTATGATTACCTTATCAAGCTGCTTCTGATAGGCGACAGCGGTATGCGCGTTGATCTACCCCACTCGCACTCTCCATATCTGTCCAATTCGTTTCTCATTTCTTCTTTCATTTTCTCGATCTGAAGCGTGAAGTGTTACTTTCATTTTTCTTTCACCCATGGAAAGGGGCGAATGGATTGCATGCATGTCTTAGATTGAAATCCTGGTTCCAAAATGATTGCTTTTTGATGCTTTTACCTCTATGATTCATTGCAATGGCTTTTGATTGGGGTTTTTATCGGGTCCTCGGTGTTGAGCTTGTAGATCTGCCAGATCTTGATCTGATGAGGGCCACCAGGCGGGGCCTTATCTTCAATTCGGCCAGATGTGTTGCAGAGGGCTGCTTGGTAGCATGAGCTGCAAAAGTATTGATTTGAATGCGGCATTGTTATTATTAGGACACTAGGTAATGGCATTCCATCAGGGAATATGGGAGAGGACATGAATGCTTGTAATGGAGGATAATGCTTTAAGCTGGACGATTGACATAAAAAGGTCTATGAATTTGCTAATTTACCTAGAACAAGATTACCGTTTTCTGGCCTTCAACTTTGATGGTTGCTCTCCTTTTCTACTTTGTTGGTATGTACTTAGAACCTTAGCCTTTCAAGTTTCAAGTTTCAACTGCTCAACAAGTTGCTTTGGATATCCCTGTAATATGCATCCCGGTACTCAATATGGTGCTTTCTATTTCTCTATGGGATTATGTTCCTTCACCTTTAAGATATCTGTGATTCTCTGTTATGGTGGATATGATGGGATGGATGCTGGAGCTGTAGTCAAGTGGGCTGGTGTTTTATTTTCCAGTTAACCTTCATGACTGGATTGGCCTTTCAATGGTTTGAATTTGGATTGATTAGTTGATTCACACACACTGAAGGCATGGTTCTCATCATGTTGCTTTGCGATTCATGATATGAAGTGACAATGGATGGGTGTTGGCCTGTAGGTTTTAAGGGTGGTATTATGTGCACTCAATTCTGTATTCGTTTGTGAACTCTGAATGAGTAGAAGAGTAGATTGCGCACAGCAGGGTTCATGTTTCTGGTCCTATTAGTTGGGATAAGTCTGAAGATAATCATGAATGAGTGAAAAATCTCTTTTCCTCTATGTCCTTCAATTTTGTTGTTATGTCATTGCTTTTGGGATAAGATCTCTTTTCATTTATCTCCTTCAATTCTTGAGAATCTGCCATAGCATTATGGTTGTGGTATTCACTGTATGGATGAACATAAAAATGTAAAGGTTTTTTCTGAATAACTGAACCAATGAATTTTGTCTTCAGAACCTCCAATGAAGATGTGGAAATTTACAGAAAATGTTCTGTTTATTCTTGTTATTAACAAGGAAATGTTCCTTTCCACATAATAATATTTTATGTGCTTGAGCTTTGCAGGAGTCGGCAAGAGTTGCCTTCTCTTGCGATTTTCAGATGGATCCTTCACAACAAGTTTTATCACTACAATTGGGTAATCTTTTAGTCTTTGGATTTTGAAGTCCCTGTGCATATGTTTGTCCGGTAGCAAGAGAAATGCCTTTTCATTTGGAAAGGCTTTATTATAAATGACAGGGAAAATATTGGAAGCATGTTTTTGAAGAATTATTCATGATCTTGATTGTTTGAAGTTGCTAATCTTGATCTTTTTTCATTCTCCAGAATTGATTTTAAGATCAGAACAATTGAGCTTGATGGAAAACGAATCAAGCTGCAAATTTGGGATACAGCTGGCCAGGAGCGATTCCGAACAATTACAACTGGTGACTGCTTACTTTCTCTGGCAGAAATTGGGAGCATTCTCTTTGAGATAATTTTTGAATCCTACTTTTCCAAGATGAATTTGGCATGTGGGTGACATCCTGTTTGCTTGGGTACACCATTTGTGTATGTCCCATGGCCTGGAGTTCTCCTTTTTCTACCTGTCTTGCGGCCATGTATATTTTTAGGGGAACGAACACTTATGTCAGGTTTGTTGAGGTGACAAGGTGCCAGTGTCCACTTCTTATGCTCACTTATGCACCTATCTGATGACCAGATCAGTCTACATTTGGATGCCTGGATGTCACAGACATCAAATATTTATGGGGAGTAAGATTAAAAATCACACCAATAGGTGGCCTTCCTAATCTTCGAGGCCTTCTTTTCCTTCTTTCATGACTGTTTTGCTTAGGTTTTTTTCTTCTGCAGCTTACTACAGGGGCGCCATGGGTATTCTGCTGGTTTATGATGTTACAGATGAATCTTCCTTCAATAGTATTCCCTTGTACCTTTTTGCATTGGAAGCTTGACTCCTATATTTCATATTCTCATTTCCTTTCCAACCAATCTTCTTTGGTTTGACTCATATTTCATTTGCAGACATAAGGAACTGGATCAGAAACATTGAGCAGCATGCATCTGATAATGTCAACAAGATTTTGGTAGGGAACAAGGCAGACATGGATGAAAGCAAGAGGGTAGGTTCCTTAATCTTGTGGTAGAAGGCTTGCTGAAATTTTATTCTCTTTCCCCACCGCCTCACTCCCTTTAACGTACTCTCTCTCTATCTATCTATCTGATTGAGACTGGTCCTTGTTGCAGGCTGTGCCTACTGCAAAGGGACAAGCTCTTGCTGATGAGTATGGCATCAAATTTTTTGAAACTGTAAGTAATAGCTGTGCGTGGTCAGATTTCGGTGTGTTTCGAAATAGCTGGTTCTTGCTTGGTGTAATGAAAAATTGCTACTTGCAGAGTGCAAAGACGAATTTAAATGTGGAGCAGGTGTTTTTTTCAATAGCAAGGGATATAAAGCAAAGACTGGCAGAAACTGACTCCAAAACTGAGGTGTGTATCCCATGTTGGTCACCAGTGTCACCTGTTAGAGATCAAAGAAATGCATCCTTCCGGAACTCATAATTTTTATCTTCGATGAACCTTGCTTATGGTCCCACCTTTCTTTTCTCTTACTTGTCCATTTATTTTGCACTGTGTTCAACCATGTCGGCTAAACAGTGAAGTAATGACATCTTCTATATTGTTGATCAAACGGTGGGGCTTATTTGGGGTGGAGATGTGGCTATAGCCTTCGTTGTTTTGACCTCTGTTGCCGTGAGAACAGATGGACTGGGTTACAGGAAGATTGGTATCGCTTATGCAGAACCTAGCATTAGTGAAGAACTGCATTGGCTTAGAGGTTTCTTAGCATCACAAAATTTGGATCTCTGCTTGCAGGCCCCAACCATCAAGTTCAACCCAGATCAAGCGGCTGCTGATGGTAAGGCTCCTGAGAGATCGGCATGCTGCGGGTGATGTCTACGCACAAAAGAGACAAGAGGATCAGTTCTAGACGAGACGTGGTTGGGAACTAATTGTTTGATCATGGACTACAATATGATCGTGGCGTTCTTTTTGTATTTGTCCTCCTCTTTTTTCCTTATCATTCTTTGGAACCACTTGCGTAGTGTGAAATTAGTTTCTGTTTATGTTATATTAGTCTTGGGCTGGGTTTGCACATGATGCTGAAATATGGGGAGCCCTTATATTTTAAAAAGGTGGACATTATGTTCCAAGAAAAAACCTCATGTTTTCTTCGGTTTTTGCCTGTAAATTTGTTTGTTGAATTATTTTGTGGTTCTATCCTTTTCGCCACTCCGTATGGAATCCTTTTAAGAAAGGCGTGCATGCAAGATTTATGGTAGAAAATTACATGACAGTTCAGAAAATTCGCTTTAAGATGTTCTTGTTATGACTTAGGCTGTTGCCTGTTAGAGGTGTGGTTTGTTTTGAAGATAATAAAAAATAGTGAATGAGAATGCAAAAGTAAGCAGTCAACTACCCTACTTTTTTTGTGGGTTGAAAAAATGCCCTATTTTTTCATTTTCATTTTCATATTTTAATTATTTCTTTATATTTTAAATTTGAATATATGAAGTAAAGAAAACTCAAAGGAAAATGAAAAAAAGGAAAAACCTTATGCCCCGATAATATACCAATTGAGACATGGAAGTGGGAGATGTAGGTGCAATATGGTTAATAAATTTTTTTAATAAGATTATAAAAACAAAGTTAATGCCAAGTGAATAGAGGAAAAACATTATAGTTTTAATCTATAAAAATAATGGAGATATTCAAAATCGTGCAAATTATCGTGAAATAAAATTAATGAGTCATATTATGAAATTATGGGAAAGAGTAATTGAACATAGACTACAACGGGAAACTAATGTATCTAAAAGTCAATTTGGTCTTATGTCAGGAAGATCAACCAATGAAACTATTTCTTACTTAAAGAATTATTTGAAAAGTACAGGGAAAAGAAAAAAAACTTATATATGATTTTTATTAATTTAGAAAAAGTTTATTGATAGACTGGTTTCCACTTTCAAATGGGTTTGATGTCGACATGATGATTAAATAATTACCTAAAATTGTAAAAAAGAAAAATTCATTTACCATGCATTTAACAAAATTTTCTCAAATAGACAATTAAAATAATTTTCCTAATATTAGCATATAAACAATCAACAATAAATTATGCAATGAATTTCATGAATCAATGCTATAAGTGTTATAGGTGAAGCTTATAAACATAAAAAATCAATGCTAACATAAACCATACAAGTAATTGCAATAGTGGCTGCATATTTACGCAACATGAGATACTATTTAATTAATTATAATATTTTTTTAGTTATATTATAATTTTTATTTGTTACATTAATTATTTGAAGAGATTTGTATCATACAATTAATTATGAAAGTGATATTAATTACATGAGTTGCATATTATGATACGTATGATTAATTACAATGGATTGATTATATGAAGTATTTTTGAAGGTCCAAATTTTTTTAAAATTTTGAAGATATGGGAGTTAATAATCATCATTCCTATAGAGATTTTTTTAATAATTACGTAAGATTTTAGATTTATTTAATGACATAATTGATATTATAGGATTGTTTAATAGCATAATTGAATCATTGATAATTACTAATTCATAAGAGACGCAAGCAAAAAAAATTAGGCTAAATCAAAAAGGGCTAAATAATGAGTACTGTTTTTTTTTGTTTTGAATTTTGATGCTGCCGGCGAGTCGGCCACGGGAGGAGAGGAGACAGCAGTCGTTGGCGCCGGGAGAGGAGAGTGAGACAGTTGTCATCGGCGCCGGGAGAGGAGACAGCAGTCGTCGTCGGCGCGTAGAGAGAGGAGACAGCAGATCGTCGGCGCCGAGAGAGGAGACAACACAGAGCAGTGGGCTGCAGCAAGACGGCGCACGGCGAGAAGGGCTGCGGGCTCTGCTGGCAAGGGCGTCGGGCGAGGGCAGCCGGCGTGGGCGAGAGGAGAGGAGTTGTGCGGTGCTTACTGCGGCTGCAGGACGATGAACAGATGAAGCAAAGCTGCAGAAGCAATCGTTTTTTTTCCTTTAGTTTATGAGTTCATGCCTTTACCTTAGGGTTAGCTGTTTATCCGTCTGACCGGTCGAATCCGGTCCAACCGGAATTTCGATTCAACCGCCGGTTCACTGGTTCGAATGGTTATATATGATCAGACCGAACCAGTGCGAACCAAACCAGAAATTGGACCGGTCCGGTTCTAATAACACTGTTATTAAATTACACTACTATCATTTTTTTCTTTGTGAGTGTTTAAAGGAAAGGGCGATTCACTTTCTCCTATCTTTTCCTTGTGCGAAAGTTCTATCAATCCTCGTTTCTTAAGCACAACAATAGTGGCAACTCAATGACATCAACTTAAGCCCTCAAGGTCCAACTCTCTACCATTTTTTCGCTAATGATGCTCTCATGTTTTCCAAGCAAATGAGGAAAAAGCAAGGCAGTTGCTAGACATTCTCGAGTATAGTGAGTGCTTAGAACAAGTTGTTAATATCAATAAGTTTGCTTTTTTTTTTTAAGCTCAACCACCAGTCAAGCCTCCAGAAATGCTATTGCAGGGGTGATTGGCTCCTCTAATTAGGAAATTCAATAGTACATGGGGCTTCATGCATGGCTAGGTGGATAGAAAAATATATGTTCAAAGAACTAAAAGACCGCATTTGGCACAAAATTCAAGGTTGAAAAGGAAGACTGTTATCCTAGAGTGGGAAGGAGATCCTCATTAAAGCGGTGACATTGACAATCCCCACATACACCATAAGAATTTTTGTCCTTCCCAAAAGCGTCTACAATGAAATTGAGAGTATGTTTATCAGATTTTGGCAAGGTAAGAAAGATGGAAAGCACAAGATGAGCTAGGTGGTGTGGAAAGAAAGACATGTCCAAGGCCAAGGTTGCAGGGGATTGGGATTTTGGGACTTCATCACTTTCAACTATACCCTTCTTGCTAAACAGGTACGAAGATTTGTCACAAATACGGTTTCACTCTGCTAGACCACTTTAAAAGTCAATTATTTCAACAATGGGAACTTGTAGACCTGTAAGGAAAAGGCTATTAATTTCATCGCTCAGAAAAACATTCTTAAAGCTAGGGACATGAGTTATAACGGATGTCGCTAGCGTGTTAGCAACTAACAATAGGTGGCTTTTTTTGGGGTGACTTCTTACTCACCTTCACAAAATTGGCCTTTTACTAGCACACATCTAAGACAAAACTAAAATTATTTTCTTCCTTGATAAGCAGACTAGCTAATGAAAAGAGGATCTATTGATACAAGCAATGGGTGAATCTAGCAGAGAGGTGATTTACTCTAATCCACTACCTACATGTCTATTTTGTAGCAAACAAGTAGAAGATATATACTATCTTTTTGTTTGACATTCAATGCATATTTAGGGCATTTGCTACTGCAAAGATGGATAGATTTGTGTTCTTCCTCCCTTTTTGTTGATGTGTATGGTTTCTGAGGAATCAATCCAAAGAGTGTGGTACTCATCCCGTGCTACAAGAAGTGAATAATTGGTGTATGAGACTAGTATAAGAAGGCGACAAGCCTCCTGGGATCAAGCATGCTCAACCAATCTCTTGTTGCACAATGAAAAAACCTAGTGGAAGAAAATTCAAGATAAATATAGATGGAAGAAGGAACCTTTACAAAAACTGCATGGAGTTTAGAGTGGTTATTAGAGATTCTAGAGGTTATTTTATTGTAGCCAAAGAATGGAACCGGGTAAGAGTCATGGAACCATTGCTTATAGAAGCCATGGTCATGTGGCTAGGTTCAAAATGGACTTTGGAAAATCAATTTTGGTAATTACAAATGAGATTAGATTCTTTGATTCTCATTGATTTTTTGGCATACAAGAAGTGTGTTCTTGCTCAGGTAAGGACGATTGTCTCAAACATAAAATCATTAGGTTGCATCATGTCATGCAGATGAGAAACTTAGTTGCTCACCTTTTTGCTAATTTTGCTTCATGCCATATTTTGTATGATTAAGTATGGTGGGGTAATCCTTTATACTTTCTTCAAGAAAAAATTTTATATAGATAATTTTTTGTCAATGAAATATCATGAGAGTTGTGATAGCTCTGTCTCTCATACTTCCAATCTTCTCCATCTTCAAAGGTTGTTAGGATAGAAGTTGTTCTTCTTTCATTAAAATGTTAAGAAATGGAGAAAACTTTTTCCCCTCTTACGTAGCACATTTTTAATTCACTTTTGGCTCTAATTAACTGCCAACAAAAATTTATGTTTGACAGAAATAGAGTTCTGGACATATAACTAGGAGAGTAACTTAGATTGATTTGGTTTGGGTATTAGTGAACCCTAATCGTACCTTATTTGTAAATGATTTACCATACCTTACCATATGTCGATTCCTCCACCCTACCCTATACCCATTTTAAGGTCGAGTGGTTCAGTTTTAGTTCCAAATATGCTCTAAATTAGTTTCATCAATGCCCCTAAATGCAACATACAATCATATAAATTAAAACAAATATATGTTAATAAAACAATGTCAACAACATGACACAAAATTATTTATACCAAAACAAATACACGTTTAGTCCCACTGATTTTATTTTTTCCTCTAGTATATATGCATACATATAATAGTATAATCTTATACTAATCTAATATAAATGCTACCTTCCCACTTGTTATTAATACGGATTGGTTTTGGATAGTTAGGTTATATACTCTAATCCTATTTGGTAGGAAGGCTTTTTTTTTCTACCTTACCCATAACAATAAGTAAATTTTCTTATCCTAATATATTTAAATTAGATACAAATATCCTACCCAAATTACACCCCTTCATATAACCCATTTATTGTCTTTATCCAACAAGTGCAAATTAAAGCTCACATAGAACATAACTCTACTTGACCCACAATGATGAAGTACTAAAATATTTAATTATCTTTTTCGATACTAAGCAAACTAGATCACATGTATATTCTGGTTCATATTTTCTTAAAAGATTAATATAGATGCATATTTTAAAGTTAGGGCATATTAATAAAACAACGTCAACAGCACAACATGAATTATGTATACCAAAACAAATACATGTTAACTCTTACTAATTTTATTTTTCCTTTAGTATACATGCATACATATAATAATATAATCTTATACTAATCTAATATAAATGCTACCTTCCCACCTAGTATTAATACAATTTGATTTTGGATACTTACGTAATATACCCTCTCATACCCGACCTTATCTCATTTGGTAGGAAGGCTAATTTTTTTCTACCATACCCATAATAATAAATAAATTTTCTTATCCTACTATATTCAAATTAGATTTGGGTATCTTACCCAAATTATACCCCTTCATATGATCCCATTAATTATCTTTATCCACTTGATGCAATTTAAAGCTCACACAAAAAAGAAACTCTCAATCCATAATGATGAAGCAGAGACGCTTCTATGAAACCTCCTGTCTATGTAATCCCTTCCATTTTCAACATTTAAATAGTTAATTAAAAATTCACTTCATCTACTGTGTTTACAACCACTTATATTATCATGAAAAACCTTTCATTTATCTAATACCACACTTTATGAGCCCCAATTACAAACATGTATAATCAACGTAATAAAATAATTTAATACTAAATATTAATTTTTAAATAGTATTTTTAATATATAAACTATTTAAAATATCACTATCACATGGATAAATGATTCTATAAAGTATTACTACATTCCAATATATACGTGAATAGATTTAAGCATTGTTTCATATTTTACACATGGATGTACCTATTTTTGAGCAAATGTGGCTTATATACGTATTGAATTTGAATGAAACCTAGTGCCATAACTAAACAAATGATGTTAATTACAATGAATG
Organism: Annona squamosa; assembly: GCA_035584095.1. NCBI lineage: Eukaryota > Viridiplantae > Streptophyta > Magnoliopsida > Magnoliales > Annonaceae > Annona > Annona squamosa. The sequence goes on along the minus strand of JAXCLR010000063.1, from coordinate 51,104,835 downwards.
TATTGAATTTTTTATCAATTATCAAAATCCTAAAATTTGAAGGGGTTATGATGAAGTATTAAAATATTTATTTATTTAAGATACTAAGCAAATTGCATCGCATGAATATTTTAGTTCAGACTTTCTTAAAAGACTAATATAGATGCATATTTAAAGTTAGGCATGCATGAAAAATACAAAAATATTTCAAACAAAAACTTTTCAATCTAAAACTTTTTAATCTCCATAATTATCTTGCTTTTGAATTATTTTTTACATCTTTCCATACAATTATCCGAACTTTTCAATAAATTTTATACAATTATATATACAACTAACTTATCTATTTTAACTTTATTTTTTTATTCTTCATCATTATCCATATCTTATCATATCATTTTTATCACTTCAACAACTTTGATACTAAAAACTTTTCATGCAAAAATTTTATTATTTTCCAAACACATCCTTAATTTATGAATTTAATTAAAAATGCATACATTATTATCTAAAATTCAGTCTATCCACGCTGATCGTATAATCATCTATATTCCTACTTGTTGGTCTATTTAGGCGTGATTAGCCACATATTAAAGCAAACAAAGTCGAGAAGGGAAAAATAGTATTGTTATGCTAAGCCAAGTACGAATATTAACAGGAACAGAATATTAACAGAAAAAATAAAATGACATGCCAAATCAAATTTTATAAAGGGGCCACTGAGGTCGTACCTCAGTGGTACAGGACATGGCCTCACAAGCAGGTGGTCCTGGCTTCGAATCTCCCCAGCA
>JAXCLR010000063.1:51089292-51099452 GCA_035584095.1 Annona squamosa | reverse complement strand
TTCGGACTTAAAAAAAAAAGGAAACAGAATTTATTATCCAGGAGCCGGTGTATCAACGGCTCCTCGGAGCCAGAGTAGTAACGGAAAAAACCAAAGAAGAGAAAGAAAAACGCCTCCCTAGTCCTTCCCTGACATCAGCTATGGAAGGAATAGAAGTGCAGAAGAAAAAGAGCTGCCGAAGCTGCAGAAAAAACAAGCTTGAACGGCTTTGACCTATCGATCCGAAATAACTTCCGAGTCTCGCTCGTTCCCGCAGCGAAAGTAGTAGGACGGGATTTTAGGGGTTTTCTTCTGCAAATCTCTTCTCCTTCTTACGCCGTCATCCCGTCTTCTGATTTCCTCTTCCCAGGGCAAGAAATGGCAACTTTCCTCTAGTTTCATCTTCTCCTCCCGCGATCTTCTGAAGCAAATCGCTACGTTCGCCATTTGCCTCGATGGCCTGGTTCCGCTCCGCGTCCAAAGTCGCCCAGCTCGCAATCCGGCGCAATCTTGCGCAGTCCGCCTCGTCGTATTCCACCGTGTCCCGGAGGTTGCTGTCGCCGCCGCCGCCGCCTCATTACCGGCAGCTCCACTCGACCGCGCTGCGGCCCAAGGCGCAGGCATCGGCTGCGCCGGTTCCCCGCCCTGTTCCGCTCTCCCGCCTCACCGACAGCTTCCTCGACGGCACTAGCAGCGTCTACCTCGAGGAGTTGCAGCGGGCGTGGGAGGCCGATCCTCAGAGCGTCGATGAGTCGTGGGATAACTTCTTTCGGAACTTCGTCGGGCAGGCTGCGACGTCGCCCGGCATCTCGGGGCAGACGATACAGGAGAGCATGAGGCTGCTGCTGCTTGTCCGGGCATACCAGGTCAAGGGGCATATGAAGGCAAAGATCGATCCTTTGGGGCTGGAGCAGCGCCAAATTCCGGAAGATCTCGATCTGGGCCTGCACGGCTTTACGGAGGCTGACCTTGATCGGGAATTCTTTCTCGGGGTGTGGCGAATGTCTGGATTTTTATCGGAAAATCGACCAGTTCAGACTCTGCGTGCCATCCTGGATCGCCTGGAGCAGGCTTATTGTGGCACCATTGGATATGAGTATATGCACATTGCGGATCGTGAGAAGTGCAATTGGCTTCGAGACAAGATCGAGACAGTGACGCCGAGGAGGTTCAACTTCGAGCGCCGAGAAGTGATCCTTGATAGGCTCATCTGGAGCACCCTGTTTGAGAATTTTTTGGCCACGAAATGGACTGCAGCGAAAAGATTTGGGCTTGAAGGTGGCGAGACATTGATTCCAGGTATGAAGGAGATGTTTGACCGGGCAGCTGATCTTGGCGTGGAGAGCATTGTGATTGGCATGTCGCACCGTGGGAGATTGAATGTGTTGGGCAACGTTGTGAGGAAGCCGCTGCGTCAGATATTCAGCGAGTTTAGCGGTGGCACAAAACCTGTTGACGAGGTTGGATTGTATACAGGAACAGGGGATGTCAAATACCATCTTGGGACTTCTTATGATCGGCCCACTAGGGGCGGGAAGAGGATACATCTCTCGTTGGTGGCAAACCCAAGCCACTTGGAGGCTGTTGATCCAGTTGTGGTTGGGAAGACACGGGCAAAACAGTATTATGCAAACGATTTGGATAGGACGCAGAATTTGGCTATTTTGATCCATGGCGATGGTAGTTTCGCTGGCCAGGGTGTTGTTTATGAGACCTTGCATCTTAGTGCACTTCCTAATTACACCACTGGTGGGACAATCCACATTGTCGTGAACAACCAAGTGGCTTTCACAACTGATCCGATGTCTGGGAGATCTTCTCAATATTGCACGGATGTTGCCAAGGCCTTGGATGCACCAATCTTCCATGTAAACGGTGATGATGTAGAAGCAGTGGTCCATGCTTGTGAGCTTGCCGCTGAGTGGCGTCAGATGTTCCATTCGGATGTGGTGGTCGATGTTGTATGTTACCGCCGCTTTGGGCACAATGAGATTGATGAGCCTTCCTTTACGCAACCAAAAATGTATCAGGTACCTGTAATTTCTGTGCATTATTACTGTGCTTTAGGATCCTTTGATGCAGAACATTTTTGGTTGTCTCATAATGATTTTAGACCATAGAACTTCCCTAATTTATACCTGAGATCTTGTTTTATCACCATCATCACCATCATGTCATCAAAATTTTTTATCCCTGCTAATTGTGGTCAAATTCACAAACACTGTCATGATATTTTGCTTTATCCCGTACTATATTTTTGGGTAATACATTACACATGGTCCTGGAGTATTTGCTAGCTACTTGTACTCATGTTGCTCCAGATCTTTGCTTGCATTGTTCCGATTGGTGAAGGTTGTCGTCCCACTGCAAATGACTAAATCTCCTGTATACTTTCTCTCACCTTTATACTGTTGGAGTTACTTCTACACTCCCTGGAATCAGGCCGTAACTCTAACCTTCCCAACCTTGCTGCCTGTCAATTTCAGTTTAATTATCACAGTTATGACCATAGTGAAATATGTTTCCCCTTGATTGCTTTGGACTCTGCTTCAGAAAGGGAGAAAAAATGGTACTGACAGATTTTTTACACGCACATGACAAATTTATCTGCATTCCTAACAAGTTGGTTATTAGTAAATACTTAATCGATCTATCTTGATGAGTTAAGTATTACAACTGTCTCTGGATGATTTGGTTGAAAAAGAGAAAAGAAAAAAAATATAGTACAAACAAACATTTGTTGGACTTCAAGTATGACATTTGAAATTGAGGAAATGCCATCGCAATAACCTTGTTACGGGTGCTTAGATTTGATTTAATTTATTTGTAAAACACTGATGTGATGCAATAGACTCAAAGGTCATCTGTTTTCCACCCTAACTGGTGATTACTAGCAATTTCTATCGTATGCACATGAGTTGCAGCCAACAATCTGAACTGTGGGCAGGTTTAGCTAGATCTTTCAATTCAAATTCATACTTCCTTGTGGATTTGTGTCTCTGCTAGTTGATGGTTTAATTCATTGTCCACTTCAAATTATTTTATTAGTAAGACTATTTTGAACGTGAATTTTCTACTTGATCTGATGCGGACTTGATATTGAGTCATTGACAGGTCATTCGGAATCACCCCCGTTCTCTTGACATCTATGAAAAACAACTTCTAGAATCAGGGCAGATAACTAAAGAAGACATCCAAAGGATTCATGACAAAGTGAGCAACATTTTGAATGAGGAGTTTGTGAGCAGCAAAGATTATGTTCCAAGAAAAAGGGATTGGCTATCAGCTTATTGGACTGGATTTAAATCACCTGAACAACTCTCAAGGGTTCGAAATACTGGGTATGTTGATTGCCTCATTCTTATGTCCTCACCTCCTTGGAAGTTTCCTTATTAACTATGATCTTCTTATGCAGTGTGAAACCAGAGATACTGAAAAATGTTGGCAAAGCTATCACGACTCTTCCTGAAAATTTCAAGCCTCACAGAGCAGTAAAGAAGATTTTTGAGCAGCGTGCTCAGATGATTGAAACTGGGGAGGGAATTGATTGGGCAGTTGGTGAAGCACTTACTTTTGCTACCTTGCTGGTGGAAGGTAACCATGTTAGGCTGAGTGGCCAGGATGTGGAAAGAGGCACATTTAGTCATCGTCATGCGGTTCTTCATGATCAGGAGACTGGAGAGCAGTACTGCCCTCTGGACCATCTCATCAGCAATCAGAACGAAGAAATGTTTACTGTTAGCAACAGGTGTGTAAAAAAGTTTTATCATTAGGGCGAAGACATACAATATGGTAGTTTAAGACTTCCTTTGTTATATGGAAATTCAATAGGATTACCAGCTTGTATTTCAAGCATATGTAAATGGTCAGTGTGCATTTATACCTTCAAAAATACAAAACTACACATCTTTTTCTGGAACGGCTTACTCAATTACATTGAAGGTTTCAATTTTTTGCCTTCTACTGGGAAATTTTATTTCTTGTTTATGCTTTTGCTGAAGATGAGACTCCTGTATCTAGTTATGCCTACGACCATAGCATTCCATATAAAAAGCTGCCACTACCCAGCTTAAAAGACACAGTTTAACTTCCAAAAACTCTGTGTTGGTGCTTTTGGGAGGAGGGAAAAAATGGAAGAAAAAATTTGATGGAATTTTTTTGGAAGTAGATAGGATAATGAAGTAATATGATCCGGGTAATGATTAGTAAGGGGAATAAAGTTAAAATAAATAGGGTAGTTAAATGGAAAGATGTGAAGAAATAATTTTCTCTGAAAACTTATATTTTGGATGTGTTTGGCAACGAGAAGAAAATGTCAAGCTTACCCTATTTTAAAATTGTTTCTTCTCATTTTCCTATATAATTATCTTATTTTCTAATAATTTATATACAACAATCCATATAACTAACCTATTTATTTTAACCTTATTCTTTTTATACCTCATCATTACTCCTATCATATCACATCATTTTTTACCAATTTAACAACTTTTATACCAAAAACTTTTCATTCAAAAGTTTTATCACTTCTCAAACACACCCTTTGTAAAAAAATCTTTTGAGAGTGACTCTATAACTACTAAAATTTTTGAAAAATGTATAATGTAAATTTAGTATATTAAAGTTTGCTTGTACAAATGTGGTATATAAAGATTTGCAATACATTTAATTTTTGGAATCATAACATGATAAATGGTTTAGATTTTGGAAAAAATATGGTAAAATTAAAAAACCATACGCATGGATGAAGATGATAAATGGTTTAGATTTTGTGAAAAATATGTTAAAATTAAAAAAAAAAAACAAGGGTAAGCATGGAGCCTCCATACTTACAGTAAATATTGAATCATTACTCATACACATCTGTCCGTATCTTCATTTTCATCAATATATTGTTGCGGTCTGTCATTGTCCGATTAGGTCAATTTATCTGATGTAATTCAAGCTTTGAGAATCTCGCTTTGTCCTCAATCCTCATAGAGTATGTAGCCTGACAACCAATTCCCCCTATTTTGATAATTGAACACAGAGGTTCTTTTCATTGGTTTCTAGAGGTGCACTAAACACCAAAATTCCCTCCTTTGTTTTCATTCTCTTTATAAGAAATTTTCTTTCATCTAGCTCTGCTCTAATATGATATTTGTGTTTGTTGTTTTCAAAATACAGTTCTCTTTCAGAATTTGGTGTTCTTGGGTTCGAGCTAGGTTATTCGATGGAAAATCCCAATTCATTGGTTCTGTGGGAAGCTCAGTTTGGTGATTTTGCAAATGGTGCTCAAGTGATGTTTGATCAGTTCTTGAGCAGTGGGGAGTCAAAATGGCTGCGCCAAACTGGTCTTGTTGTGCTGCTTCCTCATGGTTATGATGGACAGGGCCCTGAACATTCAAGTGCAAGGTTGGAGCGTTTCCTTCAGGTACTTGAAGTTGGAACTGCAGCTAGCCTTTGTTTTTGTCATATGCTGTTTTTTTAGTGAACTGAGCTTTTCATGTCTTTTAAACACTGCTGTCATAAGAATGTAATTATATCGAGCATTGATTACACATTTGTGCAGAGAAGATCTTGTAAAAATGTTCTTGGTTTCATAGTGAAATATCTTAGTTTCTACCACCAGGCTGAGAAGAATGGTCCTATTACTCTGTTGAAAGCAATGCCGCCTTATTATGACATTTTGACCTTTGATTAGTGTACGTTCACTTTTTATTTGTTGTTTCTGTTCTGTCTTGATGTTTTGATTTCATTCATGAAACCAGGTTGTGTTCCCTGAATGCTTCTTTTCCTTGATGAATTTATGTGGGAGGTTTGTGACACTTATTACAGAGGCATTACAGAGTTGTGCCCATTACTATTGATTTGTCCTTCATCATTTTCTCATACTTGCTTTTGATGACAAACTTTTCAACTTCTGAAGTATTTATGCTAACCAAAGCATCTTTCTTGGTTCACAAATTATGTGCCAACCTGTGCACAAGAAATCATCAACTTTAGCTTTCCTGTAGTTTCCAATTGATTTTTCAATGACTATCATTATTGAAAGACGATTTTTTCATTGTCCATTTCATATTATAAATCACACCTTTTGTCTGAAACTAATCTTTCTCTGAGAGGAACCAAATGGAAGGGGGGCAATGGAGGCATGCATAACTTCTCATTTGTGGTCTTGAGATCTGACTTTGTGGCTTATGAGATTTGTCTTTGCTGTACTTTATGCCAGTGAAGTGTATCTAATTTTCATTTTCGTCTCCTTAAATCCATCATTTATGATTGTTTTGGTGGCACAAAAAAATGGCCTATATTTTCAGTACACCATCTCAATTTTAACCTTATTCTTTTTATGGCTGATATCATTTCCTATACTGCTGACACAAGTTCCGGTATTTTTTTTCAATGCTTTCTAACTAACCAATCATCCAGAGGCATCTGGGACATACCATATTCATAGGTCAGGGACCGATTGATCCAAGCCAAGTACCAGGAATTGAGCTTATCCTTTCTCCTATGTCTTAGACTACCTTATCAACCTTGAGATGTGAGAACTTGTTTCATTTTATCTGGAGATCTCCTCATCTACAAATTGTTACAACAACAGGCCATTTACTGGCACTGAATTTATGATTCAAAAGATTAAGTTGCAGAAGCTGCCAGATCGGATCTACAGAATACATCGATAACTATTACCATTGTATGCTCAGAAGTCAGGTTCACCCAGAAAAGTCAGGATATGACGGCCAAAATGGTGTTCCTGAACTCAAGATATAGAATGCAAGCACTAGGTTCCATGTTCCATGGTCATTTCTTTTTTAGTAGATATGAACATGCTTTGAATGGCCTCTGGCTAAAAAAATTTAAAAGCAATTGCATCCCTTTCTTTAGAGCCACCATTTCTGTGTAAAACCAATCCATTGCTTTGTTAGTGGAAAAAAATTGTTTTATCTTTTTGATCTACAGGTGTGGACAAAAGCTGAAGCTATTAACAAAATTCTCTGGCCAAACACCAGTAATGAATCTTCCATGCGCCTCATCTGTCACTAATGTCGTGGAGACAATTTCAAAAAGATCTGCACAGGTCCTCAGGTTACTCTTGGTTTGGCCATATCTAGATTCTTTCACTGGCCATTTTACTGAGAGAACTACAGAAATGGTTATAAGAAAAGCTAAGCAGATTTTCGTTGACGCTTGGCTTGTAAACAAAATATAATAAAATCAAAACCCCTCAATCTAATTTTTTAGGTCTCGTAAATGTAAGCCTCTGATGGAAAGTTCAAAATTAACTACTTATTGAACCACCAGTGATTTTCTCATGCATTGTAGCTTTGTAGAACCAATATTTGATGGTTGTTCTCTCAAACAATTTCATGAATGCTGACAAAAACTTGGTGATGCAGATGAGTGATGACAATCCTTACGTTATTCCTGAGATGGATCCAACACTTCGTACGCAGATCCAGGAATGCAATTGGCAGGTTGTTAATGTGACAACTCCTGCAAACTATTTCCATGTCCTCCGTCGCCAGGTAAATGCCAAATCCAGTTTGCATATTGAGCAATGTCAGATTAATCTTTCTTCTACTACAATGGTTTATTTTGTTTCTAGATTCACAGAGAATTCCGGAAACCATTAATTGTGATGGCTCCTAAGAATTTGCTTCGGCACAAGGACTGCAAATCAAATCTATCTGAATTTGATGATGTTCAAGGCCATCCTGGATTTGATAAGCAAGGAACCAGGTTCAAGCGTCTTATAAAGGATCAGAATGACCCCTCTGATCATGAAGAAGGCATCAGGCGACTGATTTTGTGCTCTGGCAAGGTACAATTTCCTCTTCTGTACTAAATTCATATAGATATTTAAAAAGAAAGATATAAATAACTATGAGACAAAAAAAGGGTGACAAAGGTCAAGCGTGCTTGCTGGTTCAGGGCTTTCAATCCTGTTTGCTGTGCGAAATATCAAATATTCATCAGGTAATGTCAAGTTGTGTACTGTCGCCTGAAAATTAGGCTAGGTCCAGACAGGCCACATTTATACGAAAGATATGGACAGCTGGAGGATTTGATATACATTCTTGGCAATTGAAACTGATGACTGGTTGAATAGTTTGTCTTATATTGCGGGTTCTTATGGATAGCCCTATTGTCCATGGAGGAACTGTGAGGGTTCATCATGCTGATGCTAAGAAATGCCAACCTGCTAAATGCTAAGGCTTCTTGCCTCACGAGCTGGTTATAGTACCAACATTCACTTAATGCATATGACAATTATTTACCTATGATTATAGCTTTATTGGTTTGTCATGGATCATAAATCTATTATACGTGTGGGAAGTTAGGATAGAGACATCACTACATGATGGTCGCCACAGGCTGTCATGATGAAAGTGAAATTAATGGATTCTGTTTTTTTATTCTTGTCATTTACAGGTTTACTATGAGCTTGATGACCAACGGAAGAAGGTCGATGCAAATGATGTTGCCATATGCCGAGTTGAACAACTTTGCCCATTTCCATATGATCTTATTCAGAGAGAGCTGAAACGATATCCAAGTAAGTGAATGAAACCTTCTGCTCGAAAGTAGCTGATGCTTTGAATGCTCTTTCATCATACAAAGTGATATGCTTCCCTCTGACTGCCTCTGCACAGACATGCCTTGTCCTTGATAGTTGTTCTGATGTCGATTAACCAATTTTAGACATTGATTTTCTAATTGGGGAGGGTTGTTTATTTATGTTGATCTAGCCTCTGGTTGCAGACGTGCAGATCAAAATTGGGCTTTTATTTTAGTTAACACCTGCCCTGTTTGCCATCCTAGGCATCAGGCTCAACTTTCATTTTGGCCCACAATGGTAGTGCATTGCCCATCACAGAAGGGCCACGTTGTAAAATGTAGACTTCTGCTCTGTGATCTGAGAAAATTACAAAAAAGTGGACAATTGATGGGGACCCACGCATCTCATCATCATGTGCGTTGATGGGTCATAGGTGACCCGGATCTCACATCTATTGTGTTATTGTAGGATTCTTTTCTTTCTTACTCCTTTTTAATATTTCACAAAATGTTTGTTTTATCAATGATAGTAATTTGAACTGGAATCTAACAACCAGGAGGTTACTGTTGTGCTGGCTTTGATTGTGAAGGGCCTTCTTGTTGGTACTCTGCGGGAAAAAAATCCCGCTGGAGTTGGTCTGCTACTGTTGTATCATAGTTTTTTTTCATTTTCATTTTCGTTTGTTTGTTTTTCGCAGAAGCAGAGATTGTCTGGTGTCAGGAGGAGCCCATGAACATGGGGGCATACCATTACATTGCTCCTCGTCTTTGCACTGCAATGAGAGCATTGGATAGAGGGACCATGGAAGACATAAAATATGTTGGTCGGGCCCCATCTGCTGCCACTGCTACTGGTTTCTATGTAGTCCATGCACAAGAACAAGCAGAGCTAGTGCAGAAGGCAATGCAACAACCACCCATTCACTTTCCATATTGAGGTTTCTAATAGTAGAATTTGTGTTGAGGCGGCAAGTGGTTCTCAAAAAATAAACACTTGGTCCATGCTTTTTATGGAGGTTTCTAATAGTAAAAATTTGTCCTCTGTGTGAGATTTTGCTTACACCGGAACTAGGATGTTGTCTGCTGTTGAGGCATTCATCTTCAACTCTGCAACCCCATGTCTGAGGCACACTCATTGACATGTTGGATGGGTATTTTGATGGACTGCACAATAATAACTTTTGCGAAGTGCAAGGCACAAGCGGCCAAATCTCATTTTGTTTTTTGTTTTTGTTTTTTTTTGGTTTGTGTAAATCAACGTTTGAAATCCGGTTGGCCATGTTAGTTGCAACTTTTCCACAGAATCCTTCCTTTTTCTTGTTTATTATTTTTATCTTTTGCTTTTTCTTATTCAGTCTCGTGAGATGCAGCATTGAAAATAAATTGGTTGCGCATTGACCCGGGATGATTCGTAGGAAAATGTACGTGATGAGTTTATTTGATAATTTGACACCGTTAATTTCTCAAACATCCGTTGGATGAATGGTTTACAGTTGGATCCATGCAGTTGCAGGCAGGTACTTAAGATCAGCAGCAGTCTGCTTTTCATATTCATATAGGGTGTGTTTGTTTAAGGTAAAAAAGTGTCAACTAAAACTTTTCAATCTAAAACTTTTCACTCTCCATAATTATTCTAT
>JAXCLR010000063.1:51073453-51086437 GCA_035584095.1 Annona squamosa | reverse complement strand
GTGGAGGAGACTTTTTAATGACGATAATGCCCTTTTTGGACTACGCTTTTTTGTTTTTTTTTTTCCTTCCCTGGACCAACGCGGGTAACATAGTTATTATCTCAGTAAGGCCACCGAATAAGAAAGAGCGTTAGGCTTGGGGTTGAGTCGGTTGACTCGCCGCCGCACAGTAGAGTGGGTCGGAGGAAGCGTGTACGCGTCGATCGATTCGAGGCGGTTGAGTTTCCGTGATCGAGTCTCGCTGAGTACGGCGAGAGGGGAGCGGGGGTTATTGTTCAGGTGTTTCTTGGAAGTTCCATGTTCCTCTCTCCTTAATCTGCTGACGTGGAGCAGTGTCCAGTTACCTCTCCTTCACTCGCGCATTTCTAGAAGCTTCCAGGTCAGTGCAGTGTGAATGCCTCGGTCATTTTCCCGTTTCTTTATTTAAGCTGGCGCTAACAAGGAACTCCCCTTAGTCCGGCATGTGCACGGATATTTTTCATTTGTTATAAAATTATAAGTTTAAGTGTATTTAATTCAGATATTAAATTTTATAACTTTTAATATGTGTTTATTTTTTGAATAAAAATAACAATTATTGCGTGAAAATTATTTAAATACTCCTAAAACTAATAATTTTAACTTTTAAATAATATATATCTAAAAATTGTAACATTTATTACAGACCGAGCTTATTCTTTCATGTAAGGGTGAGAATTAAGACGAGTCAACCCATGACAAGGCCTTGACTCGACCCATTTTTTTAGGTGAAAACAATATATTTTTACCTGGTATAAGGATGAGTTAAAAATTTTAACTCGAATTTAAAAATAGGGCAGGAGTGCGTCAACCATATCTTGACCCGAAGAGTTCCGATCTGCCCCATATATATTAATTTATTAAAAGTTATAAGCTTATGTTTGAATCTTATTACTATGTTCTTTCAAAATCCTTATACTTTTATAATTGACTATATCAACATTAGAAAAATCAATTTATTCACAAAACAATATAAGAATCAATATGCTAAATTTGCGCACATATATATAACTCTTACGTATAATTGTATATTAACCTATTTTAGTAAATTTATACTATATTTGATTATGTTTGTTTTAATAATGATGTCTTTTTTTAATAATTAGTAAAATATTGAAGCATATAATATATAAATTTAGTATAAATGTATTTTTATACTTGATAGGTGTATAAATTTTTAAAATTATTTTATTTGATTTATATTTTTACCCGACCTACTATCTTAAATCTGCCCCATACCAAATCCAAATATATCCCGTAACTTATTAAAAAAAATGTGAAAGACAAATAAAGTCAACCCGAATTTTTAAAAGTGGTTACGGGCTAAGCAAACCCTGACCCAATCCCACACCGCCTGCCCTCCTATCACGAAAGAACAGGATGACCACAGCCGCCCCTTTTTTACTCACTCCCGTGTTTCTAGAAGCTTCCGGGTGAGTGCAGTGTGAATGAGCAGAGAAGCGACTACTGGTTTTGCTACTAGCATTGCATTGCTTAGCACGAGAAGTAAAGTGGGTCCCACTGATTACGGATCCGTCACGCGGTCCAGGAATGGCGCTCGCAACTCCCCGCGCCTACGGCTGAGATCGGCTTAAACCCCTCATATCCTAGTCACGCGTAGGATAGGGTGCCCATAACAAAACCTGATTAGCTAAAAGATAATATCAATCACACATTTCTCATGTCGTCACAATCGAACCCGACCCCCCAGTCTCCAGACTTTGCAACGAAGCATCTGGATCTTAGGTACGTGTGACTACTTTCCACGTGTGGCGGTTGTATATGCTTGGGCACCAAGTCTGCGACGTGGCCGACGCCGTAGCTAGTCACACACTCTCACAGTCGGTCAATTGTCAATCGGAAGTGAGTCCCTTCACACGGAAATGGGAAGGGAACTAGATCCCACACTGGTCCATGAGAGTTCATCTCGTGTGTTTAGCGGCACTTTGGAATTTTTAAAAATAAAAAAAATTTATTCTTTATAATTATCTTATTTTTAATTTTTAATATTTTTATACGTCTACATTAATTTTCAATCATTTCTATACAACTAACTATCTATTTTAATTTTATTCTTCTAATTTCTTGTCATTACCTTTGTCATATTAAATCATTTTTTTCCATTTCAAATTTTTTATACTAAAAGTTTTATCACTTCCCATCCACTCTTTATATATAATTTTGATGGTTCAAAGTAAAATCATACATATTAGATTGTTTTTACTAACAAACTATGATATATGTACTTTAATACCGTATATATTTTCAGATTATAAGTAATATTTATAACATAATTTATATAATATGAAATGTAACGTATATGATTTTTAACAATATGAGTGTTAAAAACTTTTTATGTTGAGAGAGTCAATTAAATATCATTTTATATGATAAATATATATTTTTTCTAATGTTTCTTATTGAAGACTTTATTAATATTTGAGTGGTGTGATTTTTACTTTGAATTGTTAAAATTATATTTAGAATATGACATATGGTCGGATTTTTGAAAAATAAAATAAAAATAAATAGATAGAATTAGTTAACACTTAGCACGTGGTACATGGTTACTATTGAATTAGTGATATATGGGTAGGGAAGAGAGTGAAAAGAGAATATTTTTGAAAAATGTAAAAGTAATGTGTTACGATAGGAATAATTAAAATAATTATATAATAAAATAATTAAAATATAGAGATAAAAATAGAAATAATACGGTGGTTGAATAATTAAATATTTTCAAAAATGTGCAATAAAAGATTCTAAAAGTGTGCTTGAGCCACAGTTCATACCAAACAGTACAAAATTTTGATTCGCTGGAAATGGTGAACATCGTAAGAATAATGAATACGTGCGCGATAACTTTAACTAAGTAGTAATAACTAATTATTAATGTACGGATATTAATAATTTTAACTAATGTTATGCTTGCTGGCCGGAACTCAGGCTGCGCGGATTCGTTGGACAATCTCCTGCGCATTTTGAGTGGACTGGGTTGTTCCCCGAATCGATTGCAAAGGTATTTAAATTTTCGTTACTTTATAGAATATATAAAACTAGCCTTCCGAATATATAACCTCAATTTTACTTTAACTGGAATTATTTTATTTATTAATTTGGATTTATTAAAAACGAAGATTTGAGGGGGATGGAAGAATTTTTTTATAATTTTTTTTTTTTTATAAAAAAATTCCTCTTAGTCTTTTATGCTGGACGGTGCTGATTGAGACAAAAATGTCAGTGATATTCCGTAACTGGATGGAAGACTCTGGCCGCCGTTTCCGTACCAAGTGTTGTGGACTTGGCTAGAGCGGTGAGGTTACTTGCGACTTACGAGGCTAGTGAGAAAAGCGCAGTGTGATCGATTCCCGCTTCAATCACGGAGCATTTTCTCTCTTGACGAATTCAACGCGCGTTTCTTCAACATATGATACGTGTGCGCATGTTTCACGACAGTAACCACACCCACCACATCCTTGCTTTGCAAATGCTTGGAAATGATCCAGAAACGTGTACACACAATACGAACACTTTCTGTTCACGAATAAAGTGTGATATGGAATGAAATTAAGAAACAAAAAAAAAATGTTGTTATGTGTTTTTTTTTTTTTTTTTAATTCACGTAAATATATACACTAAATTATCTGAAATTATAAATCAGTACGCGCATAACCTTCACAACATTGATGAATCAAATGGACATTTTACCTCAACTCCCAAATTGGGGGACAATTCTTACACCTCACTACAGGGTACAATTTTTTTCACTCCCCATAGAGGGGAAGGGCCGGACCATAGACGTGCTGACATTATGCTCCCTTCTCTGACCCGTGGATAAAACTCTACTGGCAATTTTATTATGTGTTGAGAGCGAAAAAAAAAGTCTAAAAACTTTAAAAAATTATAAGAAAATTAGAAAATATATAATTATTTTTTTAAGATGAGAAAGTATTATTTTGAAATGTGAAATTCAACCTCATCTTTATTGTTACTATTTGTAAACTGGGTGCATTTACACTTTATATAATGTGTTATTGAAAACATACACACACTTCTTTCGATGATGCGACAATAAAGGGCATGTTTGCTTCCAAGTAAAATTTTTTAATTTAAAACTTTTCACGAAGAACCTGATTATACTATCAACTGAGATACTGAAATATATAATAAAAAAAAATTTTATTACAAGCTTGATTGTACTATCAACTGAGATACTATAATATATAATAAAAAAAACTTTTAACTACAAAAATGTTTGCTCTCTACAATTATTATATTTTTTAATTACTTTTCACATTTTTCAATACAATCACTCTACTTTTTAATCATTTCAATACAACTATTGATACAACTAACTTATCTATTTTAATTTTATTTTTTCTATCATCATTAATAACCCTATTTTATCACACAATTTTCTATCAATTCAAAAATTTTTACACTAAGAATTTTTCACCTAAAATTTTTATCACTTCTCAAGCATACCCATAATTGTTTTCAATTTTTTCATATTTATCTTTTAGTTATTTGCAAATTCACTCACTTAGTTTGACCATAATTGCAAATGTACCAATATATCTCAAAAATTGCAAATTATTTCTACATAATTTAACTATAATTGCAAATATACCTATGTCGTTTTAATGTTGTTACTGCACCGATATGGTGTGAGCGTATTTTCAAATATTTGAAAATTATGTGAGTATATTAGCAATTTCAAAATTGAAGGGTATATTAGGTTTTTACAAATATGCCTAAATAATTTCTAAACCTTTGCAAACATAGTCACACTGTAATGGTGCAGTAATGACATTATAATAACATAAGTATATTTGAAATTATGGTCAAACTACGTGGAGGTAATTTATAATTTCTGAAACTATATAAATATATTTCTGATTATGGTCAAACTATTCCTTTTTCTTTATTACCTGTATTACGAACATGATCTCTTATATCGTGACAGAGAATACAGCCTTCTTGAATTCAAACACCACCTTAGATTTTTCACCCGTAATTAATCTAGAATAATAAGAAGAAGAAGAAGAAGCTGTGGCCACCAGTTATTCCAGCTGGCTGCCTGTTGAATCATTGTTCATGAAAGATGTGGAAATGTCCTAATAATATCGTTAGAAGATTGAAATTTCTTATGGTAGTCATTTGAAGGCGCAACGCAAGGGGCATATGCACCCCCCCCGCAGGCAAACGAACAGCCTTGCGTCACGTGTTTAATTTAATTCATGCATTGTAATCACGGCCCACTAAAATTTCTCCAGCGTAATCAGAAGCTTCTTCTCACCGGCTGACATAATCCAATTGAAAAATGCTAATATGAGTGCAGGGATGCGTTAAGCTAGCTAGCCAGACAGCTTAAGTCTCCCCAAGCCCCGGTCCTAGCCCTTGCTTCTAGAACCACATCCTTCCTCTGACTCCACCATCTAGACAACATCCAATCCTTTCATCGTCTTGGCTTTACATTCTACAACATGTCATGATTGAATGAAGACCTGCAGGCTATAAATATCTGTTGTCAAAAATAAGACACATAAATAAGAAATTGTCTTTTTTTAGGGATATTTATATACATCGTGACCATTGGAATATATATCATAACAACTCATATTGCATTCATTACTTTTACATAATGCAGAATTTTTTTTAATAATACCCCACACATGAGGAAAAATTGTAAAATGGAAAATTTCTTTTAATAATACCTCACACATGAGGGAAAACTGTAAATACCTTGACCCAAAGGAGGAAACAAAATAATTTCTACATCACCTAAATGGGAGAGGGAGAGAATCAAACTCATGAGTAGCTAATAATGGACCAACATAAGTTATCACTAGGGTACACCATTGAAATTTTCTTTTGTCCAATTTTTAATATGAGCAACAAACAACATTAACTAGTTAATGTGTACTGTCCTAGCATATGATGGAGTTGATTATGTCATTTGGCTACAACCCAACCAATTTAGGGTATGTTTGGTAATAAGTGAAAGTTGTCAAGTTAAAATTTTTCAATCTAAAACTTTTCACTCTCCACAACTACCATATTTTTTAATAATTTTTTAACATTTTTCATACAACTACCCTACTTTTTAATCATTTTTACACAATTAACAACACAACTAATATATTTATTTTAACTTTATCTTATTTATTCTTCATAATTACTCTTATCATATCACATCATTTGACAACTTCTAATTTCTACAACTTTTCATCAAAAGTTTTATCCATTCCTAAACACATCCTCATTCACAAGTTTAATTAAGTAGCCATGGCCAGGGGGATAATTAAATTACTTTTTTTTGAACCAAGCATAATTAAACTACAAAGGGCCACTTTCCTGCCAACCTAATTAATTAACCTCTTTATCACTAGATCAGGGCAGAAGGAAAATAAAAAATAAAGTAATACTTGGTTGGAAATAATATAACCGATGAAATAATGTTTCATAATAAAATAAATAAAAGCAATAGATCATTTTTTCTTCATTAAAAATATAAACTTATGGGTGTGATGGGAAGAGTGCGTATACTTGAAATGTAAAAGAGAATGATGTAATTCAAAAGTAAATCTTGGTGTTATGGAATAGTACCATATGGTTTTATGCTTATATATCCAATGTCGAGGTTAATTGTGGCTGATTTAATACACCGTGTGAAACTTCAAACGCACACGCTTTTATGATTTAAAAAATTTTATTTTAACATTATTATGCGAGCTAGCCCAAGCATGAACATATTAATATGTAATTTTATATTTAAAATTTTGTAATATATTTTTATTGAATTTAAAAATAATTTTTTTGGCATTCCTCATGTGCCCCACATGCATGAATAGTAAAAAAATTTTGATTTTTAAAATTACAAAAATATTTTAAAATATATATAAGATTTATGTTTATACTCATATATTATAGTAAAAAATTATAATTAATTTTTAATATACCCATTACTTTTACCTTTAATTGAAATCATACTTACTAAATTTGAAAACTTTCATTCATACCAATTAAGTATGTTATCAGTTCCAAACACACTCAATCTATCATAAAAAAGGTCAACTATGATTGAAAAGTACCAAAATATTATTAGGTCTAAATTTAATCTCCTCCAAAGCAGCTAGATAAGAATAAATCCTGGCTAATGCAAGATTTTAGAGAGCCAAGTTTGCAAGACTCAGCTGTTGGCAATGATTTTGGAAATATAAAACCCAGATTTGAGAGATATTTTGGTAATTTGCTGTCATAATTAAGGATTTTTATAACGGTTTAGGGATGCTTTGAATTGATAGTATATTGAGTGGATATGGTTGAAGTTTTCAAACTTAATAAGGACGATTGAATTAGAAGTAAAAATAGCATGTATATTTTGAATTAACCCAAAAAGTTTAAAAAAAGTTATGCAACTATTGCACTTAACAGGGGGCCAAGTTAATTTAAGGAAAATTAATGGCTAGTTGTTGGTACATATGACTGTGTAGTTGCATAACAAGGGGCCAAGTTAATTTAAGGAAAATTAATGGTTAGGTGTTGGTACATATGACTGTGTGATTTCCTTGATCTTTATTAATTAATTATATAAAAAATAGATTTTTTATTACATCATTATAATAGATACATAACACCCTCTGTAAATTATTCGAGACCCCGCTCACATACACGAGATGTGCTGCCACTGGATTATGTCCTTTTACACTGTATAAATGGATCTTAGTTGGCGAAATTCTGTACTTGCCAATTCCTCTTACGTCTTAAGAAAATCTGAAAACATGTGAACACTCGAGCATTTTAGCCTGATATTGATAGTCTTTTGTTCTCCCCAGGACCCCAACCTAATAATACATCTCCCTCGGTCGGCCGTCTACTAATAATAATTCAAATAATAATTCAATGTACAAACGAAGCCTCCGATCGTGCACACTTATTAATTAAGCAGCCACGCACATGTCTAGATA
Organism: Annona squamosa; assembly: GCA_035584095.1. Classification (NCBI taxonomy): domain Eukaryota; kingdom Viridiplantae; phylum Streptophyta; class Magnoliopsida; order Magnoliales; family Annonaceae; genus Annona; species Annona squamosa. The sequence continues at coordinate 51,078,449 of JAXCLR010000063.1, read as the reverse complement.
TGAAACCCAGTCCATCTATTAATACGGCCATTAATTATATATATACAAGTAAAATTAATTGACCAAACATTGAAGATCAAGTGGTGTAAAGTAAAGCGCTATATATGTGGTGTACCTTTTCTTTTGCACATATTTTAACATCTTAGTAAAATATAATTAAAATAAAATAATTACCTTCATGTATATTTTTATTATCTTCAAAAAATTGTAAACAAAATAAAATATAAATTCATTACAATACATAAGGGATATACCAGGAAACACTATGTTGCAGTCTAGTTAAGGGGCACCGTATTAAATGGGGCCAATTAATGACGAAATCAAAACTCACTCCACCTGTTACGTTTTATATCATGTATTAATTAGGATTCAAGAATTTCATCAAGTCCAACGTGTGCGTGGCCCCCATCCACAAAATATAAAATCAATATGATATAATTATTAAATTATATATCATTTTAAAGATATTAACACAATGTCTAAAATCATATAAAATATTATTTATATGTGCAATAATAATTCTATAAAGTATTATAATATTCTAATGCATGTATGAATGCGTCTTAAGTGTTTTAAAAATTCATATATAGTTACACATATTTGAACTTCTATGAAACACTAAACGTACTTTACTCTATTCATTTTTTCTACATCGATAATGGACAATAAATTTATTTCATTCATTTTATTTAGTATTATTTATATTATCATCATGTGGATTTTACGTTTGTCTAGTATCATTATGCATGATTCTACCTATAAATATATGAAATCAACATATCAAAATAGTTTGATAGTAAACATCAATTTTAAAGTTAAGTTTTCAACTTCTAAATCATTTAAAACATCATTACCATGTAGATAACTGATTACGTCAAATATTATTATATTTTAATACATATATAAATAAATTTAAGTATTTTTCATAATTTACATATGAATAATAAAATTTAAAGCAAATGTAGCCATAAAGAACATCAAATTGCTTCTATATAACCGACTTTTTAAAAGCATATAAGATATTGATGGAGTTGTTTTAGGCACCAAGATAAACAACTGATATTAAAACACGCGACCAGTTGAATTTCGATTGTATTATTATTGTAGAATCTAATTTTATCAACAGTGTAGGCTATCTAGGGTGCCATACGGCGCACTTCACAGGTGCTGACTTGTGCCCCTTCTGAGTTTTTTTAGTTTTTTATATTTTTCTAGACCCAATCCATGCCTTGTATTTAAAACTATTTGTTTAATCTGAATATAAAGAATTAACTTGATTGACACATTTTATTATTTATAATATAAAAATATAATATAAAGAATTAATTTGATTAAAATTCTTATTATTTATAATGCTAAAAAATATAATTATAAAGAACCTTATGCATTTGTATTTATTTTAGAGTATATATAGATATAATTAAAATAATTCATACAAATATCCACAGAGGAAATTACACTGCCGTAAAATATCTTAATGACAACAAAATATAGCGCCTCATTCATTGCTAATAAGTTATTGCTTCTGCACATAAGCAACAACATATTATTATATTTTGCTGCTTGTAAGTATTAGCAACAATCTAAAAGCAACAGATGAGGCAAAAAATTGTTTCCATTTTTGTGTTAGATGCTACAATTTTTCATAATGATACGATGCATGATTTAGATATTAAAAAAAATAAAAAGGACTCTATTGGTCCATATTGCACATAATTACGTAGTTCATATATAATAATATACTTCTTTAGAAATTTCAAAGAAACAGAGGCCTGGTTGAAATAGCAATCGAGAGTCGTTGATCACCTGCGTAACTGTACATGAACTCCCCTTCCATCTAATTCAATAAATATTTATAAGTAGGCAAGTCGTAAATGGATCAAAGATTTTTTCAAATATACATATTATATTTGATCTTAATTCCAAATATACTTACTATATTTCTAAAATCCTAAATACACTTATTATGTTTGCGTTTAATCCCAAAAATGCCTATTATGTCAGAAAATGTTGGTTAAATTTTTTTAAATATCTGAAATACCTCTATTGTAAAATAATAAATGATGAAATGAATAAAAAGAAAATGAAATAAGGCGCTTTAAATTTAGAATTCATATGCAATTACGGTATTAGTGAGTTGTAACATTCACTTTTTTCATTTCGTCCAAAATTTAAGAAGGTACAGTAGTAATTTCACATATTTTCTAACGGCTTAACCTTGAAATGTGCATTTTTAGGATTAAATGCAAACGTAATAAATATATTTAAAATTAAGGTCAAATATAGTAGGTATATTTGAAAATAACACTTTTAGATTTTTTAAAACATAATTATATTTATAAATTGGAGGGTTTGTCCGTAAAATGATAATATTTTTAGATTTCGATAAAAGCGGGAGATCGCATAGATGCGGACGGAGATGCGATGGCGATGGCGATGGCATTTACTCATCAGTGCAGAAATTAGAGAAGCACTTGGTGCAAGTCGTTGATTAGGCGATTCAATATTGACTTGGGCTGTTTCCGTCTTTCTCTTCTGCCAACTCAATTGGCCGGTCAAGCTATGTTTTGGTCGAAAAACAAAACAAAACAAAACAAAACAAAACAACATAGAATGAGACATGTATGACGCAGATGAGGAACTAATTCAATGTAATCGGGTGCAAAACGCATCTTTTTATAATTTTTCTAAAAAATTGTTCGTGTAACCTATGTATTAAGTTTTATCTTTTTCGGGATTCATATATATTTTTAATTTTTAAAGATAAAAGGGATTAGTTAATTTAAAATGACTAAATATCCTTATTTCAAAAATAAAAAATATATACATATATTCAAAAAATAATAAAATTTAATTTATAAATTAAATATACTCAGATTAATAATTTTATAAAAAAAATTTTTAAAAAATTGAATTTTGCACCTAAGGGTCCCCGTACATGGACAGCAATAGTACTCGTGTCATGCCGTTATTCTTACGGGTTTTGACAGCGAAAGGTGCTAGCTTGCACGGCTTCACAGGGCACACATGTTCAGTCTGCCAGACTACGTTTCTAAATAATCGCGAATAAATATACGGTCAAAATCACATGCCTTTCTACCCTAAATATTAATTCATGTAGTTTCCAATGAGACAAAAAATATTAATTATGCATTTCTTGTCGGTAATGATAATAAGAGTTTCTGTAATAATAGCTTATGGTAAAATTGAAATCTTTTGAAGTTTCAAGAATACTCCTCAACTCTAGTTCTGTTCACTCCACGAGTAGGATGAGGATGGGATAACAACGTGTGATGGAAAAGTGTTTTTGTTATCTGGGCAGGTAAAAATGGGTATTAAATTGAAAAAAAATTATGTTGGAAATGAAAAAACAAATTATTGTTTTAGAAAATAAAAATATTTTTTGAAAATGAAAATTTTATATCATTATCGTCGCTAGCTAAATGTGAATAAGACTAGACTGTGCGTTTGTCTTACTGGTTGGTTTCAAATGAAGAAACGTGTGGGACCTACCTACGTTTGGTAGCTTATTAGTGAGGAAGGAGGAGGAGAAGTAGTGTTTTGAGATATATTATATTATATTCTATCTCAGCCACGTCTAACTAATTGAGGATTTGTACTTGGTAGTGAGCTGGACCTTCATCATTAAGAAACTGGACATGACAAGTCCCGTTATGCACGCGAATGCCGACATGCTCGGTGACATCACATTATCAACTTGTTCATGGTACTACTGCTCTTAAAGTTGAAGTGCTGGACAATCTGAGATAAAAAGATAAGCTTTTATTCAAGAACAAATGTCTTTGGAAATTATGAGAATGATTCAGCACAAACGTTTGTATAGATGTTTGCTTTTTGGATTAATTTTTTTGGGCTTGATTATTTCAAGCTCGTCCAAAAAATATATTTTTTGTTTTTAAAATTTTTATAAAATTGTTGATCTAGATATATTTAATTTATAAACTAAATTTTAACCTTTTTAAAAATGTATATATATTTAATTTGAATTTTAAATATGAAAGTATTTTTGCCGCTTTAAATTGAAAGTTTAATTATATACATCATGATGTATTTTAATTTAAATTACATCCCTTATTTATCATGATGTATATGCAAATTTTTTTTAAATATTTGGTGTTTGGTATTATAAGTAAATTTATACATAAAGGTATCATAAACTATTTAAATGTCAAAAAAATTACGCCAAATGAAAAAACATTTAATTAATATGGATCTCATACTAAACACGCATTATGAAAAACATATAACCAGCTCTTCCGTCCTTAAAACTTTTGTAATGTGTAGCATCCTTGTGCAAAAGAATTAATTTGTGGGAACCTTGTAAATTTTTGCACATATTGTCGATGGTATGAACTCACAATGTACAATACATTTAAAATTAGTTGTTTAATTAGAATAAAAGGTTTGCATGACCCACCTCACAAAGGTACAAAATAAGCATAATGGAAGTCTATATTATTGTTGGGAGATTTGTGAGTATGTGCAGGACCAGGAGATGAAACATGCATTGATGTAAACTGTGCGTGAGAAAAGTTGCATGGAAATTATAAAAAATTGTATGAAAAATGACAAAAAGAGTTATTATTTTTAAAAATGCGAAAAATATTTTTGAAAAATAAAAAAATTTCATTTCGTTTTCATCCTATCTAAGTTGTGAACGGGCAATATAAATTTAATCATTTCTACGTGCTATATATATATATATATATATATATTTCAGCAAACTTAAATCCTATTTTTCTTCTTTTCCGTGTTTCCCATGTTTCCTATCTTTTTCCATGTGCCGTGCACCTGGTTTTGTCTCTTGTGCACACCCATGTGCCAGCTTTTCTTGCCTTCGCCGGTGCTTGAGCTCCGCTTATGCTAGTTTCCTTCGTTTTTCAAAATTCAAAGAATAGAATGATGGCAAACTTAAAAAAAATGTCAATTCAAAACTTTTCAATTTAAAACTTTTCAATCTCTATAATTATCATAT
>JAXCLR010000063.1:51036690-51055157 GCA_035584095.1 Annona squamosa | reverse complement strand
AAAGTAGGGTTGTTGTATAGAAATATGTGTAAAAAATAATTAAAAAAAAAGTAGTTATGAAGAGTGAAAAGTTTTAACTTGACAACTTTTTTAAATTGCCAAACAAACCCTTAAACTGCTAAGTGACCGGCCCTCCCAGTGTTAAAGATGTTTAATGTTGCTTAAACTTGATATTGTTGTCTGGTAAAATGTTGTACTGGTGCATTGTGAGTAGACTGCCGTGTATGATAGTATGTATAATAGTGCCTGTAGACAATTGTTCTTCCCATGCAGATTGTGTATGTCATCATCAAATATGGGAAGACTCACTGAATTACTAACAGGTCAAACGTCCATTAATTGTGATTTATTTTGTGGCATAAATGTGCTTGATATTGTGGCCTTCCTCTATATTTTGGAGGGTTGCTTACGTCTGTAACTGGCAACTTGTCTTCTTAATGATATTTATTTATCTAACAATCATGCATTGCCATATTTTACCAAAAAACATGAACTTGTTATTCTTACAATTTTGTTGAATCCCTTGGGCCTGTTTAAACAGTTCATAATCAAGATAATTTCATCTGTGGTTGTTGTAGTCCCACTAAACTTCTCTTTGCTGTTAAGAGAGTGGCTTGTACACCATTGCCATAGTCATAATTATGTGCTTATCCATATTTAACAGGTCTCTTCCTGCTGAAGCTTTCTTGCTTTGAATAAATTGTAATCCTTTTGTTTCAAACATTTTCTAGTCTCTGATTCTCTTAATTCCCTGGAGAACAATAGAACAAGAATTTATAAGTTTGTCTTCTCTGTGACTAATGTCCTGCATGATACTTGCTTGGACAATATACGCTTGAATTTTGCGTGATAAAATGACCAACCGCCCTTTCTATTAAATGCCTAAAGGCAGTTCGTCTCCTTTCATTTAATCCTTGTTCATATATATATATATATGTATTAAGAAGAAATAGAGTTGATCTTTCAATGATTAAAATGAATCTTGGCATGCAACAATCATGATCTCTTGTTCATAGTAATGGTTAATAAAGTCATCTACTCATTTTAGGGAGGAAGAAATCATTGTTGGAATCTATTGCTAAATCATCCTTAAGGCTTTCCAGTTAGTGCTGTATTGTTGACTATAGTTGTTGTTTTTTGTAGCGGAGATAGCAATGTTCGAAAATTATGTTGTGGTCTATAAGTTCATACAGGATCTACACTTTTTCGTTACTGGGGATGATGATGAAAATGAACTCATCTTAGCTACAGTTCTTCAGGGATTCTTTGACGCCGTTGGCCTTATCCTCAGGTCTGTGCGAATTCTTGCGTTGATTGGTGATCTAGATCAATAAATATTTAGTTGAAAATGTTTTAATTCTTGGATATTGTCTTTCAGGGATCACACTGACAAAAGAAGTGCGCTGGAGAATTTGGATCTTATCTTTTTATGCCTTGATGAAATTGTTGATGGAGGGTAGAGCGTTTTTCTTTAGCATAACTTAGCTTTTACTACTTGTTTTTTAATCTTGCTCCGGTGATTATTAGATAAGAGGTTTGATAAACATCAATTATCTGACAATAACAAAATCCTTGTGAAAGTGCATGCAATAGTGTAAATAAATTTTCAATATATCTGATTTGTGGGAGGGGAATTATTTCTGTGAGGTTGTATGGAAATTTTCAATATGTCTGAAAACTTTAGTCATTTCTAGAATTCTCAATTGTTATATGGATCAATCCTTGCTTTATAAAACAAGGCTTTTAAGCTTTTCTTTCTATGTTGTCATGTAGATTTTTTAATCCGAAGAAACTTTTTCTCCATCTTGTCCACTCAATTATTGATCTTCTGTCTGCGGGTTAAATTTGGGCTTTGCCCTCACCATGCAAGGCTATCACTCAAGCAGATGAATCGACATAAGAATTTATTGGTTATGCTCTATCTTTGAACTTGCAGAATCACCTGTTAACATTATTGGGTGACTTTCAAGATTCCAAAGGGCAAAAAAAAAAAGCATTCTTGATTCTAATTCTTATGGAACACAAGTTGTATTGTGATTTGATGTCTCTGTCGTTTTAGGTTAACATTGCTATAATACAACCTACTTCCTAGAAACATCTGAACCTCTTTCAGCGATGGTACATGAGATTACTGTGTGCCTGTGAATGGGGATGTTCTAATGGCACCACTTAGCCGCCTCTGTAGCTTCCAGTTACTTGGATCCCATGTGATGTGACTAACTGTCAACTTCATAATTGTAGTGGTATATTTAATCACTGTGTGTCACTTCATGAACTTACTGAAACTTGTAACTGATTTAAATTATTATCTCTTTCTTGTGCTTCTCAGAACCTCTCTTCCAGCATGTATGCTGCAGGATTTTGTATTTTCTCACAAAAAATTCCCATTTTGGTCACTGAAGAGGCTAACAAGCCACAAACAGGCATGCTAAACAGCAAGATTCATGCTATTCTCCGTGAGTTGTGCATATAAAGGACCAAAATGGGATGAATTCAAAATGAGGAGCAAAATGGAGAAATTATTGAGATGAAAAGATAAGTAGTTGATCGAATCAACTGGATTCAGGAAGAAGAGTTCTTCCTACCATAAACAAAGAAAACATTAGCGATGATTACAAAAGAAAAAGAAACTATATGATTACAAAAGAAAAAGAAGCCATTTTCTAAATACCCTGATTAGAACAGGAACTATAACGAGGCTTCTAAAAATCCTAATCTGTCTAAAGGCCTTATTTGGATTGCTGCAAATGAAAGTTCTAATAAAATGATAAAAACAGACTGTTTTCAGGTCCAATTTTGTTAAACCCATCTAGATATCAACTCAGATACTGGGTCATCAAGATAGAACAGCTTGATGAGTGATTCCCAGTAACTGTCGTCCACCTTCAAATGTGCATTTCTTGGTTGCTGGATGAATGGACTGGCCTGATCTTTGGATCAGAATGGTAACTTTGGGCTGTCTTGGTAATCAAACCATTTTTTTAACACTGTGTTAATGTTTGGAGTGATCTTGGTCACTGAATATGCATTTCTTTGCCAAGCCATCCTGATTTCTATGCTCTGGGGGCAGTAATTGTAGAGTTAGAAGGTAGAAAGTTTCCATTGGTCAGATGGTTATTATCATCCTTATTTGATCAGCTTCATTTGACTACCCCCTTATCTTATCTTTCTTCCGCACATGAAAGGGTAATTAGGCTCATTATAATTTAATATTTCATCCTAGTGTTCCAAAAACCTGAAGCCACATATTCAATTTTTCGGATTATTTAATTATAAGTGGTATTTTTCTGTTTAACAGGATTATTTTGGAAACTGAAGCAAGTGCAATCGCTGGGAAAATTGCAACCCATGGTTTGGATACCTCTGCTCCATTGTCTGAGCAGGTGATTTTGCAACCTCTTTTTGAGTTTCATTGCCCTTTCAGTCTTAGTAAAGAGGTGTTCTGCAACATCGGACGTGATTTTTTTTGGGGGTTTTGGGGTGGGGGGGTGGAAGACAATATCTGATCTTCCAAATGAAACTTTGGCCTTTCCTCAGATGAACCTAGGCCTCCAGTTGCATATAGTACTGTACAATAAAGTGAATTTTTACATAGTCATGCATGTGAAGAGATCATCCAAGGTCAACCTTTGTTGAGTTTTATGGTGCTCGTGATTATATATTCTAAACAGCTACCTCATTCTTTATATTTATTGTGCAACATTAGGTCTTCATTTGAAAATTCATACTAATTTGTAGCATGCATATATGAAATCCAACAAATAATTTGACAGCACCTACTAGCCTTTTGAAACTTGTATCATGTTTTTGAGGTGCATGTCTGCGTGATATTTGACTCATGTTGATTTTATGTATCTTCTCTGGATGAGGCACTTGAATAAACTTATAAAGGAATTCTAAACTTTGTTGATTAGCAAAGTTACTTTCATAGTTTAATTACAACTTATTATTGTTCAAGATAGTGAGGTCCATTTATTATCACAAGGCTATTTACATGATGAATGGATTAAATGCTATATGTACATTATGATTGAGCTGCATGGTTATACTCATTTCATATAACCGACTGAGGAAATGGACAAATAAATAGGAATATTGTTCTATATATAATGAAATTTTATGCTAGTTTTTGAGAACTATTCTGTAGTAGTTCAGATGTTAGTTCTTAAAAACTCCAGGTGCATCTGAGACCTATTTCAATTTATTTTGTTTCATATTTAGTTTTTTGTTTTTTTTTGTTCGTTCATTACACAGCAAATGATATTCAAAGTGACTGGATCACATGCAAGCATGTGTACCAATATGCATGATGAAGTCCCAATCTCCTGAAAATTATTGTGTAATTTCTTTCTTGCAGACCATCACTCAAGCACTTGCCACTGCGCGGGAACATTTAGCGAGATCCCTTCTGCAATGACTCACTTATAAACCTTATTTTTCTTCCTTCTACCTCCTTTTTGTTGTGGCATTCAGAAGTTGAATTCGACATCCATCTAGATTGTTTCCTCTAAAATTGACAGTGGTTCTAATTTCCCACCCAAAATCTACAGCCGAATATGGCAATTCATGATCTAGCTTTACTGCGAAGTTATCAAATGAGCGGAGTCATTCTCTTCAAATGGTGCACTGATCTTTTGTTTACGTTGCTGGGTTAAGTTTGACTGCAGTCGTTATTCTACTGGGTTCATTACCTTTTGCTAGCTTCTGATGGCCCTCTAGAATAAGCTGTATTATCGGCCATATAACAATAGCTATATGCATGCTACCTTTCGTAGTTGCATCAGTGGCTTTGGCTTTGACTGCAGTGTCGTTGCTCAGGATTTGCCCTCTCTTTGGATTTCAGCGCCATCCAAGCCATCCAACAACCTTCCTAATGGCTCAGCTTCTGTTGAGTTGGCTGGGCCTCCATCATAAAAAAATCCAAAATTTCGACGCGAGTGGATGGATAGCTGTTGCACATTCTGAGGGACAGGATGTTTGCACCAAACATCGTTCACGGATGGGCAAGTGCATGATGGACATGAATGCAGGGAGGAATGTGGCTCGACATTACATTCCATTCCAGCAAGACACATTATGACAAAAGGGAACGAACCAATTTTTGCCATCAGCTTGGTTCTTACTTCTTGAGAAAACAATGATCAATACGGGAAGGATCTGGTGCGATTTTAGGACAGGTTACATCATGCCATCGAAGAATGAACCACGTATGCTAAAATGGACTGGTACAATTTTCTCAGTTACCTTCCAATGCATCCGGTTGCATTTAAATTTTAGTGCAACGAGGTGGAAAATCCTTTTTTGTACTCTTTTTTTTGAAAATTTTTTACAAGACTTTTAATCTAGTGGTGTGGTGTGTTTGTTTCAACATAAAACTTTTTAACTAAAATTTTTTAGTCTCCACAATATTCTATTTTTAATTATTTCTTTATATTTTTTTATATACAAAACTCTTCTACTTTTCAATAATTTGTACACAAGTATTCATATAATTAATTTATTTGATTTAACTTTATTCTCTTATTATATAATATTCTCTCATTTTTAAAAAATCGTATAAAAAATTTTTCATTCAAAAGTTTTATCATTTTCCAAGCACACGCTAGGTGTATTTAATATATAAATTAAATTTTACTAATTTTAGATGTGTATATATGCATTGATTTTTTTAAAAATAAGTATATAAATATATACATGTTTTAACTTTTAAACGACTAAAATGTTTTTGTTTTTTAAAAATCAAATATATATTTTCAAAAATGTTGAAATTTAATACCTGTTGAATGCATCTAGATTAATAATTTTGAAAAAAAAAAAAGAATAACAGAGAGTTTTGCACTTGGTTGCACCAATTCCAATGCAGCCGAGTGCATTGAATGGGGACTCAGGGAATCCTTTGATTCAGTCAATGCAAAATTTTTTTGTCATTGCCGCTTGGATGGTAACCTGGTCTCCAGTTCACTCATGCTGGCTGCCCTACGTAGCATAAGCCTCAGTAACCTCTCTCACAGGGTGGGTGCGAGAAGATGCCTTCACTTCGACTAATAGTTTCATCCGATCAGTAATGTGTCTGCCATGTGCCTATATAAGGAACAGCAGCAGCTGAACAAAAATCCACATTGGTTTAAAGGTGAGATGGGGACGTGCTACGTTGCGGCAACCTAAAAAGGTCCTTTTATCCCTAGATGGTTCCACCTTCACAACGCTCAAACCTTGGTCTGTTTTTTCATGCCGTGTAAATTATAAAGCGATCATCCTGTGGTCGAGCAATTAATTCGGCTAATACAGATAGATAGCCTCTATTTCCCTAGAAAAGCAGAGTAGGTTCAGAGACTGCTTAGAATGCAAGGGGTTGTAGAATTAGTAGGTTGATGCCATTTCAAATACTACTAGCACAATCGGATAAAAATTTAAGTGTCGCCTAAGGGTAATTCTAAAATGCTTATTTTAGAATGTTATCAAGAATTCAAGAAAATTGAAGCCGTGCCTTCACATTTCTATATAAATATCATTTATGTACCCCAGCATTTCTTCTTTCGCAGACACCTTTTAGATGAGAGCCATGCACTCTCAGCCAAGAGATAGGCCAGGTCCATGGACAATCAAATTGGGACGTTGACGTCGGTTTCAATGTGAGGTACACCTGACGGGTCTAAACCATGAACTCAATCTACTCCGAATAAAGAGTGGTACACTGAGAGTATATCGAAGTTTTCTTGAATGTAAAATGATTTTTTAAGGCCCAACGTATGGACGCATGGGGGCAGCCGCGCGTCCAGCCCAAAAACATATTTTCTTAAATTTTTTTTTTTCATGCATAAGTAAAACTAGGTGTATTAAATCTATAAACTAAGTTTTATCATTTTTTGAATTTTTTAAATATTTGTTTTGGATTTTCAAACACAGTGACATTTCTGTAATTTTCTCTTCAAAAATTACGAAAATGATAATGTGTTTGAAAATTCAAAACAAATATTTAAAAACATCCAAAAATGATAAAACTTGATTTATAAATTTAATGCACCTAGCTTTCCTTGTCCGTGAAAAAAAAATGAAAAAAAAAATAAAAAATATATATTTTTGGGCCGGACGCATGGCTGCCCCCATGCATCTGACCGTAAAAGATAACAGCTCTTCTTGAATAACATCTTCTCTTTCTTGTAGCCAAACAGCCTTCTCAACTGCAACAAGTCGATGTTTGCGTCTGAAATCTATCCATGCGGATGAGCATCTGAACTATCATTTCTCAATGAAACCATTAAATATTTCATGTTGCAACATTAGCCCTTCAATGTATTGTTGCCCAGTTCAATCATTGGAAGATCAAACAAGTGGATCGATCATGATTCATGACCACTCCAGGGACCAGTACAACAGCTTGATAGCTTGATTTCAAGGTGGCAGCAGTCTGCCAGACAAGTACTGAGAGAGCCTATCTCTCACAATAAACACATTCTCATTATCAACAGAATCACATACCTGCTGCCTGTAACCAACATCATGGTGGTGGGACAGAGGCATTTCATCCTGCACTTCATCTTCCAGATCAATGATGATGTTGTGCAGCAAACAACAGACAAGTATTATCCTTGGTAGTTTGTGCTTGTCAGGACGCCACATTACCCCCTGGACAATCTTCCACATCTCTTTTAATCGGGTCATTGCCCTCCCAGCAACCATCCGAGTTGCAAAATGTCGCTTGTTAAATTCAGCCATGGGCCCAACAAGATCCTTCCCTTGATATGGGGTAACAAGCCAAGGGAGAGGAGGGAATCCCACATCCCCGATTACATATTCTCTGATCTCTGATCCTTCAGATAACTTCATCTTCTTCCCATTGAGTCTCTTCCCATTTTCACACAGTTTGAAGAAACCAGAGTTCCTGAGCACCACCGAGTCAGTCAAGCTGCCAGGCCATCCAGTCACAATGTCACGGAACCTCATATCAGCATCCACGATGGCCTGCAAAAGCATGCTGTGGTTCTTCTCTCTATCAAACCACACATCGTTTGATGGGTCCACTGTGGGCAAACACATCATGATATGTGTTGTATCAATTGCACCACAACAGTTTGGAAGACCCCTTATTTTCTCAAATTTTGATTTAATTTCCTTCATTTCATCTTCTGTGGTGGGCCATCTCAGGTGGTGAAGTCCTCTCTCTTCCATTGCCTCCACAAATCTCCAAGTCACATGTGAGACAGTAGACTGGTTCACCCCAAACGATTCTCCAATGTTCACCAGAGACTCGCCAGAGCTTAATCTTCGCAGGGCAACAGCCACTTGGTCGTTGACAGACAAGGCTTTGCCATCCAAACCAGTAAAGCTGGTCTGCCTCGCCATCAAGTCATCCTTCACGAGTGAACAAATGTAATTGAAAGTCTTTCGAGAAACTTTAAAAACAGTCTCAAATTTGTCCACACCATTAGACAGAGACAGGGGTCCTGCATAAGAGAAACATAATTATATCACTTGCCAAAGCACAAATCCAAACACTAGGGATTCTATTCTACCACCTGTAGAAGAAGAAGAAGAATGCGAGTCATGAAGAATATGAATTGGCAAGTCTTCAGATCACAACTTCCATTAAGAGCACAAGAGAAAAATGCATGAATGAGGGGGAGAGGGGGAAACACTCAAGAAGAGACAAGAAGGCATGAAATGACAATATTTCAGAGAGCTATGCCTTAGCCTTCGTTCTTGGGTAACCAATCACCTAATTCTGACTCTATGCAAAAATCATGTTGATCAACTCAACCAGGCGTAACATGCTTAAAAACATGAATCAACTCAAGCAAGGACACCAGGCACCATCAATATACAAAGATGTGGAATATTGGTCACTTCTGATAGGAAATGTGGAGCCTATCCTAGATCATGACATCTACAATATAAAGCTAACCAACTAGTGGCTTGGATCATACATGGTGGAAGCAACCATAAGCTCCAAAGCTTTTGGCATGCTCTTCTAGAGCTCATTAAGGAGGCACTAAATCAGGATGATGTCCTTGGTATATCCATGGAAATGGCAGCAAGCTTGTTTCTGTGTCATGTTCCAGCTTGAGGTTACTGTGAAACCTGTTGAGTTTGAATAGATTAGAAATGGCATGGTACATAGTCCTGCATGCATCAGTGAAAAATTTTCACATAGTGCAGCCAGGAAACTGTAATCTTAGATGTGACAAACTTGCGCACCCTTTGAGATTTAGGCAAGCATACCATGTTCGCCAATATTTAATATTGAAAAAGAAATAACTAATGCTTTTCCCTCCTAATTAGCAGTTGAAATGGTAGCCTGATTTTCAAATGTTCCTGTATGAGATATGTCTGAAGGAAATACAATACATAGACAACAAAAAATACAACTTGCTATAGGTTGAGAAGAAAATATGACTTTCAGAACATGACAAGTGAAATATTAGTAACTATATACTGATACTACTACCATATAGCACAGGTTCTGCATAACAATCATGAAATATCTTCGAACTATCAAAAAATGTTTTGATACAAGGATAGAACATCAGACTATAATAGACTCGCATCCAATATCATATCAAATTGTCACCAATGCGACAAGTATACCAAGTTTATATGATCATGGCTTAAAAGTGCTAACATGTCCATAGCGCAAAAGATTAGGATGTAGATCATCATCGTATTCTTGGTCTAGCACAAGTTTCAACGATTTAAGTGATGAATGGCTTCTTGCGTTACTACCAGCTATTTCAAGAGAATTCTGGGTGGCTGTTAAATTCTCTGAACACAGACAAGTTGCAATATGATATATAAGTTGCAGCACAATTTTTTTTTTTTTCTTTTCCTGAGGAAACAGCACAAAGAAGTTTGAAAGGAAGTGTCTTAAAGCAAGCACTGATGTTCATCATCTGTGACCTGCCAGTCATTGGACACTGTAACAGCATTTCAAATTTCAAGTCCTGTCTATAGCTACTAGCTAAAGTAACCCAATTTGTAAATGGTGTTCAAAACCTGCGTGACTTGCAGATATGGAACTAAAATGCAAGATTCATGCTTCGTTTAGTACAATTATTTTTATCATTTGATTTTATTTGTAATTAATATGATTTCTAGCATCAAAATATATAACATGCAATTGCATTACCATCATCTTATATTATAATGATTAGTTCATAAACTGCCAGATGTTTGTAAAGATGCTGTGGTATCATTGACACACTCAAGCCTAAATGTAAGGTTGGAAGCTGCTATTTTTAACTTTTTACTACATTCATTTCAAATGTAAGACTTGCAACAGGATTCGTTCAGCTAACCCAATTACTTATGATAAGGAATTCACGATAAGGATAACAATGAAGTCACGATATTCTAGATTCAAGCAAAATGATGTATATTGATAGAGCTATGGCTGCACAGAATCAGAAGTACTACTGGATCCATTCCTTGCACCTCTCTTAGTGCCTGCTCAAGATGAGTGGATGAAACAGGAATTAGATGAGATTTTCCGTCCTTAAAAACTTTTTCAATTCTCAAAAAACTTCTCCCGTTTTCAATTAATAACAACCTGACTTTTTCAATTTTCAACCACTTTTCTGATTCCCAACATAATTTCCCACATCTCAATATACAACAGTACTTTTTTTTTTTTTTTTTTTTTAATATTATCCCATCCTTGTTCCATTCCAACATCACGAACAGCCACCTCTCCTTCCCTTCTCTGTGTAACAATTTTCAAAACAGCCTTATAAATTCTTCACTTATGCGGACTCAATAGACCCTATTTCCCAAATCCCAATCCAAACTCCTCTGTGTATCTTGCACTACCATGGTTAAACCATTCATCAAAATGCATGAGCAACAGTGAATACTAGTGGCTGTTCACAAAAATTGAGGAGAGGGGTTAAAGACAAAGGCAAGTGGGGTATTTTGTGAAGTTAAGTACACATACTTTCTTTTAGAGTTTTAATTTTTCTTACCGTTTCAATTCATTCATGGTGCAAATGGTTTGCCCAGTTGGCTCAAATGGCGGAAACTGTCTTTTATTTAAACCAGCCCATGCTTGAACTAGACCAAAGAACAACAATAAGACTGCTTTTCATTTAAACCAACTCAATGCTTGATGGTGTGAAGTCAATCGAAAAGGACATTTTTTTTCTTCATCATTACCTATATTTCTCATTATTATGGCCTTTATTCTGTTGTTATTCACCCTAAAGCTTGCCTCATCTCATTCCTGCAGACATCCTTAATTTCCTTTTGCATTTACATTTCATTTACCACTGTTTACTGTTCAAATGGTCTGATAAGTCTATACCAAAAAAATATCCACATTTCTAAATGATAATCCCCAAGTTCCCCAACAATGTTGGGAGTCTAAACTATGCTTCAACTAAAGGGTACAAGATGCATCAACCGTGCATCAAAAATTGCATACATCAAGTAAAAATGTCAAGGAAGAATTGGGGATTGAAAATGTAAATGTTTAGGAATCCAGGAGCTAGTGATGTGATGACTTTGTGTGGAGTATTGTGAAAAATTGGCTTTTGGATGCCGTACTACCTGCAACATCTGATACAAAAAAAGACATTGTTAGGATGATCCAAACAAAAACCAACATGCTGGATGGATTGAAGGAATAAGAAAATGACAGATAATTACAGGAATTACCTAGGTACTTGATCTACGACAGTTGATGCAAACAAATGCATTGTTATGATGATCCAGACAAAAACAACATGCTAGACGGATTGAGAAAATAATAAAACTACAGATAATTAGGTACTTGATCTATCACAGGTGGTAAATATCAAGCCTATAGGCTGAGGATATCAGCTTTCTATTTGTTACTATTATTCACATAATTCATCGAGGACCTATTTTGTGAAATTTTTTATCTAAGAAGCCAGAAAGCATACCTACAGTCACCATCTATATAAAATTCAGATTGTTGCAAAGAAATGAAGCCCAAACTAAGAAAAGATAAGCTAAATTAGGTCAAAAGGCATATTAAATTTTCCACCAGTTTTACTTAATCTGAAAGTGCCATGTCTCCGAGAGATCAACTGCACAGGGAAAAATGCAGTATTCACGTGTACTTGCATAAGCCAAGAGAAACATGGATTAGAATATCAATATAGTGGAGTCTAACGTGGGCTGATGAGCATCAAATTTCTCCTAGCTGATTCCAAACATGGACTATTGTTTTTGACAAGGACAACATTTGGATGGTTCTGATATTTTATATCTGAATTTTCCAATGGTTGCCATTAAAATAATAAAAAAATATCACATGAGAAGTTGGGATTGAGGTTAAATTCTTCCAGCTGTTCAAATCTATTTTATGTTCTACCATGTGGATGATACCACACCCAATAATGGTTTTACAGGCATCAACAGAAAATTTCACTGGTTTATGGGCAACAAGTGTTTGAGGTTCTGTTGAGAGGGAAAATTTCGCTGAGGCTGAAAAAGTGAAAATTTTGCTAATTCTGGAGATCTATTTCGTTGAAGTATAAAAACTTCAAGAAAGAGAAAATTTCAACAACTCTTCACTATGAATAATAGTACATATAAATACACATTTATATGTTTCTAGATGACTTAAACACAAATTATTTCACCATTTTTAGCATTTAAAATATGCAAATCTACATGATATTGTAAATAAAATTTACTTAATGATGAGATTTCTAAAAGTTGAGTGAATTGACCACCACTAAACTTTTTTCTTTTCCTTTTTGTGTGTGTGTGTGTGTGGAAAGCACTAATCTCCTGCCAGGAAGCATGGTCATATCAGGAAGAAAAAATTCAAGAATCCAAATAATTACAAGAAATCGAAGAAGCAGGTCATAACACTGACCTCACGGTTGTTATCTCAGTTACCCCAAAAATTTGACAAGCCAATTAATTACACGAAACTGATTTTATGGTCTTCTATGATGCAAAAACACCACAAAAAATCCTGTGGTGACCAGTCAATGAACTTTTACAAGTGCATTTGAAAAATTACAAGAAGCAAAACCAAAGCAAAAAAAGCAATGCAATGGCACAAAAAATGATACTAGTTCAGTATATTCTAGGGCATTCTCATAAACTGGTTTAAAACTAAAGCCAAGAGCAACAGAATGCATGGAACATGTCACGATTAAGTGCCTAAAAAGTCAAGCCTAAGCATCTGTTGGATACTGAAATCATGCCATCAAGATTGACATATACTATCATTTGCAATTCATAATTTTCAGTGATCCACTATATTGTGGAACTCACTTTGGTAGCATAGCCATTTCAATCAACTTTCAAATGAAGTATTGTATAGAGAACCAATCTATGGTTAGCCTAACATCAGCCCCAGCCCTTTTGAGAGAATATGGTTCTCGACCTAGACCTACAAGCAACTTGGTGGAAGTTTTTAATTGTGGTAAGTTGTTTGCTACAACCTAATATCAGACAATGTTATTAAGCGTTAAACTATTAAACCATTAGGATCAAGAAAACACCCCCAATAAAGAACAATTGGCTTAATGGAAAAGTAAAAATCTCCCTCCATCCCCTCAGTCGTACACACAGTGACTCCATTTACAACATACCGTTTAATATCAGTGTGTGCATGCACATGCCATGAAGCTATTTTTGAAGACATACCCTCCCTTAATCTAATAGATTATACCAATATGTACTCAATTTGGTAATACATGAGTATATAATCTGCAGAGACTGGCTTTCACCCTATAAAAACACCAGTGTTGGTTTAGAAACCATAGTCATCAAGGTTTCAAATTCACCTGAAGCAAATATGAAAGTTTACAATGCAATGGCAAAGCTAGTTAACTTTGTAGAGCAGTTAATGTGCCAAGGAAGACTGTAACATAAATTTTCTTTCTGAATTTAAATGACCACTTTTATCATCTGCCAGTATAAATAACAAAAAAATTGCAAGTTCTGGATAAATTGGTAACCAGTGGTGATAGGAGAATGGCATAAATCTTTGGTATGGAGCCCATAATTCCAAAACTTAAGAAGGGTTTCTTTGTTCTTAATTAGAGCAGAAGATGATATCTTCCTTTGAATGCAGAAATGCATCTCCTCTCACTAGTCCCAGACATGGTGGAATCTCAGGTTTATTGCCATTTCAAGATTTATAAAGAGTCATAACTACAACAGAATTAATCAGCAGGTCGAGAAACTTTAAACTTTATCTACAATAAGGAATATGAAACCAACAACAATTAACATATTTTAGACCTGCTACTGCCCTAGGAAAAAATTAGACTTTTAATTGGCCCAGTTCAAATGAGTAATGAACCCAAACCAAGCATTATGGCAGGGTTGCTATGTGCCAAATGCCCAAATTAATAGTCTAAACCAAATGTGCCTTGTTCACTCAAATAAATGAATTGCTAAGTTTAAGCAAGATTCAGAAAATCATTCCCAGGGATTCCTATTACACAACATCACCATATGATGCTTGACCTCAGTTTCGACTCTTGGCCCATCAGCAAAATGACCTATAATAACATAATACCAACTGATAAATAATTCAGCCAACCCTATAAACTTTATATGAAAAGAGCATCACAATGCAGTAGCAACGAAGCTGCATTTGGTCGTGAACAATTGGATTGTAAAATTCAACATCATTGCAAACGATTGACATTAGAGAATCAAGTTTCCTAGCATCCAACTAGCCCTAATGTTTCACCGAGATTGCTCAAGTTCTAACCGCAAAATTAAAAAATTGCAGTGTTCCCACTTTTAATTATGATAAAAATTGCAATTTACTTACTATAACATAATAATCCATCCATTTTAAATCACAGACTCTGAGTCAAAACTCACATATCACTGCAGCTAGCATGTCAATCAAGCGTGCCAGTAACGAAAGTTACAGCAGACCACTGACCACATTCACCTCAATGAGGGGTTCACCGGAAGACCTGCAAAGCTTTCCTGTGCTCTAGAGGAAGAACAATAACCACTGCGAGCATGCAGAATACAAGATCACGGGCTCTTCCACCACAACTAAACTCGAACACATTCCATCAAAACGCATACATCGAGTCCAATCACAATCAGCAAAGAAAATCCCATGCGTGGAAATTCCACAAGAAAACGAGGAAAACCCAAAAACAAAAGTCTGCATTGACCACGACTCATCAACTCCTCCCGAACAGGAAAACGAAGGGCGATAAGCAGAGAAGACGTGCCTGTAATTCGCTTCGAGAACTCTTCCCACCAATCAGCAGACGACTCCTGCTGGGACACGGCGGAGGAAGACGAGACGCCGGCGCCGTCTTTCTCGGCCGCCTTCCGCTCCCTCCTCTTCCTTTTGAAGCCTCTCACTGGCCCCATACAAATCCAAGAAACCGAAAGGACTCGAAAGCTCAGTAAGCAACTAAGCTTTTGCTAATACGCCCAACAAACCAAGACAAACAAAACACGCTAAGGAATAAAATTCGGAGGAGGAGAGAGGGAGTCGATTCGAAGAGCTAAAACGAGCGAGGCCGAATGGGCCCACGTGGGAGCACGTGAGGGGCTCGTGATCAAGGGCGTAAGAAATGGATGCGAGCTGGAGAAAGCATGCACAGAGAGAGAGAGAGAGAGAGAGAGAGAGAGAGAGAGAGAGAGACTGTTACTGCCAGAACAAGAGAGGGAGGGTGGGAGAGGGAAAAGAAAACATGCAAGAGCGAGAGAGAGAGAGTTGATAGAATCATAGAAGAAGATTTCGACAAGGCGCTTGGAGTGAAGTGTAGAAATTCTAACATAATACGCTGGAATTGTCCCAAATCAGACGACCGATTCTCACATAATCACAATTTCCATTGACGCGACGACACGCCAAAACATCTCGACCGTCCATTTTTGGGTCCACGGAATAGATCATATTCCAAATGTGGGTGGCCTGCAGGCCCTTCACCGTACAGTTAATTTGTTGGGGGAGACCAGGATCTTTGTAGACCGGTTTACTCTTACTCCCGCTGCGGACATATGATTTGAGTCGTCCGCCGTTCCCTCCCCTCATGCACATGCCAATATCCACTCGGGACATCGAATTCGATAAGCAGGTGTGGAGGGACCAGATTGAGAATTCCGGTGGGCATTCTTCCGTACGGTAGCTTTCCATTGGCTGCTGCCAACCATAAAAAAATTAGAAGACTTCTGCAGCTGATTTCTCCGTGCCACTGAGGTGGGGTTTGCGCATGCAGTAGCCGCGTCGTTCCGACTGCAGGCTTCGGATGCCTCTCTTCATCCCATCCGTACGGCGAACGGTGCGGCTACCTGCGTCAGCACCTTCCAATTGCATGGGCTAAGCAAATATCACCTCAGAAAATCTATTTACAGTAATTTATTTTTATTTTTATTCGTACACTTGTTTATTTAAGTATATTTAACATATAAACTAAGTTTTACAATTTTTGGTGATGTAGATATATTTTAAAAAAAAAATTAAAAATAAAAATATTTTAAATATATATATACACACATGTAAAAATCTCAAAACATATATAAAAAAAATAGTAAATTTTAGTTTATATATTAAATATACATAGGTAAATAAGTGTATGTAAAATGTAAAAAAATTATTATAAATAAATTTTTGAAGATAAACTAAGCCAAATATTTACTTAGCCGAAGCTAATAATAACACTCCTCCTTGTAATTTTGTACCTGTGCGTTTAGTGAATTAGTGCTGCGTAGCGTTGAGAAATCCCAGCCGCTTTTGCATTTTGCAAAGAGTAGAGCACCGAGCTCTACCGGATAATTTTGCACAGGCGCGTTTAGTCACAAAATTTTTTTCCAGTGTAAGCAAAGCTAATCATTAATTCGCAACAGAGATAATTTCTCGTTCCATAACAATTGAACATAATTTCTGATATATTCATAATATTTCATAAATTCTTCTTATACCCGTAATATTTCATATTAAATTCTTTTTATGCCCATGCCGTCAAAAACAATTATGTGCCTTATTGAAAAAACGATTTTATCCATTTAAAATTTTCTAATTAAAATAATTTAACTATAACATAATTCAATTGATTATAATAAATCATCAATACAATATATTAAATAATTTAAAAGTCATTTTAAGGAAAATTATTTTAATTAGAAAAAATTTTAAAAGGGTAAATTTATCTTTTTAATAGGGTAGATGATAGTGGTTTTAATGGCGTGGGTATTATGAATTTATGGTGAAATATTATAGTATAAGAGAAATTTATGAAACATCATGGTATATTAGGAATTAAGTGCAATCATTATGGTATAAAAGGAATTATCTCTTTGCAAGATAATCTAACCGGTTGGCCTTGTTTTATGTGTTTTATTTTCAAGGGTTAATTTCAAATATACCCACTACCTTTGTCCTTGATTACAAATATACCTACTCAATTTGAAAACTTTGACACATACCAAGTATTTCATTAATTTCAAATGTACCTAGTATGACAGTTATGAATATTTAATAATTTTAAAGTTCCACAATACCCTTGATCGATCTAGCATCCATTGTAATTGGCATCATATCCAGATCATTATAACTCATTTTTCCAACTTCTCTCTCAAGTTAGATGAGTTTTCATCTTATAGTTCAACTTCTGCTGTAACTCAATGACTATTATTATTAAATAATAATTGACATTTTGGACATTTCTTATGATGAATACCAGTAATTTCTAATTGTGCCTAACGAAATAAGTATAAATGAAATTTCACTTATGGGCATATATTAAAGTTTTCAAGCTTAGTGGATTTATTTGTAATTAAGGGCAAAAGTAGTAGATATATTTGCAATTAACTCATATTTATGTTTCATACATTTAAATCTAATTAATCGAAAAGACAATGACTTAGATAAATCCAAACCATTTTAAAATATATAATCAACATATATCCCAAAAGTTGTGCTATTGAGAGTTTATATATGTCAAATCTGTACTTAAATTTTAATGGTTGTGTATTTATTTCTAATCAATTTTGAAAAATATACGCATTCAAGTTATTTTTTTAAAAAATAAAGAATATATAAAAATTAAAATATAAAATTTGACCTTTTAACCGTTCCTTGTAAATCCCACATATTCATGCACATCAAAAAATGATTTATTTATGATTTTCATAATGTGATATTATTTGTTTCAATTTGATAATTCAATTGACAATTTTAAAACACGTCGCATTATGTTTAAACATCACTTAAAAGCTCTCTTCACTTTAACATGATTCGGTTCTATGCTATTACATATAACAATAATACATTTTATGCGGATGGTAAGCATTAGAGGTAAATCGAATTGGGTTGGGTCGACTCGGGTTGGGTAAACATAATCCTGACCTATCTTATATAATCTCAATTTAACCTTACTTTCAACCGTATTTTTCAAACCTTAACCCAACCTTATTTTAATCTTATATAAATTGGGTTAATAAATATATAATATTTAAAAATATTTTGCTTAATTAAATTTATTTTAAAATATAAATTTATATGA
>JAXCLR010000063.1:51001754-51017625 GCA_035584095.1 Annona squamosa | reverse complement strand
TTCAAAAAAAAATAAAAAAAATAGGTGCAGTGCACCCGGGTGCGTTGAGGCTGAGTGCACCCGGGTGCACTGAATTGCACTCCCTATTTCATCCCATTTCATTGGATCGTCTTTAGCACCCATTTACGCAATAGAGCGTAAAAAAATTCATTTAAACATCATTTCATCCGATTTCATTGGATTCACCAGTATTAGCTATTGATTGCTTTTAGCTAAAGTTTTTAGTCACTACTTGGACGAGTAAGTTAATGACACAAGTAGATAAGCCGTATTAGTGTTGAGAGGTTCTTTGGGTAGTGTAACACCCCACCCTTGAAGTGTTACAAATAAGGTTTATTATGTTCAAGTTGAGAATAAAATCTTCTAAAATGGAAATAGATATTAAGATGCAAAACTATAAAACTTTTAATTATTACATCTTAAGTTTGCTCATTATGAAGTTATTATACATATTTAATGTTTATAATTAAAAGAAGTAAGCATTATAAGATAATTTCAATAAAAATCTAGACTTCTTTGTCTTTTGTTTTACTAGATTTGCTTTTTTCTTATGTTCACAAAGGCTCTAGTTTAGTATTGTATCCCTGTATTTCCATTAAAAACAAAACTATGCGAGCTGAAATCTCAGCAAGTAAAAAATATATTTTTACTAAGTTTATTTTGCAATCATTTTGATTTTTCAATAACAAATACAATATTTATATTTTCTTTTATGCACAACAAACTCTAATTAATGAAAATTAAAACATCTTGATACATATGCACACATATGTCAATTTTAAATCGTGCATTCACACTGTAGGTATTGTCATATACTTGCATATACTTGCGCTCGCGTACAGCCGTGCTAAACATTCATGAGCTAATTCAATCTTTTTTAATTCTTCTATCCATTTTTCAACATTGTTAGGATTAGGATCTCCTTGATAAAGTGGAGATTGTATGTTTAGAAAATCATTCATGACTCTTTTATGAGCATCAGCTTCCCTGACATTCCTTGATATATTTCCTCCAGCTGGAGGGTTTTCTGGAACTTGTTGGGCTACCATCCGTTCCATAATTTGCAATACTCTCAATACTTCTCTATCACTTGAGCATTGAGTTTTGCAGCCCCTTGTACTTGTCCTGTATTTGATATCCTAGGAGCTTCATTTCCCAAGTTGTTATTCTCCCTTGAAGCTTTATTATATTGGTTATTTGTATTCCGAAGAAAAATTCTCATTGACCAATACACTTCCTACCAACCTATGGATTTTTTTCTTACTAATCGAGATAGTTGACCATTGAAAAATAAATGAATAAATAAATAACTAAGTTTCTGGACTAGTGAGCTAAGCTCATCTAGACAGGCCCGGTGAACCAGAGAGCTCGGAAGCAAGCCTACTAGTCTCAAGCTCACAGAAACTAAAGCCCAAATTTCAAAAATAAAGCCTAGCCCCACAACTTGACCCACCAGCTTGACCCATTGGTCCAGCCCACCAACAGTAGCCATTGGCCGACCGGCAGGCGATAAAAAAACTCAAGAAAATAAAAAAAATTATGAAAAATACCTAAAAAATTAAAGTCAATATTTAAAAGCTTAGATGTGTTTAAACTTATAATTTTTATAAGAAATGAAATTATTTAAAGGTGTGATGCTATAAAAATAAATGGAAAATGGAAAAAATTATGAAAAATTATGAAAAGTAAGTATTTAAAAAAGTATGAGTCCAAATTTATTTTTTCTATATTTCAAATAAGAGAAATAGAATTTTGACTGATTAAAATTATGAGAAAATTTGGGAAAGTTATAAATAAAATTTTAAATAATATTTATGAAAACCAGGGTGAAATAATGAACATAATGTGATGAAAATTAGGGAAAAAAACTTGAAATTACTACAAGAAATTGGAAAAGAGAAGATTTAAAGTTTACTTAGATGTAAGCTTTTACTAAAACATGACTTTGAAAATATTATGTGAATATTATGATTTGCTAAGAAATGTGATTATTTATTTAATTCAAAAATTTCTTTCAAGTTGGTTTATTCAAACATGAGCATTATTATTTTAAAATATCTTTAATCATGTTAAGTAGTGAATTTAAGCGGTGCATTAATCATAGTGCATAAGCATGATACATAATTGCATATTGAATTTGCCACCAAGGAGTAAAAGTAATATGGTAGTACTTGGGTAACGACCTCAGGATTACCAAAGAAGATGAATTAACTCATGAATGTATAGCACGGCTACCCGCGAGCACAAGTAGATAACAATATCTACAGTGTGAATGCATGATTTAAAATTGACATATATGTGCACATGTATGAAGATGTTTTAATTTTCATTAATTAGAGTTTGTTGTACATAAAAGATAATATAAATATTGTGTTTGTTGTTGAAAAATCAACATGATTGCAAAATGAATTTAGTAAAAATATATTTTTTACTTAGCTTTCAGCTCACATAGTTTTATTTTTAGTGGAAACACAAAGATACAATACCAAACTAGAATCTCCATCAACATGGGAAAAAAGCGAATCTAACAGAATAAAAGACAAAGATGTTTAGATTTTTATTGAAATTATCTTATAATGCTTATTTGTTTGATTAAAGACACTAAATATGTATAATAACGCCATGATGAGAAAACTTAAGACATAATAGTTAAAAGTTTTATAATTTTGCATCTTGGTATCTATTTCTATTTTGGGAGATTTTATTCTTAGCTTGAACATGGTAGACCTTACTTGTAACACTTCAAGGGTACTGTGTTACAAGTAGAGGAAATGACAATTACACTCTCTTAAAATACATATTACATCATATATCTGATCATCAAGGCGAATAGCCCAATAAAAAAACTAATATCTTTTGTGACCAAAATGAAACTCTAGTTGCCAAAGCTTGCTTCCAACAACGTATCATCTAATGAAATTGGACGTGGATGAAGAAATTGGATAAAAATGGAAAGAAAGTATTATTATAAATGAGAAAAATAAAGTTATTATGTATTAGAAAATTAAAGATTTTATTAAAAAACGAAAAAGTTAATATTATAAATGGAAACTCATATCTTAATCTATCCAATTGTATGATCCTAAACACAACCCCAGTTTTCGTGCAACCATACTTTGCCATTCATTTTCCTATGCATAAAACCAGCCCATTGGTAGAATCAAAATTATATCTGGTTGCCAAAATTCAAATTTCTTGTAGTGGATATATTCAATTTCATCTTTCTCTTTTCACTTACCCTGTAAACACCTATCTTGCACCCATTTTGCTTCATAGCCATTTGGATGTGTATACTCATGCGGGCAAAGCCTCTGTATTTGATTAGCTAACGTACAAAATTTGAGAATCTTCAACAATCTTCACTTGGCCACCTATAACTGCTTTGATTGCTAATGACGGAAGAGAGGGGAATGTTTTGTCCAAAAAAGCCAAAAAAAAAAAAAAAAGAGAGAGAGAGAGAGAGGAATGGAATATTCCATTCTCGCGGGTGACGCAAGTCTGTGTCTGCCTTTCACTCCTGGCTCTTTGACTCCCACATTATCTGCTGGATGCGATGCTATTGCTAGGGAATCACCACATATGTGAAGATATTTTCCAACAAGCTAATGATGGCGCCGCCCACTTTCCATCCGCAATATTTGTTCACTACTTACGATAATTAATGATATTCCCTTCTTCCGTATTAGCAATTATAAAATTCATGACCGGAAACGGAAAAAAAAAAAACCAGCGTACGAAAAGCCATGGATCCGGTTTCATGTAGGGATCAATATATCCTCGAGATTTTTGTCACGCCAGCGTGAGTTGGTGTAATTAAGTTACTCGGCCATGGCGAACCGATTTCGCATGGGGGCTATATGCCCATCCACCGGGGTTCGAATCCCGCTGTTGCCATTGCTGGTGTTTGCTCCCGCAAAATCAAAAAAAAGTTACTCGGCCATGGAATATTGATCCACGTACGGGTACGGTTTGATTTTCTTTTGTTTACGTTACATATAATCCGGAATTCCGCCTGATGGTGTTACATGGAGAAGAGAAAGAAAGTTTGCTAAAAGATTAATGGCTGATTAAGAAATTAATGATGAGATTGGTGGATTATTGCATGGTTAATGGATGCAATTGAGTGCTTAATAATTGATTACTTTGGCGGATTATTGATTATTAAATGCAAGTATAATATTTCACAAATATGTAGTAATAAGAATTACAATGATCAGTTACAGCTAAAAAGTCCATCGATTATTTTGTCATAAGAAAAAGTCCATTGATTTATTTGGTCTATCGGGTGATTTATTTAGCTTACCTCAGTGTCGATGTTGGAATGAGTGACGATGATAAGAAAGTTATTAATCGGAAATTTTAGATGTAAAATTGCAAAATACACAGATTTTCATGTCACAGGATAAAAATGTCTCATCGTTGCAGGTGGGCGTGATTTGGTCATCCTTGAACGTAAGCGGTGGGCCATAAGAATGGTCGGTTTTGACAAATTCTTGTTAGATAAACATTAAATATGTACGGAGACGTTACTATGAAATTTTTTTCTATAAAATTTTCTTTATTTTTAAAATCTTGTTGGTGGTTAGAAAATTTGTTTTATTCATTATATTTAACATCATTTATAGTATTTTGAAAACTTTTATATTTTTAAAATTTTACTACATACGAGTCTCAATATTTAAACCATCTAAAATATTAATAATATGTAGAAAATGATCTTATAAAACATTATTATATGTAATACACGTGTGAATGGATCTAAGCGTTTTTCACAATTTACACATGAATTTGCGCGAAGCTTGATCCTTTAGCTAAATAAATGGTTCAAAATATAATGAATGAATTAGACTTTTTTTAAAAAATTAACATTTCAAAAATGAAAAGAATTTCACAAAACCACTTCTGTGAACCCGTTTTCATAAAAGTATTCGGCAATACCTATACAGTACTACGTACAACTATAGTTCTGCGTATATATTATTATTTTCTCCATTCCAGTTTCCTTCCCCACAATCAGACAAGCTTTTGAAGATATTTTAATAATATTTTCTTCATTTTATTTTTCTGCACCCATATTGTTATGCTATCCGAAATTATTTTAACTGAATTCTTTATCAGCAGTATAAATGCAATTTTATAAAAATATTACTCGAACTTATTTTGTTAGGTACTTCCACCCTTAATACTCATAGATTTCACATCGAGATGGTAACTTTTTATGTTTTCGAATTAATTAAATTTACTAAATATTTCGCGTTTACATTGAACGAAAATAGATAACAGAGCTGATTTCATTGTAATTATCTTTGAGCACATCCTTCGGTTCACCACTTAAACTCATCTGTCCTCTGATTACTTAAGATATGAACTTCTCGCAAGAATTAACTAACAGTATCTTATTGTTTTTAATTTACATATAACTGGAAAGGTTACGTATTTACACTACATCAGTAAGTTTTTATATGCGAACATCTTTTTTACAATAAAATTTTTGATTATTTTTATTTTGGATATAGGCAACGAAATTTCACGTCAATTGTAGAAAAAACAAGAGGTTCTTGGCTTCTTGCAGTCTTGCATACGTATTTACTTAGTTTTGAGAAAAAAATTGTAAGTGTATTATAACTTTTTAAGAAATTATATATGTGTGTGTATATATAATCTGACTAAAATTGTAAGTGTATTATTTCCGTTAAGTGCACATGAATGGATGTTAAACATTTTATTGAAATGATGAAAATATACTATTATTTACCAATATTGTAAAAATCATTGTAAGAATATTATTAAATAATAAAATATGTGACAAATAGGTAAATAATAAAAAATAAAAATAATTAATTTACTATATGTTTTCATTAAGTAATAATTTTATTTTTCATAAGGGTATTTTTTATTGCAATAAAATGGTATTTTTGTTATTTCAATAAAATTTTTAAAGCAAATTAATTTGCCTTTAATTGGAATGATTCGCTTTAATTAATTGGATAAGTACAAATGCAATTTTCTAAAAGTCATAATATGTTTATACTTTTGCCCAAGTTATGTAGATATCGATGCAAAAATTCCTCCAAAACAATCCTTATTTCTAGTCAAATAAACATGGTTATCAATAATATGAAATTGGACCATAAATAATATTAAAATTTGAATGAATTCCACGTATACTCAAAACTTTAAGCTTTAATTTTACTTATAATTCACAAACTTTTAAAAATTCCAGATATAACCACCTATTTTGCTCAAAGTTTAAGTTATACCCATGACATTATAGATTTATTAAAAAAATCGTTAGCCTTCTGGGAAATAATGAATATACCCAAATTCTAATATAATTTAGGGTTAGCTTGTTCAAAATTAAAAAAACTAATTCAAATAATATATGATTTTATGGTTATAATTAGAATGTGACTTTTTAATTGTAGAATTATAATTAGAGTTTGAGCATATTTATGATTTTACCAAAGGTAAACAATCCATTTAGCGAAGGAGTATGATTATATATATTATAATGTATTTTAGGCTAAAATATAATATTAATTTATTTTCATAATTAAATATATTTTTTATTTTTCTTCATAAATATGTTTTTCTAAATGTATTCAATTTATACATAAAGTTTTTCCTTTTTAGAATACTTTTACATATTTATTTTTAATTTTTTAAAAATGATCACATTCAGGGGTATTTAAGTCATTTTGCATCCCTTAAAAAGTTGATTTAAAAAAAAAATATGTAAAAGTATTGTAAAATGACAAAACTTTATACATAGATTGAATACATTTAGATAAACATGGAGAAAAAATAAAAATATATCATTAATTATAAAAATAAATAAATGTTGTATTTTAGTCTAAAATACATCAAGTGTATATAATCATGCTCCTTTAGCAAATCCAAACGGTGTGAATACGAATATAATTTTAGGTAAAAAAGTACGTAATTTGAAATTTTTTAAAAGTGAAATTAGAGATAAACTTGTTGTTGTGTATAGTTAGAATTTGCACTTGAATCTTTGTGCAATTGACCACATAATAGTAACGTGCACTTGCACGAGGGTAATCATATAAGATTGGCATGCCCTCCATATATAATTATGCAAGAAGAGTTCCGATTTCATGTTGGACTCATTTTTTCAGTTTTTGGACTCATTTTTTTAGTTTTTTTAAAGTTTTTAGCAAAGATATGGGTGCTCAAATTTTTATTTGAAAATTCAAACTATAAAATATAAAATTTATTCAATAAAATATCTTACTTAAGCCTATACACGTATATAAAAAGTGGTTAAAGCTACGACAAACATTGAGGGTCTATTTATGCAACGAATAAAGAGAATATGAATGAAGAATACAAAAAAGTCAATTTATTAATCATTCAACTTTTTCACTTTTTTTGAATATTTTTACTCCTATTATAAATATTTCCTCATTTGTTCCTACATTTACACGGGAGACAACATTTCCTATTTTTTTATTTTTTTATTTTCACTTTTCCCGGCAGTATCTATTCCATTTCTGGTTCCGAATTTCCATTTTAAACGTAGCAAACTGGAACTTCCAGCTTATTAATTGGAATATTATTAATTGGAATAGTTTGTGAGGTCTATTCCATTTCTGGTGCCCTCCTGTAATTGGCATAAATTTTCTTTCAGTGGCGAGAGCATTATTTAACTTTTTAAAAAATTATGTATGTATTGATTTATAATATTAGATGGTTTGATGTATATGCAGAATAATAAAAAAAGTTCAAAATTTTATCGTATATGTATGATACTATGATTATATATATATATATATGAGGGCTGTTCCGGTGCAGCGATGCTGCACCGGAACAACCGTGCAGTGGGTCCAAAATGGGCCCCACGTGATCATGAAATCATGATCTACTCCATCCATTGTATTTAGAATAATGTATTCTACTACCATACTAATTTTCATCCCAATCAGATATGTATATGGGCCCCATCTGAAAATGGTACAAATCCAACGTAATAAAATAATTTGATATAAATAACAACTTTAAAGTATCTGATTGGGATGAAAATTGGTATGGTAATATAATACATTATTCTAAATACAATGGGTGGAGTAGATCATGATTTCATGATCATGTGGGGCCCGTTTTAGGCCCACTACACCGCTATTCCGGTGCACTGCAACAGCTCTCTCTCTCTATAGACACACACCTCTGTAAGGCATTATCTATTCAATAGGATCTCCACCCTTTTCCGGATGGAAAGTTTGGAACATGGTTTCATCATATTAATATTAATTAGGAGCTAGCTTTGTTGGCATTTTTGTGACCATGCATGTATTATGATCATGCGGTCCACTTGTTTCAAAAGAAAGAAAACAGCCTTATCGGTTTTGTCCTTTTATGCTTTGCTGATGACCTCCGCACTCCATCCCTATCCCCTGCTATCCTTCCAACGAAGTCAAAGCAGCCATCACCAGCCTCCTTTCTTTTCTTGCCAGTTGTTAATGCTATCCAACCGCACAAGTAAGACCATGACAACAATGCGCACCGCTTGACACGTGTTTCAATCCAGGCCAAACATGTTGGTTGGGCCACCTAAGACTGCATATATAACACTTTTCTTCTTCAGAAATTAACATCGATTTGGAATATTAATTGCCCAAATGAGTCTTGTTTTTACACGTATATAACCAACTTCACCATCGTGCGATTTCAGATCTCCCCAGACCAAAAGGCAATGACAAGAGTTTCCCCGTGACTCAAGACACATTTGTGAAAGCTAAAAATTGCCCCCGTTAATTTAAAGCGGGGCGTTCCCCTTAATTACGCCAGCCTAAGTGACTGGCTACTTAGGTTGGCCAACAATTGTTTTTTAATTTTGTATAAATGTGTTCATTTATGTGTATTTAATTTATAATTCAAAATTTACCGATTCTGAATATATTTAAAATTTTTAATTTTTAAACGTATGGGCATTCTAGTAATTTTCGCAGGTAGAAAATTACCATAAAATCCTTGCATTTAAAAATTAAAAAAATATAAACATATCTATAAATTAAATTACTTAAATGAACATGTTTATAAAAAAAAATAAAAAGTAGGTCAAACGGTCGGATGTAGTTGGCCTCACCCAATCATCCCCTTTATTTAAAATAGTTTTTCGCCATCTCCATTGCACCAAAAAATAATTTATGCATCAATTGTCAAATAAATAAAAAAAAATTACTGCGTGTAATATATTTTTTTTTATTGGAATATATTTACAACATATCTCAATTCATATTACATTCAAAGTCCTGAGACAATTTTAACAATATTTCCAAAGAGAGACCATCAGCTCTCAAATATCAAATGGGGAGACAACCAGCTCCCAACCGAACAAGGAGGACCACACTTGCCTCCACCTTAATTTTGGTTCGAAGTCCCACGCGGGACTCGAACACGCGACGGGCAGAAACGAAAGTCTCGTTTCGCGCCCGTCGACCAAACGAGCGCGGCTCATTTGGTCTGCGTGTAATATTATAAGTAGTAAATGAATGCAGTTTTTATATGTAACGAATAAGCATCTAATTGCTGCGTATAACATTACAATAGCTTTTTTTTTTTACTAGCTAACTCATGACATAATTTTGGTTCCATATGCACTTCCTTCTACATTTTAGATATATAAAACCAACTGTATGTAGTCACATAATGGCAAAGTATTTATTGCTTATAATTATAAGTAACAAAGTTTTTATTGTAAGCAATAAATTTTATTGTTGTATGTATTGAGTTGTTTTAGTTATTGTTGTGTGGCCTTTCAATAAATATGTAGAAGATCTGTTTTTTAATTTAGGAATTTTAGATGGGATGAGATGGTGTAAGAAATTTAAATTTTTTAACTCTATAATCTATATGTTTATAATTTTTAAATAGTTTGATTAATTTTCTGATTCTATATGTTTTATCAAGTATAATTATGATTGGGACAGGTCATGATGAAATTATGCTGGTGGGCTGCACATGAGCCGATTCCACATGTAATCATGGATTCTCCAGAATCTGAAACCTGTGAGATGTGTCAAACGTTTATAAATAATTAAAAGCAAGCGTTTGGTAAGTTCGTGGAATTAAGCTAGTCCAGCAATATGTATTGAAACATGAAGAAATATATATATAACAATTCTATAGTAATGTATTATTTCTTTTGTAGATGCATACCTGAGTGAAGTATCAGTAAAAATGTAGATGGTTTATTTACGGTAATTATATTCGAAGATATACGGGTGTTCAAATGGGAATTATCTAAATATTGTTGCACGTAGAAATCTTTAATTAGGTTTAGGGCCTGTAGGCTCACTTTAGTTGATTAAAACTTATTAACATTGCATTTAAGGTCTGCTTGGCACGAGGCAGGAAAAAAAATTTCTATTCCTTTTAGGTATTTTTTATCTGATTTCGTCTTAACTACTAAACAAATCTACTTTTTCTATTGTTACATTTGCATTGAATTTTTTCACATCTTTCTATTTAACTACTTTATCTATGTTATCTTATTGTCTTTACTCTTAATGGTTAGTCCTTTCATATTATATCACTATCACTTTTTCAAAAAAATTTCTTTATTATTTATCTTGTTACAAATGTCAGAATCATCTATTTAATTATAAAAATAGAATCTCATCTAATTCCAAATTAAATGGCATAGTGCGTTTTGTTTTCATCTAAAATTTATATTATTTGCATGTGCCCATCTATAAATTCAAAAAGGACTCCACTTTTATGCAACCTCATTCATTTTTAATACTGTAATAAATAATGAAAAATCTACTCTATATATTGTATTTAGTATTACTTATATTATCATGCAAATCATTTTATTTGTTTAGTAATATTGTATATGGGCCCCATTTATCAATGTATGAAATTAACATTATAAAATAATTTAATATTAACTATTAATTTTTAAATAGTATTTTCAACATTTAAATAATGTACAATATAGCTATTATGTGGATAAGTAATTCAATGAAACATTATTATCTTCTAATATATGTGAATAGATTTAAGTATTTTTCCTAATTTACATATGAATATTTCTATTTCTGAGCAAATGTATTAAATAAATGATGTAAAATAAATTAAATTTTGTATCAATTATTAGCATCTTAAAAATAGAGGGGTTCTCATTAAAAAAAATATAGGGGGTTATATGAAATTACTTCTTTATAACCCCAAAGTGTAGCCTTGTTTGAATGTAAAATTAGCATAATGATGAATACATTAATTTTGAATATTTAATTCAAGATATAAACTTTTGAAATATTATTATTGTGTATAAGTGAAAGATTGCCTAGATTATAATATTTTAATGCTCTATGGAATTGCTTAAAATGTTTTTTCCTAATCTACACATAAATATACCTATTTTAAAACAAAATAACCTATGTACATATTGGATTTAAATGAAATTTGGTCTCCTAATTAAACAAATAGCATTTAATATAATGAATGGATTGAATTTTTTATTAAGCTTCAAAATTTTAAAATTTGAGGGAGTTGTATAGAACCACTTCTATAAACCCATCCCTCTTACACATAGTTGTTGTATGTATTTAGTTTTAAGAGGGTATGACGCATCCAAAACTTTAATTTAAATGATTCTCGGTTTCATCCTAAAACAAATTATGTTAAAGAAAGTGATTAAAAATTGTTTTTATTCGAAAGATCCTGTAATTTCATTCCAAAAGCAGAGAATCCTTACATAGGATAGATGACAAAAAAGTTGGATTACCCCACCAGTTATTACACGTTTCATCACCCAAAGATGCATGTTCAACCAAAGTGTAAGCGACTCTGTTGCCAGTTCTTTTAACATGTTGGAAAGGAAAATCGGATACAGCGCTTAATGTTCCCAAATGCATACACTCATTTTTTATTTATTTTTTAAAAAATTTTAACAGATTGTTAACCTAGATGTCTTTAATATGTGTATAAATTTTTATCATTTTTAAAGTATTTTAGATATTTATTTTTTATTTTTGAAAATCAGCGATAATTTAAAAAAATTTAAAACAATTAAAAAATGAATATATGCACCCGTAAGCATTGAGCGTGTATGCTCCCGTCCCGGGAAATCAGGGCTGAGCCCATCAAGCTGTTTGATCTCCCGAATGAGGTCCCAACCGGTGAGAAAATCTAGCGATCCTCCCTCAAAAAGTTGATTGATATTCGGGAATCGCTTTCGATGATGAGCCGTTTAATCTGTAGCTCCAGGCCTCCATTTCCAAAGGATCATCAGCCTCGGGAATTTTGCATGTTTGTGCTGCTAGAAAACTCCACCGACGCCCCCCCCCCCCCCCCCCCTACTCCTCCGAATTTCTGAGAATAGCACCTAGACCCATAGGGACCGATTCCAGGATATACTATCAAACGTTATCCTGCATAAATGGCGTGTATATATATAACTCCTCTTAAATAAATAAAAATATGGATAGGAAGATAATGGGCGTGCATTGACCCTCCACTAAACAAGATGCGTGCATTCTGCTTCTCAGTCTATAGTTTGAACTTGTGGGCTTCTCAATGTGATTGTTAGTTCCTTCAACATCGTAGGCCTCATCATGGAATTGAGCTGCAGCCCAATACTAATTAATCTCCTATATCAGCTGGTTGTCCCAGCAACAGCAAGCAATCTTTGGCCTCAACTCCATCAACATCGCATAGGGAAATTTATTAATTATTTATTTCTTAAAAAAAGCATAGATAATATCGTTTAATTTGGAATGGGGAGTGACGTCACCAAAACATACCAATTGAGGTATATATAGAGGTAGAGCTGGTGGGTCGGGAGAAAGTAGAGGCGGGAAGGAATCCATCAGAGATAAAAAGGAGGAGGATATCTTGCGAGAGTTAGTGAGTTGGAAGAAAAGCTAGAGATAGAGAAAGAGGAGAAATAGAAGAGATGGGTGCAGAAGAGACAACTAGGAAAGGGCCATGGACAGAGCAAGAAGACTTTCAACTGGTGTGTGCTGTAGGGCTGTTGGGTGAACGGCGATGGGACTTCATCGCTAAAGTGTCAGGTTTGGGCGGTGTGGGGGTTTGACAACCAAAAAAAGTGTGTATCAATCGGACTCTCTCACTCACTCTCTCCCTCCATCCCTCCCTCATGATCATATCCAACTTAAAATGATCTTCTCCCATCCATGCTGATGTTGATGGCTAGCTAGCTAGGTAGGCTTATTTGAAACGTGGGGATGGGGTCTGAAGACCTGCCGATTTAACCCCCACTGCTACTTTTGCGTGTTGTAGGTTTGAATCGAACAGGAAAGAGTTGCAGGTTGAGATGGGTTAACTACTTGCATCCTGGCCTTAAACGTGGCCGCATGACTCCCCAGGAAGAGCGCCTCGTCCTCGAATTGCACTCCCGCTGGGGCAATAGGTTAGCTTTGCTTAATTTCATCATCAACTATTCACTAGATTTACCCTTTTCAATAGGGGTTCTTGTCCTGATTTTGGGTTTTTGTATCATGAAAAGAACTCCAATCCATGCTATTATTTTACTTGTGGGTACGTTTTCATATCTGTTCTTTGTTTCTATCCTTCAATATTGCCATGAAATTATGGGTGGTTTTTTCCCCTATGTGGGTCATTCGTGTAATACTACTTTTAGGTAGTGCTGACTTAGTGGCCCGCTAAAGCTTATCTCTTGAAGAGTGGTTGATTATTATAATTATAAATGACGACCTAAGATCACTAAATTAGCACTGTTATTAACTCATTAATCATATTGCAGGTGGTCTCGGATTGCAAGGAAATTGCCTGGCCGCACTGACAATGAGATCAAGAACTACTGGCGAACCCACATGAGGAAGAAGGCCCAGGAGAGAAAACGAGCTCTATCTCCCTCCTCTTCCTCATCTTCTCTTTCCCAATCCTCCTCGTTTCCTAGTAATCCCACAGCGGCGGAGGATTCCTCATCTCATGAAGCTGTAAACCAAATGGGAGGGACGAACAATAGTAGTACTACTACTGGGCACAGTGACATAACTATGCAAGAGGAAGAAACTAGCCAGGAGGAAGAAGCTAAAACCTACGATTCCATGGAACAGATTTGGAAGGAAATCGATTCGACTTCGACTCCCGCGGCAGGTTTGATGTGTCACTCATTATTGGATGAGAGCTCCATGAACCACGGATTCAACTTCTCTTGCTCTTCAATTCCTTCCCCAGCATGGAATTACTATTACTATGATTCCACCTGGAAAGAGGAAGAAGATCTCAAGCTATGGGTTTCAATGGATGATCCATCTGTTTCCTAGTAGCAGCATGGGGCCGGGGAGATGTGGCCTAAAATTCTACTGCCTAACACACGGTCTCTCCCAATTTTGTCCGTAGAAAATGTAAACTTTTTAGTTGTGTGGTAATCTCTCCATATATATAGCAGAAGGAACTAGGAACTCCATGCCCATGTCTGTGTAACTCATCAAATTAGCATCATCTACGTGTAAGTGTGTTTGTGTAGTTGTAAAATTCTATGGGGGTCTACCCCTATATATGTTTAGGAAACCATGATGGTGTATGTATGTACATGCATAAATAATGTGTTTTCCAAGGCTGGCTAGATAGTTTGTAGTTGCTTGATTACGTATTAATAAATGGATTGTCTTCGTTAGTTGTATCACTTGATTGAGTTGTGGGGTTAAGCGTGCATAAAATTGAAATCCAGCCCATCCCATGCATGTTTCCATGTTCAAGCATCCATGTCAGAAGCCCGTCATTACTTGTGTGTGCATCTCGATTATTACTAAATCGTGTTTCTGTTCTTGTTCAAGCCTCCATAGAAGAAGTCATCTATAGATGTCTGTGTAACTCATCAGAATATAATTAGTATGAAAGTTGAACCTGCCTAGCCTGTTTTGAGAATTATGAACATATTTTCGAATACGATATTCTTCTTCCGAGGCTTGTTATATATATGACTTGAATTGATTTCCTACTTCATGTGGTGCATTGATTGATGAACTGTAATAATCAGCAAATGCCAGCCACGAACATTATTTTCATGCTGTTCAAAACTGTGGGAAATGATACCTGTAATCTAAATGTATCTCTCAACAAACAATTCCTTACATATATGTTTAGCTTGGTTCATGCACGGGATTTTTCAAGCGTTCGAACACTGTTTTTTTTTCCCTATCGCTAGCTATTTATTAGCAGCTACGTGCCTTCATATGCATTGTGTAGCAGGCTGGAAGCTATGTACGTAAATCTGCGTTGATCGATGTAGCAGCTACACCCTTAGAATTGTATTTTTTTTTTTTTTTTAGTATTATCCATATTTTTAACACATTAATTATTTCTCACATATTCAAATACATACAAAATTCATTTATTCCATATGTGGTTAACATCGCTTTCGACTTATCTAAAATTCTTAATAGATTTTTTTATATATTTCTCAACGTGCTATATGTTTTTTTTTTAAAGGTTAACGTGCTATATCTTTATATCATTTTATACTTCTAGCATTCTAACATTTCTTTTATATAATTTCTATGTGCCATATTTCTTAGAGCCGGATATACTGCAAAAGATTTTATTTTTGGGACACAATATATTGTTACCCTTTATTAAGTAGTTGTTTATGAATCCTACTTCGCCGATGATAACAACTGCACGTGGTCGTTTGCAGATACATTCAACATTAATTTCTCTTTAAAAAGAGATTTTTTTTAATTTCTTTTTCTTTTTTCTGATGCTTGATGTTTCGAGAGGTCAGCTTAATTCACCAGTCCCAAGGATGGCTACCTTTTGAATCGAACTGCACATGGTCATTTGCAGATACATTCAACATTAATTTCTCTTTAAAAAGAGATTTTTTTTAATTTCTTTTTCTTTTTTCTGATGCTTG
>JAXCLR010000063.1:50977143-50994088 GCA_035584095.1 Annona squamosa | reverse complement strand
TGTTTATAAAATTATTTTTCAAAAAAAAATAAAAAAATATATATTTTTTGACCGGTCGCAAATCACCGGATTTGCGATCGGTCGTAAAAGATCAGGCCTCGACAAACTTAATTATGATAAGAGGGTCACTCTCCATTTTTACCAATTGGAGCCCCATGTCTCTGCCCCAACCAGGGTACGTTTGGGGTTGTGCATAATAAAAAAATTTATAAAATGAGACGGAAAAGAATATTTTGAGAATTGTATAATTATTTAGAATGATAAGAATAAAGTTAGAATAAATAGGTATGACATAAGATAATTGGTAAGAAAAATAATAAAAATATAGAAGTAAAAATAAAAAGACATGATTATTATTTAATAGAAAATTGTTCTCCAAATCTGCCCTACCATCAGAGAGCCACGACTTCCATATTTTGAGCTTCCTTAATGCCTTCTCTTTTCCAACTTTCAGCTGCTAGAAAACGACCCCTATCATCCCTTAGGATAGTGCCGTAGACGGTGCACTGACCCCGGAAATGCCTCTTGCTGTCCACATTCATCTTTACACGGCCATGGGCTGGTTTTCATATCTTTCTTAATCAACACTGTAATGATTTTTTTGGCTTTCAATTTGGACGATCCCAACTTTCTTAATTAGTGTAGTTTCCAAACTTCATATTCGATTTCCATCCAAAAAAAACCTCATTTTCAATAACCAAATTATTTGATCAGCTAAAATTTAATTTAAAAACACCCGACACGCTCAACAAGCTTTATATCTTACTCAGCTTCGTCACAAAATAAACTCATAAAAATAGCCAAAAAACTAGATAGT
This sequence comes from Annona squamosa, assembly GCA_035584095.1. Taxonomy (NCBI): domain Eukaryota; kingdom Viridiplantae; phylum Streptophyta; class Magnoliopsida; order Magnoliales; family Annonaceae; genus Annona; species Annona squamosa. Next base: position 50,993,271 of record JAXCLR010000063.1, on the reverse strand, counting down.
AGCTAGCACGGAAATTGTAAATCGCCATTTTTTGTAGATGATTGCATATATACGTGTGGCGACCATATCTAGCTAGGAAAAGCTCAGCTTCTCCTTTTTTTTCTTTTTTTCTTTTTTGTTTCCTTCTTCTTTTTGGCTCAGCTTCGAAGCATGCATATTGCTGCAGAGGTTATTGCATCATGTACGTACTTCTCATAGGCACTACGTTTTTTTAAAAAAATAGTATACGCTACGCACCTGATGATGCACAATAACATGCAGTAAGATTTAACCATTTTTAATCCGACATGTAAGAATGAATCAGCTTAGTCTGTGAGGCCGAAATCCTATTAAATGTCGGCAGTCCCTTAAATGGCCGCGTGCAAGTCACCAGTGCGTGGCAAGACCTGTTGAAGCGCATTTGGAGCTTTCTTTTGATCTACGAAGGCAAATATGTAATATACGCTTGTTGTCTTCTGGATACGGAACTAGTAAAAGTCTGCTATATGGTTGACTAATAATATACTAATGAATACGAGTTGTTGGCCTCCAGCTTTATTTCAAAACTAGGCATAGTAACAGGGGGTGGTTAGTTTTTTTTTTTTTTGATAAAAGGTGGTTAGTTTTAAGAGGAGCCAAAAAAGATAAAAGAGAATAAACAAAACATTCCATGACTGTGAGCCACGTACGTCTACGACACTATGTCCTGCACCAGTTAAAAAACCTTCAACCTGGTCAGTAGTCACAGGAACTATATATATGTATAAGCTAGCTTTGGACAAAAGGAACATGGACTATGGACGTATCAAGTTCCTCTCTCAGTTCATGGATGATCACAACCGCATGACTAGAGATCACATGATCAACCAGAAATCTAGGGGTTTTGAAATGATCTATCAACCCTTCTCCATCAAACTTTCTGCTGGATTAATGAGGCAAGCATGCATGGAATCCACTTCAAAGAATAATCAACACCTGCCTTCATTGTATCTTGGAATGTAGTAGGTAGGAGCTGCATTTTTTGTTGGTGTTTCCAGAAGGGTTTGTCTGGATTGTTGTACACACTAATCTATAGCCCTTCGATTCCAAGTTGTTGAATTTTGACTCGTACATTAAATTGCTCATGTATTGATACCCAAAAAAAAAAAAAAAAAAAGCTCATTTGTACAAGCAGACAAAGAAGTGGTGGAACTGCTACTCAGATGGTGGGCCATATGATGGAGATCACCATTCTAAGAAGGGTTCAAATTCTATACAACTGGTTCGTGGAAATAAATTCATGTATGCTGTTAGGGGCCCGCCTTGATAATTATATAAAACACAGGGCCTATTACATTTAGAATCATTTATATAATTAAAAAGCTAAGTTTTATATGAGTCAAGTATTTTCATGGACCATGAATCTAACTTAGGGCAGTTGGCTCACACGGGGCGTGCGTGCCCACCTGCCGGGATTCGATTCCTGCTGTCAGCAGAATTGCCATTGAGCAGTTGGACTCTGGCAAAAATTAAAAAAATATATTTGCATGGACCCATCTAATAAAAAATATAACGTGTATTTAAAAAGTAATAAAACTTTTAGTTAAAAAGTTCTTCAAATAGGAAAAAATGATATAATATAATATGATAATAATGATGAACAAAGAAAATAAAGTTAAAATTAGTTATATAAGTAATTATATAGAAATGATTAAAAAATAGTATGTTGTATAGGAAGATGTAAAGAAATATTTTAAAAAATAGAATACTTGTGGAGACTAAAAAATTTTAATATTAAATTAATGTAATAAAATTATAATATGATAATAATAATGAACAAAAAGAATAAAGTTAAAATTAGTTATATAAGCATTCATATAGAAATGATTAAAAAATAGAATGTTGTATAGGAAGATGTAAAGAAATATTTTAAAAAATAGAATACTTGTAGAGACTAAAAAATTTTAATATTAAATTAATGTAATAAAATTATTTGATCTATATACTAATTTTAAAACTATTAATTTAACATTTATACCATTTAAAATATTCTTCTTAGATAGATAAATAAGTCTATAAATTATCATAACATTTTAATGTATTTGTAAATGTATCAAAGTGATTTACAACTTTTTTATAGGATTGTATGCGGTTATAGCCAACCAACCCAAGACTTTGAGAAAAATAATTTTTTGCAACATGATAAAATAAATGTTGGGAAATAAAATCATCACTTTAATTTTAATTTCATAGTGAAAGTGCATGGGCGCAAATAGAGAGATTCCATGAATAGATTTCTACAAAACTAATTCCGTGGAATTAAAACCCTTCTAGGAATGCATAGGAATGTTGATGTTCATCGGATTTAGGGGCGCTTGGTTTCAGGCATGCATTCATCAAATTCCATTTTCTACTGCTAATGAATGAATATTCATTTCCTCTATCATCAGGGAACCTGCTTTGCCTCCTCCTGCGCATGATGTAAACACAGTCAATGCACCCACCAGCTGGCAAGGGAATCCAAACATTTCTAGACCCTGTTGCTAAGCAAGAATGATGATGAGAGCTTGACCCAACAGAATGGCACCCTCCAAAAAGCACAAGCTCTCTTCAGTCAGGCCATGTCCCCTTGTGATTATCTTAGTAGCCCACTGATGATGTGGGGTGAAGTTGACCATCGAAATGGACGTATCTAGAATTCTTTTGTTAAAATCAAATGCCAGTACTACAGGAGCACTACAACAAAATTTATTATATGTGGCCACCTTTTCTTTACAATTTGATTTTTGCTAACTTAAATTTTCTCATTATAAGTTCAAATTTGGTTGCTAAAAAAACTTAATTGCCAATATTTTGTCACATATGCAAAAAGCCGCCGCTGAGAAGAAATGTCACCGCCAATAATTTATAAATTTTGTGCTCAGACAATTAAAATTTGATTTAGTTGCCCAAATATCGTTATAAGCAAGAAAAATTTTTCTTACGTACAAACATATCAATATAAGCAAGGAAAATTGCCAAAAAGGTATTTCCCTATATTTTGTAATCCAATTTTAATTTATCTGCACTTAGTATCCAAAACTGCTAGATTCTATATTAATTGGAGCTAAAGTTTTATACAATACTATCATAAAAAGTTTCATCCAATACTATTTATGAGTAAATTTTAAACGTTGCTTTAAAAATTACTTTGAGCTACACTTCATATAAAAGTGACTAAATTTAAATTAATGTCACTATTTAAAACAATCAAATATTTGTAGCTAAATAATTAATTGTTACTAAAATAGATCTAATACATCCAATACTACAAGAAAGTTGATTTTTTTTTAAGAACGCATGAAAATTGATTTTTACAAACCCTTATTAGCAACAAAAAATCTTTATTAACAAAATAGGTATATATAAGAAAAATTCTCTTTCTTATGATAATACTTCTAGAATCAAGAAAAAATTTTCTTTACTTATGTTGATGCTCTCATTAAGCAAGAAAAAATTTTCTTTCATATTACAATGCTTTTAATACCAAAACGAAATTTTGGTTGTATAAAAATTATAAATTAGTGGTAACTAAATTTATTCTTCGTAGTTGTTATATGGCATTTTTTTAACAGTAAAATTTTAAGTTTTTAAATGGAAATTTTGGTTGCTAAAAACTAGGATTTTGTAATGCAAATATATATTATATGCAACTAAAATTTAACAACAAAAATGAAATTTGTTGGGTGGAGCAATAAGTACAGTGAGAATTTTCATTGACATACATTCAACCCTGCAATGGATTTCAGTTTGGACAACAAATTTTGTTAGCAATATTGTTGCATGCTGATGTCTATCACCAACCAATGTGCTATCAATGCTCTCAGCATTTCGTTGCCCAAAAAACAATTTGCTGCAGTGGTTGTCGGAAATGCGTGCAGTTGTTAGTGCAGGGTGCCTACTCCCATTTGCTGTAGTTTTTAATTGACTGCGATCCTATGCTCCTCCCAGCATACACCTATTTATTTTTTATTTTTTTTCAAAATTCTTTTACAATAGTATTAATCTATATGTATTTAATATGTATATAAATTTTTATCATTTTTGTGGTATTTTATATTTTTATTTTTATTTTTGAAAATCAGTGGTATTTTAGGTAATTTTAAATCACTAAAATGCCACTGATTTTAAAAAATTCGAAATAAATATCTAAAAATATATGAAAATGGTAAAAATTGGTGCATATGTTAAATACACTTAAGTTAACAAGTTCATGAAAAAAAATTTAAAAAAAATAAAACAAAATAGGTGCATGCGCCCGGGAGCATGCAGCACTGCATGCTCTCGGTAGCATAGGATCGCTATCGAAAATTTCCTTTTTAATAGTTATCTCACTTATCTGCATCCATTAAATAGCCATCAAATACTCCGATGATAGCTACCTATCTAGGACAGTCGGCTTTCTATATATTATTTTATTATATGATATCAATATAATTTTTTATAGAACATATTAAAATATTTAAAATAAAATATTATTCTATATCATAATAAACCATACAACTTTATGTATCTTATAAAAATAAAATATATAAGATAAATATACTAGTATAACAAAAAATACCCTTAAAATATTTTTAACATATTTTCACAACAAATAGACTAAGTTGGTGTGTTTCAGAACATATGAATTTTCACCATAAATATTTTTAAAAATAAATTTCTAATAATTTCAATAAAACTCGTTAAAAAATTATCTTTAAAATACTTATGGTGGAAATTTGTAAGATATGAAAAAGTCAAATTAATTCATTTAATGCAATTAATATGTTAAAAATGTTTTAAAGGTATTTTCTTAAATATTTTTAAGAGATAAGAAAATTACTTGCAAAAACTTTGCTTGTGAAAATTTGAAATTTTTAAAAAAACCAAATTTATTTATTTAATAAGAGAAATATTTCAAAAAAAAACATTTTTAAGGTACTTTGGTGTATTTTCTTATTATATTATAAGAAATTAATTTCTATAATATTTATGGTAAGAATTAGTAAAATAGGGAAGACACCTATGAATTCCATTAATGAAGGAATGTTTAGAAATAAAATTTCCATTTGATGTATTTTTTACAATTTTTACTTTTTTGTTTATTAATATATTTAATTATGCATAAATTGTACTATATCATATTTTACAATGTTATATAATCTACTATAACATATATCATTAAAAATAGTATATGGGATTTCAGGGTTTGCTTCAATGCATCTAGCTAGAAATCCAATTTTTTATTATTTTTTTGAAAATATTTTTTACAAAATTCTTAATTTAGGTGTATTTACTCTATGATCCATGGTAAAAATACAGGTTTTACCATTTTTGGAAATGTGTATATATTTTTTAAAAAAAATTGAAAATAAGGGCAATTTATTTATTTAAAAAGTACCAAAATTCCTCTTTTTAAAAATCAAAATATATATACATGTTTTCAAAAAATGATAAAATTTGAAATATATATTAAATATATATATAGATTAAGAGTTTTATAAAAGAAAATTTCAATAATAATAATAAATAAATTGAGTTTTTAGTGGAACGCATTGAAATTCTTGTTGCATTGAAACATTCTCTTAGAAAGCCGGTGGTCATCAACTTTCTTAGATAGTTTGCAAAACTATATTGGGTAGGGGAAATATACCATGTTGCCATATAAATGTAAAATTTTTCAAAATTTTGTAACATAGATACAAGACTTTTGAAATAGTTAATACAAATACAAATGTTTTACTCTTTGAATGTCAAGAATACTAGAACCCTACTGATCATAAAAAAATACAAATCTTCTTTTAAATTAGTATTCCTTTCGTAAACAGTAGGATTGCAAGTGCCACACCCACTAAGGCTATTTAACAACTTATCAAATGCTCGCATATGTGAGTGATGGGTAATTTACAAATATGCCTCCAAAGTTTAACGCTAATTACATATATGCCATTATTTTCACGAATCGCATATTACACTTACAAAGTTAACATAAATTACATGTGTGCCCCTATGAACGGTTGAAATTTAACAACTTTTAAATAAAAATATGATTTGCAAATATGACCCCATAGTTTGACGTTAATCGCAAATATGCCCCCAGAGTTTGACGCTAATTGCTGATATACCACATTATTTTACAAATTGGATATTATCCTCATAAAGTTTCACCAAAATTACTTGCATATCTATGACACATTTTTGCTACCAAACGTACAGTAAAATTTAAGATAATGATGAAAATGACTCAGTTGTGCAGGTGGAAAGAGATAACATTTACCAATTAACATGAGTGTTTTATAAACTCCTTCCACCTACATAATTAGGTGTTTTAGAGATTACGAGTTTCTAATATAGCTTCAAATAGAGTTCTTTTGGTCATTATTCAAAATTTTAAAGTACGTTTGGCAACAAAAAGGTGTTATAGGCACACAAATAATTTTTGCAAAATTTCGTGGGCATAATATGTAATTCATGAAACAATTGAGGCATATTTGCAATTAATATCAAACTATGGAGGCATATTTGCAAATTATATTTTTTATTTAATAGTCATTAAATTTCAAACTTTAACAAGGTATACATGCAATTTATGTGAAATTTTAAAGAACAGTATGTAATTCGTGAAATAATAAGCGTAAATATGCAATTAACGTCAAACTATGGAGGCATATTTGCAAATTACCCATGCGTGATCAGGCCTACCACATATAAGGAAGAACATTGCCGCAACCTGTACAGACACCACGTGTACGCGTACCACTCACTTGTTGTGAATGTTCCAACCCTCGATTTCAGGATTTCGGAATATTCCGGCACTCAATTGTTTGGCACCCAAAATATAAAACCAAGTCTATAGTTGTCTTACACTTTTCTTAATATCCATTTCTGCATGCTTATTAAAGTTCAAAATCGTTTTAATAGCCATTCTTTTTCAGTTGAAGGCTGGACCACTAAAACTCAATGCAGGGTTTCCGCAAGGGGAAAGAAAGAAGAAAAAAAAAAAAACGATGTATGGTCACCTTCTTCTTCGCCCTGCGACTGGAAAAGAAATTTATTTTTTACTTTTAAAATATTTATACATGTGTAATGGTCATCTATATTTTGACCATGTGAAATATGACAATTTTTATTTTATTCCATTTTTTTCTTATTTTTGAAAATCAATAAAGACACATGAGCCCGGCGCATGTAGAGTATGCCCGATTTGTTTACTTTTAAAAATAAATAAAAATATTTAGTAAATTCAAAAAAATTTCAAATTTTATAGGACAAAAGATATTTGTGAGGTCTAAACATTTATTAAAAATATTTTAAAATAAAAAATAAATATTTTTCGGCTGCCCATAAATCACCTACTCAAATAGGGAGTCCAACTTGGATACGATAAGTTCGGTCTACCCTTAATTTATTTTCAAAAACTTCTTCCCTACTTTATTTTAAATTTGGTCGATTCTAAACATACTCTTTCCTTTTCTAAGGTTGGTTCAAATTACGGTTCCAAATCAATTCTTTACATTAGTCTTTATATTAATTTGAAAACATAATTTTAACATAAATTTTACTTAGAAACTTATAATCAATATAATAATAATATAGTTTTAAAATGCATTTATTAGATATAATAAATAATAAATTAATTAAACAAGTTTTTATATTTTAAAATATATATTTTACATCTTCAAAAATGTAGTATTTCATAAAAGATATATATTCAAATCTTCAAAAATGTAGTGTATTTCATAAAAGATATATATTCAAATCTTCAAAAATGTAGTGTATTTCATAAAAGAGAAATTGAATATATATATATATATATAAGAGTTGTTCCGGTGCGGCGCAATTGCACCGGAACAGCTGTGCATATATCAAAAAATAGGCCCACATATATTAGAATATAATGAAACTTTATACAATCATTTATTTATATATAAATTTTATAACAAATGGTTTACATATAAAAAAATCACTTTAAAGTTATTATTTACATGAAACTATTTTATTATGTTAAATTTGTACCATTTTCAGATAAGGTTCATACACATATGCGATTTGGATGAAAATTAGTATGGTAATAAAATACATGATTCTAAATATAATATGTAGAATAGATTATAATTTTATGATTATATGGGGCTCATTTTGGCGCAATTGCACCATTCGTTGAACCTGAATATTTATATATATATATATATATATATATATATATATATTGGTAATTCGGGTTAATTCTAGGTTCTCATATTTTGGAACCTATCCTACCTTAATTATATTAGATTATTTTTAATTTGGAACTTTTCTTACCTAGGCTACTCAACGGTTCATATTATAAGTATCCCACCTGAGTGGCACCACTACACTTGAAACCTCTTCTTCTTTTAATTGATCATGACACATCAACTTGTCATGCGTGACATGCTTCAAGTTTGTGTATACTAGCTAGCAATCCGATTCTATCACCTGATGTATGCTCAGCTCCCAATTCCTCCTCTCCGTACAATTTCAAAAACACTAAAAACAACTCTTCAGCTTCTAAACAGTATATATTGTGATGTCATGCGTGACATGCGTGCAGCTGCTCCATGCTCAACCCACCCAGTCCCCCCCCTGTTATTCTCTATCTGTATATAAATTAGAAATTGCAAACAACTTCAGCCGTCCGTTTGTTATTTTAATCTTTTGGGCATATCATTTTGTCACCGTGGATCGTGATGGGCAGCTAATGCTAGTTACATCAAGCTGATGTTTTATATTACCCAGGAAATTTCGGAGGACTTTCCTAAGGTGTGGTCTCATCGGCCTCCCCTTTCAAAGAATCCACACCCCAGAACTCTTTTCTGCTCACTTTATGGAGAATAATTAAAGAGCCGACCGTAATCAAAAAAAACCACGAAACCCAAGAGAAGGACCACGGCTCCAGAGATATTGATGAAAAATGAGAAGATGGCAGAATCTGTTTGTAACCCTGTCGTTGGGTTAATATAATATAAGATACGTAAGATATGAAATCAGCAGCATGCGGTGCATATGAGCATTTATGATTATGTAGGAAGGCGGTGAGGGGTGGCGCATCAAACAAACACTAGGGAATGGGAGAACGCAGGGAGAACGCGGATTTGTTGACCATCGTTAGCAGTTAGTGCAATAGCTTCACTGAAAATGGGAGGGGGTTGCTTTTAAGAATCCGATTGGTTAGATGCTTCAAATCGCTTTGATTCCATGGAAAGGCCCTTCGATCACTTTGATGGAGTTGGATCATTGTCCCACTGTTTGGGCCATCTTCGGACTTTGCTATTTTTCTAGCAACCAGTATTTTTCTAGTCTGTGTGGATGGAAGTGTAATTCATCTATACGTTTGTTTCGGTAAAATTATTTTGAAGGAACTGCAATAAGAACAGAATAGGACTTTAATGAAAAGTAAGGAAGAGACATCAAAAAAGTAAATAATAATCTGAAAGAAATTAAGATAGTTTTCATGCATACTCATAAATTTTGGAAAGAAAATAAGATAATTTTCATATATACTCATAAATTTTGACCTAAATTCGAGTTTTGAAATTTCTTTTTATCCCAGTAATTGTATCCACAGTTCCTCTCCAACCCAGGCCGTTAGGTTGAGGAGGAACGGTCGTTATCGTACATTTTAATTGACTAATATACCCATGTAATTCACTGCTCTAATGTAGGCGATAGTGGGTAGCGCTAATGGCGAGAGGAGAACCAGGAGAAAATAGAGATGAACGTGATGGAGAGGCTGGTGGGTTGGCCTCCGTTAACGGTGGCCAGAGATAACAACGGCACAGCAACGATCAGAGATGATGGGAGAAAAATTAGGGCAGATACGACTTAGGAAATTTGAGAGAGGAATTAAGAGCGGTTTTGGATTCACGCCGTTGGTTAATTTTCTTAAGAGTTCCGCATCAGATGCTTATTTTAATTGCTGATTTGGGGTGATTGACTAAAATTTGCGATGGGGCAAATTTTGACGATGGATATGGGCAGCATCGCAGTTGTGGGGAAGATATTCAATATCGAATCGATTGGCAGTCACTACCGCTAGCCCTGGAGAGCGCCACAGCAGCTTGTGGATGTGGATTTAAAGAAGATTGGTGCGATGTCAACCATGAGCTCAGAGAACATCAGAGAGATCTAAGATTGGGAATAAATTCTCCGTCGGTTTCTTGCATCGGCCAATGATGGATTCTGAAAACCGATCGACGACAGCCTCCTTTGCAATTCTGCAAAGCAAATCTCCCTCACCGATTCTGATGCGACAAATCCGTGGTTGCAGAGCACCCACTCGTTGGAGAAGAGTGTCTTCATGGTGGTTCTAGAAGAATTCCGACATGGTCGAGAGCTGATTTCCTCATTGTTTTTTAGATTTCGATGCAATTCTTCGCATACACCGATGGAATCATGCGCTCTACAATTTCGGTTGCTATATTTCAAAATAAACACTGGCAAAAATTCCTTTCTAGATTCGGCAAATTCCATTAAATTTGAGCCAAGCAGCAGCGCCTCTTTTTTACTGCAATCAATCTCACGACGAATAGCCATGGAAGCTAACAGGCTAGTGTTGTTGAAGTCAAATGGGAAGAAGGTGTAGGTAGGTAATATAGACATTTTTAAAATATAAAGGGTATGTTTGGTAACGATTAAAATTTTTAATGAAAAATTTTAGAGAGTAAAAGTTGTTAAATGATATAATATGATAGGGGTAATGATGAGTAGTAAAGAAGATAAAGTTAAAATAAATAAGTTAGTTACGCGAGTAATTTTATAGAAATGAGTAAAAAGTAGGATAGTTGTATAGAAAAATATGAAAAAATATGATAGTTGTGGAGAGTGAAAAGTTTTAGATTGAAAAATTTTAACTTAAAATTTTCTATTAAATGCCAAACACACCCAAAAATTAAAAATTTGAAAATTTTCATAAAGCTTAACAACTAAGTATAACAAGAATTCTAAGAAAATTTTGTTATTATATAGGGAATTATGGTCAAAACCAATAGGTATATTTGGGAATTCCCCAAGAATTAAAAGATGATTAAATGTTGCCTATGATTTCTCATGTCATTTTTTAGATTGGTATTTGCATAATTCTTTTTTGGATTAATTTCAAATATACCTACTATATTTGTCCTTAATTATAAATACACCCACTAAGTATAGATGAAATTTCATCAATATCCTTTCCATCAGCTATAATTAAAAATTATTGTTATTCATCACATGAAATATCTAAAATGTCTCTTATTATTTAATAATAATAATTGGTCAACTACAATAGAAGTTAAATAATGTAATGGAACACATCTGATGTAAGAGAAAAATTAGACAAAATAAGTCTTAACAGTTTAGATGTTATATCAATTACAATAAATGTTAGATCAATTAGTGGCATTTTGAAAATTTAAAATTATTAAATGTCCATTACTGTCATAATGGGAATATTTGAAATTAATGAAATACTTAATAGGTATATGTGAAAGTTTTCAAACTTAGTGGTATATTTGTAATTAAGGGTAAACATAGTGGATATATTTAAAATTAACCTTTCTTTTTTTGGATTAGTATTTATAGAACGTGACAAACAAAGGGGACTTACGGCGGCGACTCGGGCCGTGGCGATTTCAAATCTCATTCTAATTGAAGAAAACAACGAATAAAAATAATCGAAGTTCTCACTCACTTGCTGAGAACAGCCAAAATGTATGAATATTATAATATATAGTTATACACAATATTTACATTATTTAATCCAACTATTTTGAATTTATTGTCACAACAACTTCCGCTACAACCAAGCTCCTTAACTTGGTCATTAGACTCGTTACTAAGTAGCTAAGAAGTACAAATGAAAATGCAGTTAGATGTTTCTTATAAAAAAAAAAAATCGATTGTTAAGTTTACCCCTCAATTATCTTGTCACATTTATTTCAGTATCCCATTTTATTCTTAGTGTCTGAATCCATTGCTTCATTGCTTATATTTCACTTCTCCAAGAAGCAGCGATAATGCTGCAATGTCCCCAATGCACCAAGCTTTTTCTTCTGTTTAACTTGAATTTTTACATGCAAAACTCTTTTTAACTTTTTTAACTTGAATTTTTTTTTTCAACCTCAAAAGTAATTTCAGGCATCGTTTCAAACTTATGATCTTATCTAATCAAGTAAATTTAACAAATGACACTTGACACATTTTCAAATTTTAACAATTAACCGTGAGCTTAAGGCCTTCCTAATTCTCATCTATCTCAAAACTAAATTGCGTTATTAAAATCATTTTAATAACTCAGAAAATAATGGTTTTTTTTGTGTACATATTTACATCCATCTCAATTAGTATCACAATTACATCCTAAGACATTCTCACAATTTTTCCTAAACATGCTTACAAATTTCCTACTTTTACGAGAGAAAACGCCAACAATATATTCCAATTAATCCTCTCGGGGACACTCATATAAGGAGAATTAACACCTCCACGTTTTTCCATCAAAAAAAAAAAAAAAAAACCGCCTCCACGTTTCGAAACCCCGTCTCCCTGAAGGGAGCTGAGGAAGTTACATGCCAAAAAACAATGGTTTTATTTCTTATAATCTCGTCATTTTCAACCAATGCTCATTAATTAGTAACCCTACGGATGCATCTAACGTGGCCTAATCCTTTCTCTAGTTAGTTATAACTCCACATCTGTTCGGGGAAGAGCTACAAACCTACAGCCAATACCGATCCCAAACGAAGAACAATGGCAGACGCCAGACTTCTGCCATATCTTCCCCAATGGATCCTCGCTTAATAATATTTTAAAACTGATTGTCAGGATCCCCAGAATGCAACACACAGTACTAGAGCGCAGACGCGAAGAAAATAGAGCACAAGCTGGCTAAGGAGGGGGAATTACGAATAGATCCTAACATTGAAACAACAAGGGATACATTCACAAGGGAAATCAAAGCTCTTTTTTTTTATTATTATTATCTGAAATGAAAGCTTTTAATTGCACTTTTGGCAAGCACAAACACGGATGAGGCATACGCATAAAACCCGTTGTGCCAGAGTGCACTAGTAATGGATGGAGAAGACCCAAAAAAAAAACATAAAAATCCATTTGCAAAGGCCGTTAGTCTTGTATGGAAACATTCATCACGTAAGTCTCTACTAAATTCAATTTTATTCAATCCACGCAAATAATTTATAAGTCCATTCGAATAGTTTGCCGCATTTAAAAGAGGTTAAACTTCTCGCCAACTGAAAGTCAGGATAGCTGGATAGGTTGATTTTTCTTGCATCTTAGACTTGTTAATAGAGAATGGTTAAGTGGGGAAACTGAAATCACAATCATGTAATTCATAATTCAAAATTCAAAATTATGTGATTACAACATTAATTCTGCAATGCCGTACAGAAAGGGCTACAATAGAAGAAGCTATAGGGACTAATAGTACAAAATTCTGTTGCAATCGGCATCCGATTCTCACTACCTGAGGAACATCCATTAACTGTTAAATCAAATGGGAACTGATCCATAGAACACTACCTCCGCTGGTCCTGTCATGTAGACATGATTGTCTTCCTCCCGCCAGTCAATCTCTAGTGGCCCACCAGGTAAATCAACTGTGCATTTCTGTTACAATGGTAGATAAGAATAATTGAATCAAAAGCAAAATATGGATTCACATGAATTAGATGAGGTCACTATACATAAAACACACCCAAAACTTACCCTCTCAGAACGACCCTCGAGAACTGCAGCAACCACCACAGCACAAGCCCCCGTTCCACATGCTAGTGTTGCCCCTGCAAATCAGGTCTTGTTAATTGACTCCCTCCTTTTTTTCGTTTGAAAGAACCATATAAAAAGTATATATATATATATACACACACACACACATACACATAAATACACTACAACTGATAAGAGTGCACCATACAGATTGAAGACTTTTTTATGTAAAAATATTTTGTTTTTTGGGAGACGCAAGCAAACTAATTTCTTGGTATTCGCATTATGTTATAAAAAGGAAATGCAGATACAGAAGAAAGTTGTGTTCAAATTGCAGCTAGGCAAACAAAAGCGAGAGGGTGGACCCTATGCAAAATCCACAAGCTAGAAAATGCAATAGGCTTATGCTTAACAATGATAAAAACCTTTTATCAAAAAAAAAAACAATGATAAAAACCAACTCATAATCAACAATTAACAATCCCCTAACCCATTGAAAGTTCAAAAAGTGCACAAATATGTTTCAATAAGGGCAAGTAGACTGGGCTCAACATGTACAACAAAGTACCATCTATGAAATTGGCAAAGCAACTTACAAGAGACTTAATCTATCAAGCAGGGTTGACATTTATAATTTGGTTCAGGAATAGGGTCACTTTAATAATCAGACATAGCAAATGGACAGAATAGAAGAAAAGGTGGTCTATGGTATCTTCATTCAATGTACATGTGTAACATGTCTGATTATGCTGGGTACACTGAACAATCAAGTCAGTAGCAAGACAATTCCAATTGGACAGCCTTATTTGAAAATATATGCAGCAACAGAGCCTAAGAAAGTTCCTTTGTTAGAAGACTTGAAAGTATTAAAACTTTCAACATACAAGGACAAAAAGTAACCAGGCCTAATCATCGACTCAAATTCACATCTACTAATTACAGTCAATAACAGAAAAAGGAAAATGATTTGATCAAAATTCCAATAATGATTTCAGAAGTCATAAAAGGTAATTCCTACCAGCACCACGCTCCCAAACACGCATTTTCAGGTGCGAACGAGAGAAAATCTGCACAAATTCTGCACAACAAAGATCATTTTTAAGACAGGAACCACAAGTAGAATTTTACTCTGTAATATACTAGGAAACTTAAAACAGTCATAAACCTAAACTTCAGATTGACTATGAATAGCCATGTTGTATTCACACAAATATCCAGCCAAGCCATCACTCGCTTAAAAATTAGCTACTGCAAGTGGATTGTGAATTAAGTTGTTAGGAATAACATTGCAGTTCCAATAACGTGAGGACTTTATTAACCAGGGTGGTGCAAAATGGAAACAAATCATTATCATGTCATGTAGCTTCCATGAGATAACCACTAATTCATACAACTCTCAATGGGAGTGCACAACTGTTCTTTCCATACCAGCTCCATATGGCATGATGATGAAATTACAAACAATTAAGTTCAAAATATTTTGAAACTTATATGCAAAGATAGAGAGCATACGCCATATTGAAAACAAGGAGCATTTTCAACCAAAGATACAATATGTTTCACTAAAAAGAATAGCAAGTTGCACAAAAATCAGTTCACTACCTCCCATATGATGATGTGGACCTTCACACAAACACAAAGATGGGATGGAAAGCTAAAATATTTGAGGCAAAGAACACGTAATTGACCCATATCAATAACAGACTGATAAAATGTTAAAAAGCTTGTAGTTTCAAAAAGCCATACTATAATCTAAGTAAAAACAAAGTACAACATCTAACATCTAATTATCCATTTCGCATTCAGAATATTAATTCTATCTGTGACCAGCATATTCAAAGCTTGCACTTGATTTCAAATTATTGACTACCTCAATGCATATGTAACTGCAATTCGTCAACAGCTCAACAGGAAGACATTAAACTGACCTGTATTAGTTCGAGAAGGAAACACTTTGTTGTTCTCAAACTTTGGGCCAATGTCTTCCAACTTCAATTCATCAACCCGCAAAGCCTGTACAAAGCTATAATGAGGAATTGACCAGGCTAACAGGCATAATTGAAGTCAACAGGCAATGGTGACATTAATGCTTCGGGAGAAGCAGCAAGATTACATGCTTGCATACTTTTCAGTACGTCTCATTCCTTGGAATCAAGGTATTCTGACACGTTACTCAAAGGGAAAATGTGAATACCCTTACTTACCTCCACTCCTAACTCCTTGGATAACAAAAATTCTACCGGAAATAAAGTTCAAGTAAATTTTCATTCCGAGCATATCAAAATCATCAGTGATAAAGGAAACAGTCAAAAATAACATTAAAAAAAAAAAAAAAAAAAAAAAAAAAAAAAAAAAGGAGGTAGCTTAAGGAATGAAATTCAGATGTTAAATCATTTGTCTAAAAAATAAGTTTTCCCTGCCAGC
>JAXCLR010000063.1:50951091-50963575 GCA_035584095.1 Annona squamosa | reverse complement strand
CAAAATTGAAACCAATAATTGTATTATATATATATATATATATATATAATTTTTTTGATAAGACCATCTGGTCATGTTCGATAACAGGTGAAAGCAAACCAAAAATTAAAAAATTAAAAAAATTTCGTACTCTTTTTCTTTGACGGAGAATTTCTCACTCTTTTTAACATTCCTACTTCCTAACTTTACCTCTTACCAAACGCATTTCAACAAAATTGGATCAGTCAATAAGGTTTGAAAGCAATCCATTAAGCAGATCTGAAAGCAATTTGTTTGAGAGCAAGCGGAAAAGTGTGGATAAAAAAAATTATAGAAATGGATTAGGAAAATCCATGCACCGTCCTGTGGAGGCAGGATACGGCACAGGTGATCTCACGTCAGGCATATGTGTGAATTTCAAGAGGAATAAATGGGAATTGTGGATGGCGTGGGTAAACTGGTAGCATGGATTGTACTCAACGTAGGCGTAGATGGTGCATGGAGGCGGTGCATGGCGCAGCTAATCCCACATCAGGCATATAAGTGAATTTCAGAATGGGAATTGTAGGTGACGTGGGCAAACCGATACCATGTACTGGTCAAACACGCCAGAAAAACATATTTATGAAAAAATTAAAAAAAAAAAAGTATTGCATGTGGGCTAAAAGTGATGCCATCACACGTAATCATTATCCTTATTTCTCACAAGTTTATTTCCGATGTATTTAGTAAGTGACAAAACTTTTGAATAAATTTTTTTTTGTAAAAATTTTAAAATATAAAAAAATAATATAATATTATAAGGATAATGATGAAAAGTAAAAAAAATCAAGTTAAAATTAATATGTTAGTTACCAACTTCCACAGACACATGTGATAAGGAATAATGGTTCCCTTAGTGGACGTCCTCAGCTAGAAAACGATGCATGATCAGTTGTGTCCTCTTTTGAAAATTTACTAGGGCTTTGTCTTCTTTGTAATTTAAGTAGAGCTTGTTGTTTCTTTATAAGTTAGATAGGAGCTTATTGTTTCTCTTGGGCTTGATTATAACATTAGAAATGAGTTATAATATGCATACCTAATTAAAAGTACATATGTTAGTTGTATAAATAATTACATATAAATAATTAAAATGTAGAGTAGTTGCATAGACACGTGAAAAATAATTTTAAAATACGATAATTGTAGAGAATAAATGATTTTAAACTGAAAAGTTTTGGATACAAACAAGACATTTTCTTAAATATATCTACTGCGTTTTCCCAAATATACTCACTGTATTTTCAAAATCCTAAATATATCCATTATGTTTGCAATTAATCTTAAAAGTACCTAATTCGTGAGTTAACGTCGATAATTAATATGTGAAATTACTAATATGTCCATCAAATTTTGAATATAATTGAAAATTCGAATGTCATAACTCACAAATGCTCTAATTGCATATGAGTTTTAAATTTAGAGAGTCTTAGTTTTATTTTATTTCACTTCTTGTTATTTTATAAGAGCGGTATTTTGGACATTTATAAAAATTTAACTAATTATTTTTAACAAAATGGGCATTTTTAAAATTCACTACAAGCGTCACAAGTATATCTGAGATTTTGAAAATATAATGGATATATTTTGAATTTGGATATATTTTGAATTAAAGTAAAACATAACAAGTATGTTTGAAAAAAGTCCAATAAAAAAGCATATCCTAAAAATTTAAGTTGTTTTATTCTTATTGTTTTATGTCTAATTATTACGGTTTACAATATCATGCCACTTTTTTGAAACTCTTCGATGATTTATTTCTTTTTCTTTCGGTTCTTTCCCATCATATCCTCTCATGAATGTACATCGCTGTCAAGAATCTACGAAATATATGCACTTCCCCGCACGAATAATCTCATGCGTGTTAAAGAAAAAAAAAAAAAAAGGAAAAGCTCCTATTGTAAAGAGTTTGGAAACGTTGGAAGAGTAACGTGAGAAGACAGTAGTAGCCACTACGAGTGAAGGGCAAAGGAAAGAATAATAAATATAAATAATTAAAAAGTAAAATAGTTACTTAGAAAAATATATAAGAATAATTGAAAAGTGTGATCATATATACAAAAGTGGGCGTGAAAGTCTGATGAAAAAAAATTTTCGTTTACCGACTACACTCCGAAATATTCCAAATGGCCCGATGGCGGTCACTTTTATTTAAGATAAGTGGAAGTGAAAAAAATAAAACGATGACATAATGAGATTTTTATTTCTAAAAATCTTTTTTATTTTAAATATATAATAAATTACTTTTTAATTTCAAATATTACTTTCACTATTCTCAATATAATAATACTTTTTTCATCGGCTTTTTTTGTGTGGTGCCCATCTTATTCCGCCGTATTTATGCATGAACCCATTCAATGATGCGTGCAACAGGAGGCAGGCTTGAACTTATCCCAAAATTCAACAAAGACATGCTTAATTATGAATTTGAGACACACTTGTCATATCAGCCGGTCCAAATTTTGCACATGCAAACAGTACTGGATTACCCTCCCAATTGCCAGTGGCCTGTCGGTGTCCTAACCAAATCTAGCCGTACCCAACCTATAGCCTGTTCGAATAGTCTAACACATTACACATATTGGGCAGTATAGTAGATTACTGGCTCCTCATTTGCAAAATTTTAAGATACATTTGATCCGTTGTATTTAAAATATTATATTTAATTATTGATTTAATTTTAAAGTGTATATAAGTGTGCAATAAAATAAATATTGGGTATGTTTGTTTATATCCAACATTTATCAATTAAAAATTTTTCTTTTTCCATGATTATCTTATTTTTAATCATTTATCACATTTTTCTATATTATGGACATACTTTTCAATTATTTCTTTATATTTTTTGTACAGTTATTTTACTTTTTAATCATTACATATTTCTTATTTAAAAAATTTTTATTTTAAAATTTTTCTCTTAAAGTTTTATCGCTTTCAAAACACATGCATAGTTTTAAAATATTTATGAAATTTTGAAAATGTTTTCCTTGAACGGTGAAAATAAGCCCATTTATGTTGGTCTAACCGTAGCTTAAATCTGAACCGATCACATGAACACTACATATGCATGTTTCTCGTCAGTGACTTGAGTTCCAGTCGATACTGAAGCTTTGGAGTGCGTTTGGTTGGAGGTAAAATTTTTTGATGAAAACTTTTCAGAATAAAAGTTGTCAAGTTGATAAAAAATGATGTGATATGATAGTGGTAATAATGAGGTGTAAAGAGAATAAAATTAAAATAGATAGGGTAGTTGTATGAGTATTTGTATGGAAATAATTGAAAAGTAAGATTGTTTATATAAGAAAATGTAAAAAAATAATTAAAAAATAAGGTAGTTATGAGGAGTGAAAAGTTTTCGATTGAAAAGTTTTTATTGACATGTTTTGTGTGTAACCAAATACACCCTTGGTCATGTTTTAGCTCACAGCCTATTGATGGAAGGCTAGTTGCCATTAATGTTGTGTGCAACCTTCAATGATGAAAAATTTGTGTTATAAACCATCTAATTTAGGATATTAGCATTTTGAACCTTGAATGTTGTGTATTAGTATTTTATTTTTTATTTTTATGAAAGTGTATTAGTATATTAAATTCAACGGAGTTTCATTTTTTACGTTTTAAACCCTTGCCGCTTACAACGTTAAAAAAGCATCGTAAGCTCATACGTATTGCCCAAAATACCTTTGAATCAGTATACATCGACCCGATAGCTTCTCTACGACGCCGCATGGATCTCCTTCGGCATGCCAAACCATAGAACAGGTCCGCCTTGTTTGCATCCTTCAATTCATCATCATCTCCGGCGAGGAGCACCGAATCATCCCCAGATCCAACAAGAACCCATCATGGAAAATCCATCCACGTGTTGCTGCCATATTTCTCGCTGTCAGCATGGCCCACCTCAAGTCCGTTTCGTTTCCACTACTACTGCTGCAGAATCAAGCCATTGCAGCATCACGTTGCTCAAAAACCTCTCACTCTAGCTGGTTATGTCTCCGAGCTCGAAGACACCTCACCGTTGCCTCCTTTTAAGTTAGCGGAACCCATCAGACATGCTGAATTTGACAGCCGCTGCCACCACGACTGGTGGTGAAACCCACCACAAATTTGGCTAAACTCCGGCGCCGATCAAATCCAACAGTGCCACCATGACATCCACCAACTATGCCAGACCTACCAAGCCCAGCAGTCCGTTCTGTCGGCAAAAATGCTGATCCATTTTTGTAATGTTGCCAGCCTCGGCGAACTCCAACACAAGAAGGAACTCTTCCTTGGCATCGCGATGCCTTGGGAGGAGGGGGCTGTGGTTCGGATTTGAAATTGGCTGCCAGATAGATGGATTTGAAAAGGAGGCAACTTGATTTATTGGCTCAAATTTCAGGCTGTTGGAAGTAAAGTGTAGATGCCAATGGGTTTGATTTCGGGGATGGGTTTCTGAAATGAGGCATAAGGTTGCTGCTGTACTTCTAATTAGAAGCTGCTGCCGTTAGTGAGGCAGGAGAGATTGGTTCTTCCTATGGCTACCATGATTTTGGTGGAAAACAATGCTTTTCCTTCGATCGATTTTGTAGGAGTTGAGTCCGGTCATTTTCGGTGTGCGTAGATTAGATGTCGAATCTGTCAAAATTGTAGAGATGGGTTGGTGCTCGGAAAATGGGTGCATTTGCAGAAGTGATCTGTAGAAGAGGAGGCGGCGGCGGATGAAGCCGATTGCAGCCATGGCTGACCTTGTTCATGAAGACGATGGAGCATTGTATTTCGTGCTCCGGTAGTGCATCTAGAAATCGTGCAATGCAGTAGTATATATGTGTTTTAAATTATTAATGAAATATGTAATTTTACCCAAATTACTGTATTGAACAAAAAAAATATTTCAAAATTACTTTAAGCTTGTTTCCAAAAAATGTTTATTTACTTCTAAGAAGAAAAAGTATGAAATTATTTCAAGCATTTAAATTAAATAATTATTAATAATTACCACGATGTCTAGGTCTTCATAAATAAAATTTTTATGAGAAAATATAATAACATGAATTTCACGAAATATTCAAGCAACCATTTAGATATGAATTGATTTTTAAATTTCATATATATGCAAGGGTATTATTTTTAATTTATATACATGCAAGGGTACTTTGGACAATGCACATGGGCTGATGGTGTTTTTATGCGCCCTAAGAGACAAGGGTTTAAAATGAAAAAAATGAAACTTAGCATAATTTAATATACTAATATGAGAATTTTAAATTTTAAAATACTAATATGCAAAATTAAAAGGTTTATAGCCCAAACTTCCCCATCAATGACCCTATCAATTTTTAGGCCATGAAAAGTAAACCTACACGTGACCGGCTGACTAGCTACGGCTATCCTGTACATGGATGTAGATAGCCAGTGAGAAAGATCTTATGAATCTTGTGGATGTTCACTTGGGATTTGAAAGCTGCCTACGAAGTTATTGGAACATATGCGTGTCAAAGTAGCCCATTGACTGGTGCATGTCACTCGATAATCGGCAGGCTAGGAGAACCAATCAGAGCCAAACGAAGAACCAGATCCATAGCAAAACTCACCTGCAGCAGTCGATATCACCCTGCAGCAGCAAGCAACCGACCGAGGATCGTTCCGAGTCTTTTCGACAGGCTGCCCATGAGAGTGATTGCTTTGCTCTGCCGGTTGTGTCTCTGACCAGTTAAAAGATTTTTTACGTCCTAATGCTTCACAGGATATGTAAATCACATCAACTAATTAGCGCTGCGCCTACTTATGCCCGTGAGCAATTAATCGTAGAATATTGCGTGCGGATGACACCGCACCACACCCAAGTATAAGCTCCGCATCATTCTAAGTACGTATAAATGCAGCTGCACGCGCTTCTCATGCATTACCCTTGTACTAGGAGTTTTAATGATCATGATTAATTTGTAATCCGTTGGTACAGCTCTTTTATAATGGATTTGCGTTAAGATTTTTGAATAAATGGACTATCATCCGTTAACCTGTTCAATCATTTAATTCAATAAACGAATTAGGATTTAGATTTTATAACTCATCATCCCGTTTAGTAACCTATTTAACTTATTGAATACATTAAAATTTTATATTACATATGTAAACCACTTGATTTTTTTTCCCACTACGTTTTCCTACTGATACCTAATTTTCATCTTTACACTGCTTCCATAATTCTATTTTCCTCTTACTGCCCTATTTTCATTTCGTCTGCTCTGAAAATACTCTCGCATCTCCCTGTGAGATCATCATTTGCAAAAGTCCAACCCTTCAACTCGTTTGTCATACAATCCATTAACAACCTATCAAGTCGTTTTTTAATTGGGTCAGGGTTAAGATTTTTTAAATGAGCTAATAAATGGATTAGGGTTATAATATTTTAAATGGGTTATGATTAGTATTAGACTCCAACTCGTCCAACCCAATCCGTTATGATCCTACCTTGAACTGGCATCTCATTGGCCTTTCTTTTTCGATTTCCACCACTATCATTGGTTGCAAAAATTGGTAGCTACTTAATTTACTAATGCAAATGGTTGTTTTCTAACGAGTTTAATGCATATGAATCACACAGATTGAAAAGTTATTCATTGGTTGCAATTTTGTTATATCTGAGACATACGACATGATATTAGGAGTGTTAATGGAATAAGCTAAACAGGTTAGAGTCTACTCCTAATTCTAATCTATTTAAAATATTTAAACCCCGATCTGTTTATTAACTCATTTAAAAAACTCAGTTCTAACCCATTTGCAACTCATTTAGTAAATGGGTTAAAAGTTTGTTAACGAGTTTGTATAGCAGATAATTTGAAGTCATAGACTTTGATATATAATGATCTCGAAAGGAGAAATGAGAAGGTATTTTACGTACAAGGAAAATGACGTGAAAAATGAAATTTGAGTAGCACTAAGAAAATAAAAATTAGGTGACAGAAATAAGACTTAGTGAGGAAAAATAACCAAAGAGTTGACATTTACATGTAAACTTTAATGGGTTAAACGAGTTACTAAATTGGTTGACGAGTTATAAAATATCAACTCTAATCCGTTTATTTAATTAAATAGTTAGATAGGTTGGCAGATCATAAATCGTTTATTCAAACATTTCAACCAAACCCATTTATATACGAGTAGAGCGAGCGGGTTGATGGGTTGACAATAACCTTTAACAGCCCTACATGATACACGCAGATTGAAGGGTACTCCCTTGTCCGTCAGATACAATTATTAATTGAGGATCGCATGTTAGCCCTTCATACCATATTTATTTTTAATTTTTTTGATTTTTTTCATAAACACATTTTCATAAGTGTATGCAAGCCATATATTAAGTTTTACCATTTTATAACATTTTTAAATATTTATTTTTATTTTCGAAAATCAAATTTTTTTCAAGGTGAAATGACTACCATACACCTGAAATTAACGATTTTTAAAAGAAAAAAATAAATATGTAAAAATATCATTAAAAATATAAAACTTAGTATATGAGTTTGACACACGTAGAAAAATGTGTTTATGAAGAATAATGAAACATAAAAAATGGAAGGCCGCATGGGATCAGGGATTAGTCGCATAGAATGCTACGTTTTCCAACCTCCTGCAACTTTGGGCGTCAGATTTTCCTATCATTCAGCGCCGGCCAACGTCATTGATCCCATAAATAACACCGACCACCAATCACCGTCAATGATTCAAGGGGGTGACAAAACTGCTAAAGTTTTTTATGCAAGATATCTTCCAAAGTTAGCTACCTTTCTTTTTCTGAAACAGGTCTTATAACTTTGCTTAATTATAAATTCTGTTTCCATATGTGTTTACAAATTAATTACTCTCAAGTTTAAAATATTGCCAAACAAAGCTTTTTTTATAATATATTGCCAAGCAAACTTGTTATTGATGTTTGCAAGATAATTCTAGATATAAACATGTTAATATACATTTTGAATCTTTTGAAATATCTTTTAAACCAAATTAAAGTAAACTCACTTAATAAAGTGAAATACTTCAATGTTGGCCAAACTATTGAAGATTTCATAATATTATCCCCATTTTCACTCTATGTTAATGATGAAATTAAAATTCAATTGCTCATATAATTATTTAACATTATTTAGTATGCAAAATCATTTAAATAAGATTTTTGGGTGAGTTGTACCTAATTAAAAACACGTATAATCAAGTGTAAATTTAAAAAATATCGAGATGTATTTGCAAATGCATTAGAATGTAATAACATTTTATAATATCAATATCCTCATATAAATAATATTTTAGATGATTTATATGTTGAATATAACCTTGGAATTGATGTATAAATCAAATAATTTTATTATGTTCATCTTATGCATTTGAAGGTCATGGACATCTTAGATTTTGATAGAATCAATCTCTTAGATAAATAAATAATTCTAAATGGATTAATTGGGTTGGATTTTGATATATTAATAAGGTGGCCTAAAATGGGGATGACATGGTAAAATAGTCAATGGAATGGGTGCCATTAAAGTATATACCATACATGGGAGATTTTCATATCAAGTTTCATAAATATACAATTTTGATCCCTTAGTTAAATAATGACTATAGCAATTAATGTTAACTTTTTTATATGAAATTACAAAAATATTATTTTAAATAATTTTATCCAAACATGAAATAGATTACACTATTTCGTTAACTTTTAAAGTATTTTTAATGAAATTTATTGGCAAAAAAGAATAATCTTTTTTAGATACTAGATGTCTATTTAGAGATTAAAAATGACATTTAAATCATTTTATGTTAAAAGTTAACACTATTAGTTTTTCACATTACTAAAAGAACCAAGATTGAATTTCTTTGAAACTTAAAACCATTTGCCACACATATAAATTTAAAAGTTAAATTGCCAAATTTGCAAACTTGAAGGACCTATATATGTTGATTGTTCTATTTAGAAATCCACTCTATAATTTTTTATCGATTCTTTTATATTACTCTTTTATATTACACTTCTTAACTGATATTACAACTAAGCTCAAGAATTTTTATATTATTTTATCTCATTTTTTCTTATAAATGAACTCCTAATTACCATTCTTATAATTTTCCTTATGATAAAGAGACCTTCCACACCTACAAGCAACTAAAGTTTTCACAGCAGGAAATCTCATATAGGAGATTGGAATCCACTGTCATGACATTACTATAAATTAATTAATTCTAATATTCCTTTATATGTATAAATTTTATTTTTTAAGATTAAATATCAAAATATGTGTATTAGAGCACAACACCATAGTAACACATTTAGGTGTGTGGGTGAATATCCGAGATTGTTTTGCGAGGAGCAAAGTATCCGTTGTAATAAAAGAAAAGATTATATATCAGGATACTTTTATGATTACATATTTATTGAAGAGTTTTTTGAATTTATAAAACATAAAAATTTTCAATCAAAATAACTTTTAGAATTATATAATATATTTTTATTGAACTTGATTTAATAAAAAATAACTTTTGTATAACAAATCAACTGGTCGCATTGCTGAATGGAATCATAGCCTTACATGTTTAAGTCAAGATTTGTCTTGCAAATATACAAATAAGAAGGTCTAATTTGCAAGTAGCCAAAAATATAGGCTAGGAACTTTCTATAATTGCAGTCATTCACATTTACTTGAAATTAAGGGCAACTTTCTCCTACTATTATATATATATGAGACTTATTCCCGTGTAGATGGACGATCCACTGTAAAATGGGTTCCACATATATTAGATTGTAATGAAACTTTATACAATCATTTATCTATATAGAAATCCAATTTGGGACGGTTTAAATGTTGAAAATACTATTTTAAACTTAATATTTATATTAAGCTATTTTATTACGTTAATTTTGCACCATTTTAAGATGAGGATCACACAAATATTGGATTTAAATGAAATTGATATGCTAGTAAAGTGAACAATTCTAAATACAATTGGTGGAATAGATTTCTCATCCATGATCATGTGGGGCCCACAGTGCATGAACTACATGGTGCAGTCACATACACTGGATCATATTCCTATATATATAAGAGTTGTTTATTGCACCGGAATAACCATACATTTGCTCAAAAATGGGCCCTACACATATTAAAATATGATTAAATTTTGTACAATCATTTATCTATATATAAACTTTATAAAAAACGGTTTACATATTGAAAAAATTACTTTAAAGTTGTTATTTACGTCAAACTATTTTATTACATTGAATTTATATCATTTTCAAATGAGGTCCATACACATATGTGATTGGGATGAAAATTGGTATGGTAATAAAATACATAATTTTAATTACAATGATTGGAGTAAATTATAATTTTATGATCATATGAGGTCTATTTTGGTGCAACTGTACTGCTGTTACGGTACATTTGCGTTGCACCTTAATATTTCTCTTTATATATATGCATATTTAGGTTAGTGTTTGACAATTGATAGAAAATGTCAAATTAAAATTTTTTAATCTAAAACTTTTTACTCTCCATAACTATCATATTTTTTAATTATTTTTTCACATTTTCCTATACAACTATATTACTTTGCAATCATTTCTACACAATTATCCATACAAGTAACATATTTATTTTAATTTTATTATCTTTACTATTCATTATTACCCCTATCATATCAAATCATTTGACAACTTTTACTCTCCAAAACTTTCTATCAAAAATTTTATTCATTATCAAATACACCCTTAAAAAAAAACAAAAAAAAAGACCGAAGTTTCAACTCTCAATCAGAGTGGCTGCATAAATCTTCAGTCGCAGTCCAAAAGATGCAAGATTTACTGAAAACTGAAAAGCAGGATACCGTACTTTCAAATCAACTGAAAACTGCAGCAAATACGTCCATTCTTTATAGAGGGATTTTCAACAGGGCTCAAAACCACACAACATTCCCTAGCAGCAATACAAAACGTGGGCCACCAGGAGAACATCTTAATCTCTAGTAATCTGCTGTAGGAAGTTGCTCGTGGGTGTTTTGTCCAATGAACAAGATGTCATAGACTAAGGCGGCAATGGCGGCACCGATCAATGGGCCAAGCCAGTAGACCCAGTGGTTGGACCACGTCCAGCTGACCACCGCTGGTCCAAAGGAGACGGCAGGGTTCATCGATGCACCGTCGAAAGCTCCTCCGGCGAGGATGTTTGCGCCGACAATGAAGCCGATTGCAATGGGTGCTATGGTTCCAAGACTCCCCTTCTTTGGGTCCACGGCAGTGGCATAGACTGTGTAGACAAGGCCAAAGGTCATCACAATCTCCAACACCAACGCATTCCACACCGACACATCAGTTGACAGGGAGAAGGCTGCTGTTTTCTGCAATGCGTTGACAAGCACAACAAGTAAAATTGGGTATTAGAGATGTTCTTGATGAAGATGATAGGGCCAAAAAAAAATCAAAATCAAAATCGCTGAAAAAGCTAATTCTCATCTTACCAATCCACCAGTGGAGAACTTGAGAAGCGCGCAGGCAATAACAGAGCCAAGCAACTGGGCAATCCAATACAGAATTCCCCTGAACAAGGTGATGTTCCCACCCAAGAAGGCGCCGAATGTCACTGCAGGGTTCACATGCCCCCCTGAAATGTTTGCTCCGACGGACACTGCAACAAAGAGCCCAAAGGCATGAGCCAATGATGCAGCGATGAGCCCGGCCGGGGTCGTTGACGCGTTGTCAGTGAGCTTATCTGCAACAATGAAAGCCAAACTCCAGCTTGATTTACCATTAAAAGTAATGGGTACTATTCAAAATCAGTCACAAAACCCGAATTCAGACGAGGATCGAATAAAAACTGCAAACATGGAAGTCATCTTACTGAATGCCATCCCAGAGCCTTCGCCGGCGAAGACGAAGATGAGCGTAGAAAAAAACTCTGCGAGAACGGCTTTGAGGGTGTCGGGATGCCTAGCTTCCCCGGAAGTGCCAATGGCGATTCTGGTGACTGGCATTTTTGGAGACTTGGTTTCGAAGCTTGGAGAGCTGGAATTTTCTTCTCTGCTCTGCTGCGGCTACGCGCTCTGCTCTGTTGTCAGTTCTATCGGAAGGAGCCGGTTATATAACTAAGAAAACGGCCAGACGACCGGCTACAGCCGGTTTTTTTACCTGTCGTCGATTTTTGTTAGGATAGAACAGACTCGTTCGCGCGGTCGTTGTCGGCTTATGCGCGGCTGAATGGCGGGCCTCCGATTCTCCGGGCTTTCGCCACGCGTACGGTGGTAGTTGGCGTCCAGTAGAAAAATCGGCGTAGTGACAGATCGGTCGCCGACCAGATGAGCTGGAGATCAGCATGAGGAACTATGGTGGTGGGCCCCGGTGGCCGTAATGCCCTGGATTTTCTAATGGCTTTGTTCCTGTGCACGTAGGTGTAATTAGTTTTGGTACACTTTGACATAAAAATTTATAATTTTT
>JAXCLR010000063.1:50912178-50931759 GCA_035584095.1 Annona squamosa | reverse complement strand
TGGCCTGGTCGACCGGTAAAGCCGTTGAAGCGACGCAGGTAAAAACAAACTGTCACCTCGTCCAGGGACCGTTTGGATGGACGCGGATGGAGATCGTTTTTTGGGGTGGAATGGGCTCCACTTCCACCCAGAAGAGGTCCTTCTTTTTCAAAGTCTACATGCGCGTGAGCTGCACATTTGGCTGTGGATCACATGATTTGCAGCTGTTCCAGAAGCCTTTTGGACTCGAATTAGGATATTTGACTTGTATGGGGTGGGCCACTGAAAATCTCACTTGCATTTCACCCTGGACAACCAAGATCTCCACTTTTGTTAACGAAAAAGAAAATGCGGTGCAACAATTATAACAAAAATTATTTTTATTTTTATGTTTTTGTGTTTATAAATTGCTAAAAATTTTGTGTTTGTCTTATAAATTGCTAAAAATTAAGTCTTTAGTGTGTTTTTGTGTTTAATCCAAATGTAATCATTTTTCTTGAAAATGAACACCATTCAATATTTAAGTCGCAACAAGATAAACATACCCACTTCTTTTAGATGAAACATATATAGGACCAAATATTAAGTTGTCACTTCCAAAAAAAAAAAAAAACTATTAAGTTGTTGCTCCATTTTGATACCCAATGCTTGAGTCATTTGGTCTTCGAAATTTCTTTAAACCTACAGTTAATGATGATGATTCCGCATCTTCTGGTTATACCATGTTGTGATTCATTGAGAGAGAAAGCAATTGGTCTTTTTGCCACTCTAATGGCCCACCACCCCTTCTTTTTATGTGGTGTGCCCCAAAAGTCATATCACCTCATGTCGAGGACGGAAGAGGCTGAGAAGTAACCAAGAAGTCAGAATTTCGAACGGTTTGTGATACTCGAGACAAGGCTTCGTCTCAAATGACACAAATTTGGGTCATCATCGTGTCCAAAGTCCAAAACCTTTGGATTTAAACAACTTAATAATAGTATATAAATCTTATATTCATTGTTCTATGTTTAAATCATCTGCATAGAAAAATTTCGGGTAGCGTACATTACCACCACATACTTTCTCAGTCTTGTGCAAACTCTAATTTCAAGCATTTATTCAATCAAACAATGTTATTTTTCCATTTCTTTCTGAATTATGTTGAAGCAGTCCGCAGAAGTGGACAGCAGGGGCAAATTCAAGAGGCATGCTACCACGTTTTTAAAAATATTTTTTGGAATGTCACACACGTGAAGTCAGTTGATTAAAAGTTAATTAATTATGAGAAGAATATAGTTTTAAAAAGTGGTATAATTGCCACTAATCCTCTCTCGATTCATTAGATCACAGCTGCATGTACAAGATGCATTGAACAAGACGAGCGTGGATTTTACATCAATTCATTTTTGTCATCTTCCCTGAAAAAATAAAACGCATAACAGCTATACATATTTTTATTGTCTTAGACAGGGAGGTAGAGTGCCGAAACCGCTTGTCGGATCAAACAAAACGACAAAAGAAGAGGTGGAGACCACAGAATCTCATATTCTACTCGCGGGAGTAAGCAATCGGACGTTTCCCGTACCATACGTGTTACTCACTCCCAGCATGTACAGGGGAAGATCCCGACGTCTCGTCTCCTACTAATTTTCGTCGTGAAATACTTGTGCGGGTCCGGGTAGCCCTGCGCAGTGCGCACATCGTCAGGTTATGGTGTTCTTTAAAAAACAAGCAATTCATCTTATTTAATCTAAATATTAAAATTTTCAATGATCTATCATATTTTAAAATATATTTTTCACACTACCTGAACGACTTAGTGGTAGGCTCCACTACTTTTAAACAACCTATGGCATTATGATTTTCGCCTCCAGTTAGGCTAGAAAAAATATGCTTTTAAACAACCACGTGCATTATTATTTTTGCCATTACGTACACATTTTAAACCTACAGTGTGGGAGTGGAGGTAAGTTCCTGAATGGTTTGATTTCCTCTTAGAAACAAAAGTTTAATGAGCAAAAATCATGATTCTGGCTTTCTCACATGAAATATGCCTCAACCTGACTTTCTTGAAATCAAACTAAATGTCTTTGGCTTGCATTTCACGATAAATAAGTCCTTAATATTACGCTCGGTGTGGGATTATTTTGGCCACCAAATGTTCAATGACTTTCTGCCTACTAGCTTGTTTGAAAAGTAATAAAAAAATTTATATAAAATTTATAGAGTAAAAGTTTTTGAAATTTACGAAAATTATATAATATGATTGTGCTACCGACGAAGAATAAAGAAAGTAAATTTACAATTAATAGATTAGATATACGAGTAGTTGTATTGAAATGCTTCAAAAGCAGAGCAACTGTAGAATAATAAATGAAGAAATAATTAAAAAAATATAATAGTTATAAAGATTGAACAGTGTTATTTTGAAAAAATTTAGGTATTAACAAACACGTTCTAAAACTCCACATATTTGAGTTAAAATAAATAGAAAACATGTTTATGATAATAATTTAATACTTACAAGAAAGATGAAGGCTCCACGTTTATCCTTTCATTTTTAATTCTAAAAAATTTTAACTATTTATCATGTTTAATGCTTCTTATTTTATCATGCTGCAAAAATATTTTTTAATGGAAATTTATATTTTGTAATAATGTCTTTTGAGAAAAATATATAACTATTAAAAATTTTTAAATATATGTTATATGATTTTTTTGAATATTTATATCTTGTAAAAAATAACATTATTTGAGAATGAATATATAACTAGTAATCTTTTTATACATGTATAATATGTATCATATATAAAAGTATATAATGCATGTAATTTTTGAAATCATAAATAAATATGATAAATAATTTATATTTTAAAATTAAAAAATTAAGGGTAAATGTGGGTACTAAAAGTACTAATTGTTGCTCAATATATAATTGCATACTTAAATCTAATTATGAAAATTTGCCTAACAACATCTTTGACCTGGAGGTGCAACTTGAGTTTATTAAATTTAGGTTTGGTTCAACCATAACCTTGATTATACTTGCAAAATCTAAATCCTACATTTCATCCAACTTATAAAATCTAAAAATTTGATTGCATACTCTCAATGTTTAATTTGACAAATTTTCATTTAAGTAAAGAGAGACAACTTTCGCGCAAGTGTAAATCAATAAATAATCTAATATATATATATAATGAAGATTTATTTTAGCTACTTGAGTGAGCGAGGCTAATCAAGCTAGTTAGAATGAGAGTAAGAAAAAACAATGAGATTTTTACGTGGAAAAAAAAAATGACAAGGAAAGTTCAAAGTCAATGTGAAGAATAGATATCACTACTTAAAAAGTGAATACAATAAGCTAGTTTTGCCACTTAATTCTTTGGGGCAGGAGTTCATCGTTTTTACGTTAGTGAGTTTTTCTCTCCTTTTTTCCTAATAATCATATCTTTGTTTTGCTAAATTGATCATGCTAGTGTTTCCTTCAATAGTGGTATGATTCAAAATATTTTACATCCTATTTAGGCTTGTGGTTCTTTTGCACAGTTTACTGATTTGTTTCTTACTTAGTCGAGGGTGGCTATTGATGTCTTTTATATGAGTTAAATATGTCCATGTCATTATTGATATGATGTTGTCATAACCACCGTTACTTATATTAGAAGCCTTTTTGGTTTATCAAAAATTAACTTCAATGTAACCTTTGGCTAAGAATTAGATATTCCTTTATTAGTGTTGCAACATAAGAGTTTTAATTAGGCTTGATATTCTTTTGGAACCTAGTGGAAATGGCCTCAGCACCATATAATCTAATAAATTTTAAAAAGCATAATAATATAATACATGTTTTAAAAATTTATCTTTTCCAAAAAATTAAAAAAGAACACTGACTAATATAATATTAAATGGTACAAATATAAATGTAAATATTAAATAAAAATGATATAAAATACTTATAATATAATTTGAACTTGACAAATATTTGTATAACTATAATAATAAAAGCATTGACTGTTATAGACATAGGTATATTTTAAAATTTTTCATAAAAATATATGGCTAGTTGTATTTTATTCATATGCAAATTTTTTTAAATTATTAACATGTATATGTTTTTCTAAATCTAAAAAAATAGCAATTTTTGGTATTTAATTATTTTTTAGCACTATCACTGTTGATTTTTGAAACTCAAAAAGATTAATATATATTTTTAAAATGATAAAATTTAGAATATAAATTAAATATACTTAAGCTCATATTTTCACCTAAAAATGTTAATTAAATTTATGTAAATGTCCAAAATATCCCTATTATAAAATAATAAAAAATAAAATTAGAGTTAAAATTTTAGAACTCCTATGTAATTATGACATTTAAAATTTTTCAGTCTTGTCATAAATTTTATGGACATGTTAGAAATTTTACATAACTAACTGTGTTAAGTTATGAAATATATACTTTTGGAATTAAATACAAATGCAATGAATACAGTTGAAAATTTGAAAAAGTTACGGGTATATTTAGGATTAAAGTCAAACATAATGAACACATTTAGAGTGTATTTTGGAAATGATAAAACTTTTAAATGAAAAATTTTTTAGGTAGAAATTGTTAAAATGAGAAAAAATGATGCAATATAATAAGAGTAATGATGATAAATAAAAACGATAAAGTTAAAATAGATAGATTAGTTGTATAAATAGTTATATAAAGATGACTGAAAAGTAAGATAGATTATACATGAAGATGTGAAAAATAATTCAGAAATTAGATAGTCGTAGATAGTGACAATTTTTTGTTTGGAAAGTTTCAAATGAAAAATTTTATTTAAAAACAAACACACCCTTAGTAAAATCGCTTAACCTTATTTACAAATTAGGTTAATCAATTTCAAGTTCATCCGGTTTCGTTTTTGTAACTTTTTTTTTATTCGGCTGAGTTTGGTAATCCGGCTTCGGGCCCAACACAACCACTGGTGCCATGTTCGGATCCTGTTTCGCGGATCGTTGAATTGTCACAATATTAATATAGTTTCACTGTTTCACATCAAAATATATATACATATATATAGTTTCACTGTTCCTCAAAAAGAACAAAAAAAAAAGGATTTCACTGTGGCGGCTGCTCTTGCGAGTAGCGCTTTGGAGGATCTTCGTTTACATACATTAGAACCCGGTTTTGTTTCGGTGGTTTCGGCCAGGTTCAATCCGGTTTAGTATTTTAAAAAAATATGAAGACATGGATAGGTCAACCTTAGCATCATGGCTAAGTTCGGTTTTTTTGGGCAGTGCACAGAATATATTAAAATTCCCGCCGAACTGCCCTGTGACAAGGTTTCTGTTCAGGAAATTATTAAAGTAGAAACATCTCTTCCACCGGTTCTCGTAGAAAAGTGTGACCCAAATGGGTTCGAATATTAAATATTTTATCCACCGGTCCCTGTCAAAGTAACTTTTTGTATCGTTAATAAATACTTGCGGATAGAAAACAGATGATTTAGAGATGTGTTTAATGAATGATAAAATTTTTGAAATTGGTACAAGATGATGTAGTATGATTGAGATAATAAGAAAAATAAAAAGAATAAAGTTAAAATGGATAAATTACCGTATAAGTAATTGTATATAAATAATCGAAAAGTATAATACTTGTATAGTAAGATATAAAGAAATAATTAAAAAATAAAATAATTGATGAGAGTAAAAAGCTTTAAATTTTAGAGTCTTAGTTTTAGCCCAACACTTACCGGATTTAAAATAGTTTGAAATAAAAATACAAGAGTAGTATAAACGCTTCCATGAAACCTAAAGTGTATTGTGTTACCATTCTTAATAATACTGTTGCCATTTAGTGGAATGGTTCTAGCTAATTTAATTCTTTAAAGTCATTTTGACGATTAATCATAATTGAAATCACTATTTATTTTACATTAATTTTTCAATTCTAATATTAATAATTATTTCAATCATCGTCTTTCACTATAACAAAACGTATTATTTGTGGCTACTTTCTTTATTCAAAATTTTAATTTGGTTGCATTTGATCAAATACACTCAATTTTAGAATATTAGTTGCGCCCATGGTTTAATTGTTATTTGAAGTTAAATTTTCATAATTACCTTAAATATTA
Source organism: Annona squamosa (assembly GCA_035584095.1). NCBI lineage: Eukaryota > Viridiplantae > Streptophyta > Magnoliopsida > Magnoliales > Annonaceae > Annona > Annona squamosa. The sequence goes on along the minus strand of JAXCLR010000063.1, from coordinate 50,925,665 downwards.
TTTTTGACTATATTAATGCATTTAATGAAATCTCACAACTCTAAAGCAATGAAGTAACTAAATAATTAATTGTAGCTACAAGATATCTAACACAACCAAATATATGCTATATGCATTAAAAAATTAGCTAAATTAAGTAAAATTATTGTAGCACTCACATTTATAAAAGAAAAGTGATCATGTTAGCATAAGCTAAATAAATGCTCCGCTTAGCCCATTTTAAAAAATCATTTAAAAATATATTTTTATTTTTTTCTTCGTAAACTTATTTGTCTTAGTGTATAGAAAGACATAGAAGAGTTTGCTTTTCACCTAAATGTCTTGCCAAATCCACCATAAGTGGAACCCAATTGGTTTCACATCTTAGCATGAATGAATGTGATTCAAAGTTAATATCCTAAGAGAAGCCTAATCTCTATTGATGTAGTCGAAAAATTAAGGGTAACAATATTCTTTAATTTTGGAACGGCTTAAAATGTAGCTTTAACCCTACATGATATCAAAGTAAGTCATAACTTCAACCCTCTATATCAAAGTAAATCATAACTTCAACCCCTTATGATATTAAAGTAAATTATTATACCTCACATGTGCATCTTCATTTCACGTTGCTTACTAGTTTGAATGGTGCTTTAATTAGTGAAGGATTGATCGGTAATACAGTCCACTACCCATGCTTGATTATAAGAATTGGTTTTAAAAATCAACTTTATATAAGGTTGAAGGTAGCAGAGTGCGACTTAACAACCTCCACAAAATCACGTGAGATTCTTTTTCTAATTAATGACTCTAATTAATGGCTCCTTATCCTTTAATGGATGATTACCATATTAAAATTGTTAGATTGATTTAACGAACTATTAGAGGTTTTTATTTGGTGTCTATAATATTTATTTATATATCTTTTGAAATTTACGACTAATACTAGACCTTGCCTCACAAATTAAGCTCATCTAATTAGTTTTTCACCATTCCTTTTCTTTCACATGCCATTATTCTTTATTCTCTAATTGATATGATTGTTTTCCCGTATGAATGGTAAAGGTCTTAAGACTGTTACAACATCTTCCACACCCATGCAAACTAGTTCCCATGGGAACACCCATTGCACAAGCTCAAAATGGCAGTAGGTGCACATTAGTAAGCAGGGCGCTTGGTTGTATGCACCAGAGGCTCAATGCCACCGGATGCATACGATCCATTTCTTTTATTTTTTTGAAAATTTTTTGATGAAATTGTTAATATAAATATATTTAATATATGTATCAATTTTAACATTTTTAAAAACTTTTAAATTTTTTAAAAAAATTTTAAGAATCAGTGCCAGTGTTTTTTATAAATTTCTAAACAAATCTAAAAATAGTAAAAATTAATATACATGTTAAATAAACTTAGATTAAAAATTATATAAAAAATTTTAAAAATGCGTGTATGCACCGTATCAATGTACCTGGTGAAAACGACAGGGGCCACAAAACAGGGCTACTTCCTTTTGTTTTTGTTTTGTTTTTTTAAATCCTTTCAACGATAAACTGCGAGATCACGAGCAATACGAACTCATGCACGATCGCTCCAGCCATCGTGTATCAAAAACTGTCATCCGTACCGATAACACGTCCAAAATTTTTATATTTTCCATCAAGTTACTCTTTCTATCAACGGACGAAATTTGATGATTACCAGGAGGTTTCCTGTTCATATTGTACTCTGGCGTGGCACCAGTTGTGTGTGGGTCCGGTTCCATCCCATCCGCACATCCAACGGACACTTGCGCGACGCACGTGTGCTCAGGTTCTGGTCGGCAAACACTGACATGCAGGTCTACACGTGGCGAATGATCGCTTTTGGCAGACACGTGCGCCGCCTCAGCACGTGTGCATGTGGGGCCTTCATCATGATGCTGGCATGAGCACCGAATCTTTCGACGTTACAAAAAACTTACAGCGCCGAAGGAAGGAAAATCTTAGAAAAATCCGGGAGGGCGAGGGACAAATGCCCTGAAAGGGTGGAGGGGATTTTTACAGACATGGAAAAAAATCGCGTTAATTTCCATAAGAGCACGTACTGTTCCTGGCATTCCATTGTTAATTTCCTTCTTTTTTTTTCTTTCAAAGAAAAAGGGATGATGGGGATTGGATTTTGGAAGCTTGTGAAAAGCCTCTATAAGAAGGGCCCCATAATGGCTGTTGGAAGATTGAGGGTTGATTTTTTTCGTTTCGGCTTTTGGGTAGGGGTGAGGGAAACCAAAGAAGTAAGAGAGATACCAATACCATGGAAGGAATGGCTTCTGTATGTGGCTATCAACAGGTTGGCTTTCTCCTTTTTGCCTTTAATTCTTGTTCTGGGTGGTGGGGATAGTCTCTGACCGATTTGGATATGTCAGCTGGGTTCTGTTCTGCTCTTTTCTTTTGCGGGGATTGATATTTATTAACCCCTCTTGGTTTTGATAGCATTGGGAACTGAATGTTTTTGGCATGCGCCTTGTGCATTGCACCTTTTTGGCCTGGCTATGCTCCCAAAGTAGCAGTGGGGGAATTGCAAATTACAGTATTTCAATTTGGGAATATGAGGCTCCTTGGTTTTTATCATGCTTTGGTCAGTGATTTTTGGGATACTGAGCCTTGTATTTCCTCGGGTTGTTGCGCTTCCCGTGTCTGCATGGTGGATTTTTGCCTGGGTAGTCGTATTTTGGTAAAATGACTCTCGAAGATAACATGACGCCTGGACTCTGCACATATGTTGCCGTTTTAGTGGATTTTTTCGGGGAATGACAACCAAGCTTAGTCTTTTTTATGTGTTTTGCCCTGTAGCCCGGCTTTCTGCCTTCTTTGTTGCATTTGGATCTTTGCCTCGTGAGTTCCGGGGCAATCTATGTGGTTTTTAATCTCCATAATATTTTCGCTTCATGAAATGTTCGAAAGTGGTTTTCTAGGGTTGTGAAATTCCTGCTTTTTCATTTTTGGTTCTTTTTTGTCTTTCCATATTCGGTCTTTGGATACTTTCCCTTCGGCATCTCCTTCTACACCATTTTGTTTGTGTTTTATTGAGCTTTCCCATTTGGAAGTTTGTAAATTGTGAAGAGCGTCTACTTGGTTCTTGAGTATACGCGTTCGTGAAAATTGGATGAGGCTCCAGCCCATGTTCCTGGGATCGGAAGGGTTGGAAAATTTTGAATAGATAAGAAGGAACTAAGCTTTGAAAGATGCCGAACTTATTTTCTTCTCCTTTTTCATATGTGTGTGTGTGTGAGAGAGAGAGAGAATATATATCTACTTCGTGAATAATGTTGTTTGGAAATTATCTTTCCTTGGATGTCTAAAAAATTGCATGCGTCATTTTTTCTTTAGGCATAAAAAATAAGTGCACTGACGGATTCGAAGATCTTAAACAATGTTTTTTCCTCTAAGCTAACACAGATAAGTTGGGTTTTTTTTGTTAATAGCACAATTCCTGTCTTAGATTGGATTTTCATTCTTTCTATCGAAGAAAAAGGTATCAGAAGGATATTTGTCCTTCTCAATTCCTTTTTCCTTCCAAATTATTGGCGAACTTATTTAACTTGTTTGTATTAAGTTGTCAAATTGATAAAATGAAGTTGTTTAAACTGTTGGTTTTTTGTTTTAGAAGTATTCCATTTCATCCGCATATAATTTTTAATGCCATCGGGTTCTAAATAAAGAAATCTCCTGTGACAGAGTTTGGAGGAGTTGCAACACAAGCTTCTTTGGACCAGATTGGAACTAGAGTCAACGTTGATGGCCGCAAAGGAAGAGAAGAGACGAAACGAGGAGAATGTAAAAGAACTACTCCAGATCTTGAATGCAGCCTTCCAGGAACGCGATGAAGCCAAGAATCAACTCCAAAGATTGATTAACAAGATAAAAGTATCAACCACAACAGAGCCAAACCAAAATCTTTTGAATCTGCAACCAGAAAGCCCACCGCAGATGATTCCAACCATTGGGAATTCCAGCCTCACAGAAACTGACAGCTTGTCCGAGACATACAATCGCCACTCTCATGCTTCTTCCCCCGTGGATTCCTTTCTTGATGTAGTGTCATCACCTGATCTTAACAACATGAATGTAGCTGACTCCAGCCATACAGTTTTGCCAAAACAGCCATTACTCCATGAACACAATGTCACTTTGTCCTCAGGAATAGTATCTTCTGAATTGTCTGGAATTGATCCAGCTTCAGCTATAATCAATCAGATTGCTTTGAAGAGAACATTGCCTGAGAAAGGGAAGCTACTACAAGCTGTGATGGATGCTGGTCCTCTTCTGCAGACGCTACTTGTGGCAGGACCGCTTCCTCAGTGGCGCAATCCACCACCTGTGCACTCGTTGCAAATCCCACCAGTCTCAATCCAAGGATGTGATCCAATGCCTGTCGTTCCCAAAACGATTACCAATCCCAGTTATTCCATAAAAAATTCTGAGGTGCCTTGTCATGAAAATCTCAGCGGTGCATCGCAGGTGCGTTCCACGGCAATGCTAAACTTCTCGAGTGCAGTGGGTCCATGCATGAAGCGGTCATTCTTATCTTCTTTTGGCAGCAGTGGCTTATTAGTTGATCAGAGCGTGATTACCAAGCGACGAAGATTTTAATTAAGCGATGAAATACTTGCCTCCTCTATTCTTGAGGCGATGCACTGCATTTCATTTTTTAGGTGATTTGAAATGAACTATTTTTAGTTTGTATTATACTAATTTGAATTGCTGAATATGTAAATAAAACTCTTGGAGTTTGATGACATTTTTAACATATAGTGTAAGTAATGTTTTGTTCCCTTTAATGATGTGTTCCAATCTTAGATTATGTTATTGTTTCCTTCCCCTAGACATCGATTCCGTGAGTAGGAATTTCTTTTGGGCGATATGAGTGTTGAATCTTTTGCATGTTGTGTAGCTATTAATGGTTATCTTTGATTATCTTTTTGTGTGGCAGCATCTTCTATTATTGTGGTGGGAACTGCTTGTATTTTGACCAGCAAAAGTTCCTTGAAAGTGATACTCTGGAAATTGCTTTTGGAAAAGTTAAAAAGGGCTTTTGTTACTGAATGCATCAACAGGATAAGATCACCAACCGAAGGTCCAATAAAGGTCAATTTTTTCCGTGTCTTCCTGAAATGCCACTCTGTGTGCATGAGAATTTCTTTGTTATGGTTGCTTATAAATGCCTTCACCTTCCTAGCTCCGAATTATCCAAATTGTATGTCGTTTATGGATAAATCTAAAACATCCAATCCACAATTATATAATGAATTATAAACAATTAACAAGATTCTGAGGATAAAACATATGACCGGTGTTGTCTCTGTGGAATGATTCCAAGTTGGCGTGCACCTGATTTGAAGATTTGGGTCCTGCTTGTATCGTTCCCTTAATGTTGCTCCTGAGCCTATCGCTTTTCTATATTTTGTCCTCATATTTCGTTCTTTATACGAGAACTATGGGGATCATTTTACTGTTAAGTATCTTGTAATGGAGTATATAGCATTCAAAGCTCAAAATCTGGCTTGGCTACCATCCTCATAACGCCATAACATTCTACATCCAGTACTCAAGATACAGTCTTTGAACTTGGGATTAGCTTGACGATAGAAAGCTTCCAATTGAGGAAACTGGATTGGCCAATATCCATTCCTTTCTGCCCTCACGTCAGCTGAAACACGACACCCATCTGGTCCGAAACTTGAGGAGTGTGGACACAGCTTTTCTTTGATCTTCTACCTAATGCAATCTGTCCTGGAGGTTAATAATCTTCTTAATTCTCCTAGTTGCAATTTGAGCTATAACGAATACCACATTGCATTTATTCTCATGTTATAAAACCTTCAATGCTTTCTATTTGGTCCTCAGCATTAAGTAACTCATCACGGTCCAATTTCCACACCATTGACAGGATTTTTAGTTTTTTTATTGGCTGAAATATGCCTGCAAATCATTTCGGTCAGCGACAGTATCTAATCATTTCTTTGAAGCTGTCAGTAATAATTGTTTTATTGTAGCAATCGTTATTATTAACCCAGTCAAGTGTGAACTGTTGCTTCACCTTTTGAATGAAAGCTGTCTCTTCCTCAATTTAGTGCCGATCGACTTTCTCTATGTTTGATTCAAAAAAAGATTTTTCCCCCTCGTTTTAGCTGTGCGGAAAGGGAAAGCATTTTTTCCCTCCTAACCTGTGTCATTTGTTTTGTATGTATATTAGTTGTAAGGTGGACAATTTATTTGAATATTGCAGGATGTCATCTTCGGGTGCTGGTATTCAGATACCTACTTTTGGAGGCAAGTCTAAGTAAGTTGACTTTGGTACTTAGTTGAGATTGTGGACTTTTTTTTATGCTTCTTGACATGAGACCAGGATCTTTTTTATCCCCCAAAAGTCGATAGCAGTCTTAATCTTCCATCAATAAGCACTCCATAATGTCAGAATCAGTAGTCGAAATTTTCTTTATAGATTTTTCTATAATCATATTCAGAATCTTTTACATATCCTCAAGCCATTCACAAGAAAGGAGACTGAAAATGTTATCCACTTAAGACCGCCAGGGTATCACCAATCTGCGACAACCAAGCTAGTCATAAGGTCTGGGACACTCCCTGTCTCAAACCAGGTGCTCCGCCAAGGGACTCCCAAAGATCATGAAAATGTATCATCATGCATGCACTTCACCTCCTTTCGCTGATTGTTATTATCATTCCTCACATGCTATTTTTGAGTTAGATACTAAATATGAGATGCCACTTCAACCATGTTTCTCTGGAATCTCTCCACAGTCCGATTTCACATGATTTTCATGTCCATAGATTTTTAGGTTCCAGGGTGGGTGGTCCAGTGATGGTTGCTGATTGATGCTTTTTGAATACGTGCGTTTAATTGGCTTTTGATATTGAGGATGATTTACCAGTCCCATCATCTTTGGTATGCTTGTTATGTCACATGAATTATTGATTCTTCACGCATCTCCATTAAATGGTAGAAGCTAGCTGAACGCCTGAATTCAATGTGATCAACTGAATTTGAGGCTCGGGCCCCAAAGCTTGCAAGCGAATCACATATTGTGGACATTTCTATTCCCTGTTTCAAGAAAGGACGTTTAGATTGACAGCATTCTATTTGTGAATCTGTTGGATCTGCTGGTCCTCTTGAAGGACACTGTTTTTCCTTACTTAAAATGCGACTTTGCTGAAAGAATTTTTCCTTCTTAAGTTACCGCTTATGTTATTATATGATCAAATTGTTTGTTTTCACACTAAAATTTTATGGTGTTACAGAGAATGTTTCTGGTTCTCCGCCTACCTCTTGCAAACAGTTTTTCACGTTACTGTTTTTGAAGGGAAAGGAAGAAATATAGAGACTAGGTGAACTGATACTAAGAGACATGCATGCCATTGTAATATCACAAATTTCCAGTTTTTATGGCTAAGAATCCTTGTGCACATTTCTCATTTGCATAATGAGATTTGAGAGTTGGACAGACTCAAAAGCCCACCAGCAATGTAAACATGCAACTCAAGCTATTTTACGAGCTGAATATTCAATACTACTTGGATTCCCAACTGATTTTACCGATTGGTTGATGGCCGGTCTTGTCAAAATTCTTAATTTGAAAATCAACGAAGACTTGATGTTCAACTAGGCTGTGTAAATTTAACTATGGTTTAATGTAAAAGGAAAACATTACAAAGAAATATTCCTGCTAATACCATACGAAATTATGCTGCTGGCAGCACTAGGATACATCAGTCCATTTGGCAAGCCAAAATTACGTTGATCAGAACTATTATCTGCCCTTCTTTTTTATATGTATATATAAATTGAATCCGTTTTCCATATATTCCAAGCTGTAAATTGTAATTGTTTGGCCCGAAACTGTATATGAGAAGCCCGGTGGCTGATGGTTAAAGACTCCAAGAGTGCTTGGACTCATCTCTTGATTCATCGTTGCACGTTGTTATTGTGGTCGAGTGATCCAATCCGTGTGGCTTTTGCTGGAATCCGTTGACAAGCAAGCTTGGCTTGACAGACCATCTGGGTCGATGAATATGTGGTTGTGAATACCCTCCAAAGTCACACTCCCAAGCTCTCTTCAGGAGCCCGTCAGCATATCCAATGGGCTTACTGCCTGAATCTACAGCTGACATTAAAGCCGACAGTCGGATGCATTATTTCAATTTAGATCTTGAACCACAATGCAAGTTCAGTGGCCAAGACTTTCTTCCGAACCTTTCTTTTTGCTTGTGGAATCTTTCTGTTCATTGAGAACTGGATTGATCTGACTCATTAGAATTTGAAGCCAGCTCAAGGAGTTACTTAAAATGCCAAATACTAACACTCTTGAGCTGAAAATAAAATTCCTCCCGGTGACCATCATCACAAAATCTATGTCATTATTGTCATATTCGAGATTGTTAATTTGCGATAACCATAACCTCAAGCACCACAGCATTTGTCTTTTTAAATGCACGACAAGCCCAATCAGCTTGTGGTGGTGAAACCTGGTGCTTTACTGCTAGTGTGATCAAAACCGCAAAGCGAGAATCAAAAGGATGCTTGAGATGGGTTCTCTTTTGTCAAATTCATATTCTGAGTGAAATTCTCTGCAAACCAAGAGACTCTGGCTACATGGCACAATAAACAGGAATTGAGTTGTTGTGGAGATTTGAGTGCTGCATCCAAACACACAGCAACGCTTGCTTCCTTGATTACCTGCCTTTTGGATCCATGAGTTGTGAGAAAACCTCACTAGTCGTCCCAACATCAAACTCCTGTTCACTGACTATCCCAGCACTGCTGTCATCCACAGAGTCCATTTGCGGAATCCTCTCTGGAAGGTCTGGAATGTAGTTGCTGCTGTTGTCATCAACAGTCTGAGTAGAAGCAGCCTCTTGCAGATGAAGTGCATACTCCAAGTTCCACAACACATCTCCCATTGATGGCCTCTCACTGCCTTGTTCTTCCAAACACTTCTCTGCCGTCTCCCCAAATTTCCTTAAGGATTCAAGTCTCACTGAGCCCACCAGATGGGGATCGATGATCTGCTCGAGGCGGCCCCTCCTTTGCCACTGCATTGCCCATTCTGCTATGTTCACCTGTTCTCTTGGAAGTGCTGGATTGATAGCAGGCCTTGCGCACAGCACCTCCATCAGGACAACCCCAAAAGAATACACATCCGACTTCTGTGTCAGCCGTTGCCTCCTGAAATATTCTGGATCAAGATATCCAAAGCTACCCTTCACTGCAGTGCTCACATGGGTCTGATCTAAAGTTGGTCCTAGCTTAGACAGCCCAAAATCTGCTACCTTTGCAGTCAGGTTCTCATCTAGTAGAATGTTGGTTGTCTTCACATCACGGTGTATGACTGTTTCAGCTGCTCCTGTATGAAGGTAATGTAACCCCTTGGCAGCTCCAATGCAGATCTCAAGCCTTTGTTTCCATGATAGTGCTGGCAGGTCTGATCCATATATGTGTTTACGAAGTGGCCCGCCAGCCATGTATTCATAAACTAAGATCATTTCATTCAGTTCTTCACAGTAGCCTATGAGAGAAACAAGGTGGCAATGCCGAAGCTTGGAGAGCATTTGTATCTCAGTTCTGAATTCAATCAGGCCTTGTCGAGACCTTGAATTGCCACGCTTGACAGCGACAGAGACCCCATTTCCCAGCATCCCTTTGTACACCTTCCCAAATCCTCCCACACCCAAAACCAGGCTTTCGTCGAAATTGTTTGTTGCCTCTCGAATCTCTGAAAAGGCTAGAACACGGCCGAGACCTGAAGGAGTGGATGACTGACAGCTACTACCTGTTGAAATTTTGGTTTCAGAATGGCGTGCATGAGAAGAAAAAGGTACCCATGACGAGGCCTGCTCTGTTTTCCTCGGACCACACAGCTTTTGATGGAAATGGCGGCGGTAAGCTGCTATGCAAATTCCCAAGAGAACCAATCCTCCCAAACAGAGAGCAATGCCAAACACCATTGGTATCCTCTGCCTGAAATGATTTGAACGCTTAGAACTCCCGCTGTAAGAACCAGATAAACTGTTGTCCTGATTGCTAAGTTTCCATATTTCTAGACCATTCAGGATTGCATTGGTGGGTGCGTTGCTGGTTTCCGAGGGACCAATTTGAACCATCATCTTCTCCGATGTAATTGGAGCATTGGTAATGAAATCAACAAAATAAGCTGCCGACAAGTCATTGGTCTTGCTGGAAATGTCGAACGAGCTCAGTGCAGTTTGATTGTTGATGTAGACATTGAAAATCAGACTATCCAGAGCTCTGCTCACAATATCACAGAAATGCAGCCTAATGAGATACTGGAAATCACGCTCCACGCCAAACCCCCAAGAGACATTGAAATTCGGATCTTGAACATTCGCATCGGCCATTTCTTGGGCAGTAGCATAGACGAAATTCGGAGCTATTTCAGCTGAGAATTCAGGCGGGTATTTGATCGAACTGGGGCTGACAGAAACAGAACGGGCAGCCGCAGCATTGATGAGGAACGGCTGATCAGGGTTCCAAATCCTCCACAGCATGTCATTTTCACAATTCAGAAATGGGCCTCCCACGTTAATCCTGTAGGAAGTCTCGAGAGCTCTGTCGCCCTGAAGCTCGACCGCAGGGCCGGCAGGAATTGCGGCGGCTGCCGAAGGGAGCTGATCGGCGGGAACGGATACTACCTCAATCCCATTGATGAAAGCAACGGAGCCGAGCGATGGAGAAAACGTCAACGACAATGCGGTAGAGTTGGATTCCACATCAACCAAATACTCTTTCATCAGACCAGATGACCGATTGGGCGCGGCCCCCAATGAAAATTCATGGAGCAGAGTGACGCCATTTGCCCCCACCGAAAAAACCGCCTTCTTCCAGCTGAAGTTGGCACAGCGAATTGCGCAGAAATGCAGGCGCAGGAAATGGCGGCCGCTCTGCTTCAGCTCAAGCGTGTACGTCGATGGCTCCGTAAAAACACGGGCAGTCTTGCACAAGCTCGAGATTCTCGCAGCAGAATCGGATGCAAGAGTGCTCGAAGTTGACGATAAGACCACACCCGAAGAACCCAGATCAGGCGTGAAAGAACGGCCGCCGTCGAACTCGAGCGTGTTGTTTCCACCGCAATTCAACAGGATGTTATCAGCAGGGAGGAATGAGGAGGACATGTGCTGGAGCGGAAGAAGAAGCATAACGAAGATGGGAAGAAGCCATGCTTTGGCATCCATGAGAGCAAATCCCATCATAAAATTGGAAGAGCCTGAAGTCTTGCTGAATGCAAGACTTTGGTGGGTATTTTTGGGGGATTGAGTTGGCATCAGCATCCGGAGCAGTGGAATCATTACAAGCATTGGTGGTAGAATGAGGAAACACGGCTGTTTCCTAACCTTGGGTTGTCCAACTTTCAGGTAGGCCTCACAACGGTGCTAGCAGCACGAAATTTTTCTCGTTGATTATTAAAATCGCTAATTTGTTGCACCACCAAACATTCAATTCAAGTTCAACAGGATAAACGGATGAGATCTTCTTTGATAGGACTTATGGGGATGGTGTAAAGCTTGGTTGGTAAGGATGCAGAGCTTGGGGGTTGAGGGGGGCGGGGGGAGCGCGTGACGTGCTCTGACTGAAAAGGAAAAGGCGTTTTCTTGGCTTCCACTGCGGTTTCCAAGAGTAGTTTGTGGTCCGTGAGAGATTCAGTATTCAATTGTCTAATAAGTTTAACGTTTATTAGGGCCAGCGTTAAAGAAATCAAGAGGGCCGACTCTTTTCTAATTTCTTTTGTAATCATACTCAGAATACAGATACAATGGGGTCAACCCGGGAAACATTCATTGGTCATCGGTTGAACTTTTATAACTACTAATCCTTTTACCACTCATTTTTGTAAAAAAGTAAACATTTTTATCAACGTATATATTAGCATAATTGTTGACAATAAAATTAATATTCTTATAAAAATATATATAATTCGTAAATTGAAGTAAATCATCGATATTCGAAGATTTTGTTATTTCTTTTGTGTTTGAAATTTAGGGGGTGTATATTGAGTTAAGTTTTTTTTTTTTTTTTTCCCGAGGCTGGCCTTATCCTTATATTATTTTCAAGAACTTTTTTATTTTGTTTTAAGCTAAGTCTGTTTGGGGCTTATTTGTTTTTTTAGTTCAAGTAAGTTTCAATTTCAATTTTTCTCTCTTATATGCAAGAGGATAATAGATATCATGTAATCAAGTACATTTCAACTTCTCATAACATAAAGGGAAATTTACTGCAAACTCTCATCACTAGGCAAAAAATTATACCCCCACAACAACTAGGGAAGACTGCAAGTGAAGAAGGTCAAATCCTTCATCATGGGCAAGCATGTCTAACATGCAAACCGCTGTACTGAGACTCCAATTGCATTTCAATTTCAATTTTAAATTAGTTTTTAAATGATTTTTATGTTATATTTAAAAATTATAATTGTACTATAAATGTTAATTAAATCCTATAATTAATATAGTTTTTAATGTACTAAATAATCGATATATTAAATAAATTTTTAATATTTTTAAAAGATAATTTTATATCTTTAAATATATGATATATTATATTGTATACATATTAGTAACTTGTGATGGTTCTAAATGCTCAAATTTTGGAACCTACCTTATTTCAATTGAAGTATATTTTTATCTAAAATCTACCCAACCCTCTGGGACGTTGACTCATAAGTAACCTACTGAATTGCACCTCTAATTAAGATTAGAGTTAGAAAATTTTATAATTGAATTATAAATGGTTCAAGGTTGAAATTTTTGTTAGGTAACTATTAACCATGTAATTCAATCGGTTTACACCCACTACTCGGACAGGCTTTAGATATCTGTACTCGTAAGGCATTGGTAAATGGCCTAATCTTATTGCACATGTAAGAGGCTAGAAGAGCGTTTACTCTCCATTTCACTGTAACTTGAGATGTATTATAGATTCAAAAATAGCGTAAAGGTTCATAATTTTGTTATCATGTTGACTTTTTAATTTACACTTAAAGTCGAAGTTAAAATCTAATAATGAATTAAATGATATCTATGTCTATCATAGAATTCTTAGACACCAAGTCTTTGCAGGATTCAAAGGGTGTATTTGTAAGTCAAAAAAAAATTGTATGGCCATTTGACAATTCCTAAAAAAGTTAAAAGTGAAATGATTGCCAGCGAATAATTCCCTGGTGGAAGTGGCACGACAATGCTGCAGTGGCTTTTAAGGACTGTGGTCCCAAAAGTACAGGGCTTTGGATGGAGGGCAGCGATCGAGCTCACAAAAAGTCTTGCTCCAGCAGCCGCACATTTCCCTGATCTGGCAGTTTTATTGGATGCTCTGGCAGAGCATCGCGCTCATGCACGGCCAAGCGTGGGCCCGCTTGTTTGGCCCTGCCGAATGCCTCCTTTTTTCTAGCGGAGCACCTTAATTTTACACGCAAAATGATCTAAAATAAATATATATAT
>JAXCLR010000063.1:50887089-50911392 GCA_035584095.1 Annona squamosa | reverse complement strand
CTTTAAAAATTTAAATATATATATATACATATCCAAAAATAGTAAAACAACGTTCATATGTTAAATATACTTAGATAAATAAACGTATAAAGAAAAAATAATAATAATTGTTATGAATGAATTTTTCGAGGTAAGCTAAGCGGGACATTTGTTTAGCCCAGACTAAGAGAATCATTCTTCTTAAATAATTGCAAACTTTATCTTCTGAAAGTTTGAAAATGTTATTGAGTAGTCTCGTTCATTTAACAATGCGTCCTATGATTTTAACTCAAAACCTCTGTTTTTAGAAAAAATAATTGGTAGTTGATAGCTGACAAGGCCAATTAAAATTTTCAAGCTGCTGCATCCATATTCAGGCTCGTCGAACTTAGTCCAACTCTATCATGCATCAATTTACGCCAAAATTTTAGAAAAATTCAGAAAATTTTAAAAATGATATTGGTAAATTATCAACAGAAAAAAAAAAATTCCTAAATTTCTGGTTACCTTAAAAGAAAATGGTGGTGTTTCTCAACTTTTCGCATGAACCCAACTATGAATATTCACGTCAGGCTCCCATTGATTCTGTTCTTTACTTCTTTTATAGCGGCTTCTAAAAGGCCGCAGCTATAATTACATTGAAAATTTCTCTTAAGCCATTGCAACAGATTGAAAATTTTCCACTTCTTTTACAAGAAGCCTTATCATTTTTATCGTTTTTTTCAATTCACTCCCTTACAAAAAAAGGTATAAACAAAAGAGTAATTCATATCTTTCGAAAACAATCTACTGGCTTCAAGATTTTCGAGCTCACGTCTCTTCTACGTGTGAAAAACGCAGTCGTAGAAAAGCCAAACCAACTTCGCCAAACAACCTGTCGAGTTTTCGCGCCTGAGCGCCGGGAAAAAGCTCCGCCGAATGCACCCGCGCCCGTAACCATGTAAGCTCATCAGCGTTTAGGTTTTGAGACCGTACATGACTGTTGAACTGAAGAGCTTCCTATAACTGTCTAAGATTTTCCAAACTCAAAAGCCACTTTTAATGAATTTTCATAAAAGCCCATTAAAAAGTTTACAAATTTTTATTTTTTCTTTAAATACGTAAATTACTTTTTATGATTTTTTAACCGTTATATAATTAAGATGTAAATAAATTTAAAATGCTATAAATAAACCAACAAATCTCTTTCTTGAAACTCCCTAAAATGCCCTCCTGTTCGACTTTTCTTTCTCTGTAGTGTAATTCTTGTTGCTATGTGTGCTGTCGCACACAAAAATGATTAATATGTGCAAGTGTATGTATATTTTTAAAAAAATTGGAAAAATTTTACTTATATGTACGAATGTTACTTCTAATTTCACTTACCTACAAATTTTCAAAATTTCCATCGTACCTTTATATTTTATCTAAATTTTCACTTGTACTCACACGATAATATGTTAAAAGTGGCTACTAACATCCTTGTAAATTGATAGATATACTTAAATTCTAATATAATTTGATGTTAATTTACTCAAAGCTAAAAATTTATATTTAAATAATATATAATTTTATAGTTGTAAAAGTACTAAAAATTTGTAATGAATTTTTTTCTACGAAATCATAATTAAAAATAAGCATTGTCATCATTTTACAGGGGTACTAATAGCCTATTTAATGGATCCCTAATGTCATTGATATAAGTAAAATTTTATTTAAAATACGTGAGTACATTAAAAATTTTTAAAAATTTATAGGTATAAGTAAAATTATAAGTAAAGTTCATGAATATATGAAGAATTTACTCAAAAAACTAATTAGAAAAGATAAGGAAAAGAATCTAGAAAATTAAATGACACCAAAAATGGGGGGATAGAATATGTGTACAAATAAAAATGAAGTGCTTAAAATGAAATAAACTGTAAGCACTAAAAGTATAGCTGATAAAAGTATGGATAAAGGAGAAAAAGAGATCTTTTGTTTTCCCCCTATTATATTCTCTTGCCAACCTATAA
This sequence comes from Annona squamosa, assembly GCA_035584095.1. Classification (NCBI taxonomy): domain Eukaryota; kingdom Viridiplantae; phylum Streptophyta; class Magnoliopsida; order Magnoliales; family Annonaceae; genus Annona; species Annona squamosa. The sequence continues at coordinate 50,909,419 of JAXCLR010000063.1, read as the reverse complement.
TATTTTATTTACGTGAGGAAACAATTTAATTGCTTCATGGGAGAAATCAATCTACAAACCAAATTGACTAAACTTTTGCATGGTAGAGTAGGGTTTACAGGAAAACGAACTGACATGGTTAGTATAGAATAGAACTTTTATAAACATATTAGATAGAATAGAAAAATAACAAAACCAAACCAAACTCAGTTGCACTACTGGTTCAAAAACAATTGTAGGCAGCGATTGCTATTATTATTATTTATCATTTTTAAAATTATAAAAAAATATATAGGAAGATGAAGGGAACCATTCGTATTTAGATAAAACTTTTGATGAAAAATTTTGTAGAGTAAAAGTTGTCAAATAATGTGATATGATAGGAATAATGATGAGAAGTAAAGATAATAAAATTAAAATAGATAAGTTAATTGTATGGGTAGTTGTGTAGAAACGATTGAAAAGTAAGGTAGTTGTATGGAAAAATGTAAAAAAATAATTAAAAATATGATAATTATAGAGGGTAAAAAATTTTAGATTGAAAAATTTTAAATTAGACATTTTTTTCTCTATGGCCATAACTTTGGTTTCTCGTTTTCTTCCGTCGTCTTTTATAGCAAGGGAGGACGAGGGAACCCGTAACCGCTCCCACTGCTCGCATCAGCAACTGATGCAATGAGCAACTGTTTTTATCAATTTGTGATTCCTCGGAAATGGGGATCACCAGGCGTATGTCCTCATCACATCAATGCATGCCAGAGCACTCGTGTTAATCATCCATTCTCCCCTGATACTTGCATCAGCTGTCTGCCTCACAAATCAGTCCATCATCCTACTAGCGCAGAAAGAGAGGGGTGGGGGGAGAGAGAGAGAGAGAGAGAGAGTAGGGAAGCCGGCGGTTCCGACTCCTTCACTAGCCTCTATGAATATTCACATCTTTGTCTGCTTCTTTCAGCATCGATTGCATCGTCCTTTGTATTCTGCTCCTCAGCATTAAGAAGAAAACACATCCATTTCAATTTTCAGCACACCCATTTCAATCATACTATCCGCATTCCTTCGTTTAACACCATGACATCGTTGCCGATGATCCCGGCGACGCCGGTGCCCTCGCCTTTTCCACCCGTTCTATTTTCCGCCTCCACGTGGAACCCAATTGTCATCTCTCTAGTCGGCTCCATATGCGCCATCTTCCTCATCCTCAGCTGCTTCAACATCCTCAAGCAGAATCTCTCCTGGCTGAGGAGGAGAAGGCCTTTCAGTTTCAGCAGCACTGCTTCACTCGGACCCAATCATGCAATGTCGTCGTCGGAGTTTCAGAGCCGCGGCTTGGATTCTGCCGTCCTGCGCGCGCTTCCCACCATTCAATTCAAGAAGGCGAAGGCCGACAGCCAAACAGACGTAGACTGTGCTGTCTGTTTGTGTGAATACGAAGAAGGGGAGTGGCTGAAGTCGCTTCCTAACTGCAGCCATGTCTTCCACATCCCTTGCATCGATGCTTGGTTCCGGTCGCACACGAGCTGCCCGCTTTGCCGCTCGATTGTGGGGGATGAGTTGGATGGGTGCTACTCTCTGTCCACGCTCCCCCCTGCTAGAGGCATTGCATAGAGAGGACGCCCACAGATACAGAGGAGAAAGATTGCATCGCTCTTCCGTTTTGGGGCCAGAATTTGAGGAGAATTCTACAGTTCGGTATAGACGAGGGAATAATGCAGCCTGAATCCCAAATTTGAGTTTACGTGAGTGTGAGACATGGCCTGCCTTGAATCAGAAATGAAAAGGGAATATATATTTGGGGGGAAAAAAAAAGAGAGAACTTTCTTTGAGCAGTCCATTTCCCCTTTTTATTATAGAATATATTGATTGTCAGGAATGTCTAGATATTCCATAGGATGAATTGGGTAATGTCTGTTGATTTTTTATTTAGACGATTAAAAGCTTTCAGTCGAGTTGGTATTTTTAGTATTTAGATCAAATAAATAGTTTCAAACAATGTAAAAAATAAATATTTAAAAAAGGAAACCCATGTGGGTACAAGCTAGACCTGATTTTATGGGAGAAAAGCCCCTCAATCGCCATTGCCCGTGTATCAAGTATCATTCGCCGGCAGCGTATCGAAGGATCCCATATATGAAGGCAACGGTACATACATTATCCGTTCGAATATTCAAGAAAAATAAAAAACAGAGAAGAAAAATGCGCACAGAATGCCTAATCCACTTCAAACTTAGCTGCTTCTGCTGCTTCTTTCCCTAAACAAGTAAAAGGAATGGCAGTCTCATATGTACCTGGATGCTTGGTCTCTTCCCTTCCTAAACAGGTCTCCCTCCGTCCTCCCTCCGTCCCTCCCTCCTTCCTGTCACATTCATTCATTCGTTTCCCATATTTTGTTTTGCAGAGGTATTCATCCGAATTTCCATTTATCAATCGGTGTTGTGCAATTCCCGCATCAACTATAAAGGCATGTCCAGGAGAAGAACATTTAACTGAAGAAGGTTACACGCCGATCTCTTTTTCTACAGGAACTGCTCTAAAAAATACTACTACTAATTTTCTTGATGTCTGATGAACATTTGCGGATACAATTCCTCTATCCGATCTTTCTCAAGTGATGTTAGAACCACATATGTGACTATGTGAGGACATCACTAATTCTTAAAGATGCCAGATGCGTCCTGAATTGTCCCAAATTATTATATCTGGCCCGTAATGACTACACCATGAAAGAAATTTTCAATTCATGAAGCCATTCCAGAACAGTTGGAACAAGTCTCTGGTAACAAAATGGACCGTGTTCAGAAAGTTTCAGTAGGAAAACAAGGATAGATGTCCGTATGAGTCCTATCGAAGCCAATAGATAGCATTAGCCATACTTCTCAGTTCTATGGATGTAAAAATATAGTTGAAAATTTCGATTTGATTCCATATGTAGATTTGTTACCTCTTCAAGCCTAACAATCATTTCGTACAACACTTTGTATGTTAAGCTTCTTTTAGGAGAAGGCCAGCACTGGTTGGAATGGGAGCAGCGGCAGCAAGCTTTCTTTCCGGCACCTTTGCATTTGCTGAAGGTTCAGTTACAAATTACCAACACGGGGAGGCTATTTTGTTGAAGCTGCATTTTCTTTGTTGTGGTTGCTGTCTCCTGCTTTTCTGAGTTATACCTAGCCCTCAATCAGGTCTGCCAATGGCAATCATTGCTCTTATTGCCGCTCCCAGGCCTGGATAAAAGATGAGGGATGGCATGTCAAGACGACTGCTTACTTCTGTTGTGTCTCATACCATGGATTCTGAAGTGATTGTGATGACCAAGTCCTCAGTCAATCCACTGGAAATACTTCTGAATATTATGACACATGAAAGCTGACTTTGCTGAATGGGAGATGTGCATTGAACAATTGAGTTTGGAATTTCTAAAGCAATCTTCATTTTGTTGCATAAGCTTCATGGTGGGGCACTTTGTGCACAAATTCATCCCACATGCATGCCAGGTCTAGACATATGGTCGCATGTAAAGGCGTATGTAGTCTGGTTTTACTGTTACTTTTTTTTTTTTTTTTGGTTGAATAAGTTAGTTCCAATTAAAGTCGTATATTTTCTGTGCAGAAGTACCAAAGGACTACAAAGTTTTTGTTGATCGTGCAGATGGATACACTTACTACTATCCTGCAGATTGGAGGGTAGGTTACTAGATCGAAACACTAAATAATAAACAGCATTTCCCTTTCAAGCAAGATATTATAAATAGAAAAGAAAGCCTCTCAGTTCACTCGTTCAGTTGAAACCGTTACAAGAAACAATGTCTCATGAATTCTGTAGAGTAGTTGCACATCCACAGGCAGTTGTTAACAACTAAACCATCCCTCAGGTGGGGCAAATATTTTAGTTAACCAGGTCAAAATCAAATCAAACCATCCAATCATCAGGAGTACATACAATTCAGAAGATTGATCTCTGATGTTTCTCAGCAGGCAGGCCATCTCATGGTTTTGCTGCTTGATTATTGAGCCAATTTAACCGACCAGTAAAGTCAGCTTGATAAAGATGTAGAAACGTCATGTACTAGTCTGAGATTCACCAAAATGCAGGTGTTTGCATTATTCAGCGAGTCCACAACAGTCGTATGTCTTGCACCTCGGAGGTTTCTTTTTTATCTTCTTGTCTTCTGCTATAGGACTTCGATTTTCTGGGTCATGATTCGGCATTTAAAGATCGTACTCTTTCATTACAAAACGTTAGAGTCAGCTTCAAACCTACGGATAAAACAGATATTCACGACTTGGGACCAATGAATGAGGTACAGCAACCTCTTCCTCCATATATTGTCTCCCCAGATGGAATGAGTTGCACTGTGACTGCTCTTTCTTTCACAGGTTGTCTTTGATTTGGTGAAGAACATATATGCTGCACCAAATCAAACACCAACCATTTTTGATATCAAGGAGGTATGTATCTTCTGAATTCTTAATCCTGTGCAATTCGTTACTTTGATGCTTGTTTATGGAGATGTCCATGCATATTGCACAATGATCATCTAGCTTAATTTAATTCGGTGTAATGATTGCAGAGAACTATTGATGGAAAGCACTACTGGACTTTCGAGTATGACCTTGCAACCCCGACATTTGCTCGCAGCTCGTTCTCAACAATAGCAATTGGAAATGGTATTTCTAGTTTATATTTCCAATTTACAGCTCTTTAGCTGGCTCATCTTTTGTACTGTTGATAGAGTCAATGTATGAAAAAAAAAAAAATTGATACTAGAGTGGCCATCAAATGAATATGCAGTTTATAATTTCTTGCCAAAAACAAATAAAGGCAAGGGATTAGTAATTTCCGTGCTCTTTCCAGAATTTATTGATTTTCTTAGGCATTTCAATTCCGTAGTTTAAAACTATTCTTATCTCAGTAGGAAAGCTTCCATTCTCCAAGTAACTTTGCCTGTTGTCCTCGAATTAATGGGCAGCTCTAGCAAAGCAAGGCCAAGTTTGATTACATTCTCATTCTCGTTTTGGGGCACTTCTAATTTGCAATTTTTCTTTCTTTTCCTAGGGAGAATTTATACCCTGATCGTGGGGGCGAACGAGAGACGATGGAGCAGGATGAGAAACAAGCTTAAAGTGGTGGCTGATTCCTTCAAAATGCTGGACATATGAACACCTCCATTAGAAATTTTCGGTTTCCAAATTTACTCGAAGATCAACGATTGTAACGTTGCAGAAAAGAACAATTATCTGAATTTGTTGTATCAGTTTCTACAATAAGTACACTAGCACCTATTTTCATTTAGAAAATGAGGAGGCGGCTTAGCCATTCAGATTCCATCCCATTCCATGCGATTAGATTCAATTGTTGTTGAGGCGTATCAAAAAAATCCAGTTGGCGAGGGAAGAGGATAAGAAGAAGAAGTAAGAAAAATCACAAAAATATGGACGATAGATATTCTCTTAACAAAATGCCAAAAGTGCAGAATAAAATGTGCTAATTGAATTGACAGACGACGGCATTTATTCTCGTTAGAGACTACCTCACTACTCGTTTCATCAGGGATGAAAACGCATCATCTCAACCGTCGATCAACCCCGGTTACCTGCGCTTATAGAATCGAAAGCCATGCCAAGAGCGGCAAGCGCCGGCGATACACGCTGTCGGTCTTCAACGCCAGCTCGACGTGTCGCAGCATGTCCGAGCTGCTGCAGCTGCACGCCAATGCAATCAAGCTCGGTCTGGCTGAAGACGTCTACGTCACCAGCCAGCTGCTCTCCTTCTGCGCCGGCTCCGATGCTGGGAGCCTCGACTACGCAACCCTTCTCTTCAACCATCTCCTCCTCCATCATCTCGACCGCATCAACTCGTTTGTTTGGAATACCATGATCCGCGGCCATGCTCGGAGCGCCGATCCCGTCTCTGCCATCCGCCTGTTTGATGAAATGCTAACTCGGGGTCTGGTCCCCCCCGACAAGTTCACCTTCCCTTTTGCTCTCAAGGCATGTGCACGGAAGCAGGCGCTCCTCCAAGGGCAGCAGCTGCATTCTCATATCGTTAAGTCAGGGACTGCCTCTGATCCCGTCGTAAAGAACGCGCTGATCAACATGTATGCCCAGAGCGGTTCGGTGGCATCTGCGCGCCTCATGTTCGATCAAAATCCTCAGCGGGATTCCGTTTCTTGGAATTCTTTGATTGGTGGGTATGTGAGGGAAGGGCAACTCGAGGAAGCTGGACGCCTCTTCTACTTGATGCCCCAGGAGAAGAAGACGCCCGTCTCATGGAGCATAATGCTATCTGGGTATGCCCGCTTGGGATGCCGTGAGCTGGCCAAGTCGTTCCTCCGTCAGCTTCCTGCTGAATTTGCCCCCAAGGATTCGCCCATCTCTCTTACTTGTCTGATCTCGCTGTACATGGAAGCTGGAGAGGTGGAGGCTGCGCGTAGGGTGTTTGATAGCATGAATTTCAAGGATGTCGTTTGTTGGAGTTCACTGATATCGGGATATGCACACAATGGCCATTGCATGGAGGCGCTGAAGCTCTTTAACGAGATGCAGAAGGTCGCCGAGGACATAAAGCCAGACAAGGTGTTGCTGCTCAGCGTCATTTCCGCATGTGCCCATCTAGGAGCTCTCGAACAAGGCAAATGGCTTCACGCCTATACTCAAAAGAAATTCCCATCGGCGGGGATGCCAGAGTGCGAACTTTTCTGTGCGCTGATTGATATGTATTCGAAATGCGGTAGCATTAAGGATGCGCTTGAGGTCTTCCACAAGATCACAGCTAAAAACCTCATGATGTGGAACGCTATTATCGGCGGTCTTGGCGTCAACGGCCATGGAAAAGCAGCTGTTAGCTACTTTCAAGAGATGGTGGGGAGTGGGATCATGCCGGACAGAGTCACTTTTGTCAGCGTTTTAGGTGCCTGTGCGCACTCAGGTCTATTGGAAGAGGGCCGAAAACATTTCCAGCTTATGGAAAGATCATATGGTGTTGAGCCTGATGTCAAACACTATGGGTGTATGATAGATCTCCTGGGGCGAGCGGGCCTTGTGCATGAAGCTGAGGCTCTGGTGGAGACCATGCCTATGACCCCAAATGTAGAGATATGGGGTGCATTGCTTGGGGCGTGCCGCAAACATGGAGATGTTGCCGTGGCCGAGCTGGCGGCCAGGAAACTCATGGAATTGGATCCTGAACATGGTGCAGCTCTTGTGCTCCTCTCTAATGTCTATGCCGCAGCAGGACAGTGGAGCAACGTAAGAAGTGTGAGGCAAGAGATGAGGTCTAAAAGAATAAAGAGAGTGCCTGGATGCAGTATGATTGAGTCAAAGGGCAGTGTGTATGAATTTGTGGCAGGAGATGTTTCCCACCCAAGAGCGGAGGAGATATACTCCAAGTTGCAGCAAGTGATTGAGCAGCTAAAGCTGTTTGATCACGTATCGGAGACATCAGCAGTGCTGTTTGATGTTGGGGAGGAGGAAAAGGAAGCCGCACTCACATATCATAGCGAGAAGTTGGCCTTGGCCTTGGGCCTGATAGATACCAGCCCAAAGGACACTATACGCATTGCGAAGAACCTGCGTGTGTGCTCTGATTGCCACTCCACAATGAAACTTGTGTCTCACGTTTATCGGAGGGAAATTGTACTAAGGGATCGAAATCGTTTCCACCACTTTAAGGAAGGCTTATGCTCCTGCAGGGACTACTGGTGAGGGATGACTCAGTGCTGTCAATTCATGGAATTTTTCATAAATGACGCCCGCATTCCATATGATGGTGATTGTGTGGACGTCTGAATAGCTTTGTAAGCTGGGTACAAAAGTGTGCTCGTTAAGAAAACATTCCCAGCCCTATGGGCACAGCTGTTTTGTAAGCAGCGCAAAATGGAGCAACATGAATTTCATAGACTACTAACGCAATTCCGAATGAAAGCACAGCATGAGACTGATATTGGTAGAACTAACAGCAACGCAAAGGACGCAAAAGGTTTTCCACAGGATCCACGTGATCCAACAGATGCAAGAAGAAGAGAGATTTATCATCTATAAAACCTGTGCAACCAAAAAGATTTAAAAAAAAAAAAAAAAAAAAAAAAAAAAAAAGAAAGAAAGAATCACAGCCCGTATTTCTCAAACCACAACCCCAATACAAATAATGAAGGTACCCTCTCTCCGATTTATAACAAATTAATATAACACGGAGGCAACAACCCTCCCCAGAAAGAAAGTATCGCCTCCAAAAGAATGAATCACACGCCATTTCAAGTGCCTGTCCTGCCCTCTCAGTGCACTAAAACCAATCCTACCTTTAGTCCTACTTACTGCACAAGGTTAACTGTCACCACTAACCACAACAACAAGGTCACAAACTCAGCACTTCTTTTCTCAACCCATGCTTTATACAACCGCCCACATTTGACGCCGGGAAGATTTAATGTTAGCAGTGCCTCCAGTGAGCAGAAAGGAGCAGCAGACGAGAAGAAAAGGATATATAAATTACATCGGCAAGAATATAACCTGTCTGTCTACACTAGTCGATGTTGCCGAAGACCCTTGGCAAAATGTGGCTGCATCAACCTGACATAAAGGCCATTTGCTGCCACCAGGGAATCATGGCTTCCCTGCTCAACGATTCGTCCACCATTGAGAACGACAATGCTGTCTACATGTCTCATCATTGCCACTCTATGGGCAATGAGTACAGTCGTCTTGTTTCCCATGATAAGTGTGTCAAGAGCCTCTTGCACAACCCGACTTGATTCCGATTCTATTGAGGAACTTGCCTCGTCTAATAACAAGATTGGCGCATTCTTCAGCACAACCCGAGCAATGGCAATCCTCTGTTTCTGTCCTGGTGTCAAATCAACACCCCTCATGCCTATATGTGTATCATAACCATGAGGTAAGCTGCTGATGAAATGGTGGGCATTTGCTATCCTTGCTGCCTCTTTCATCTCAGCCTCAGTTGCATTGTGACGTGCATAGATAATGTTCTCCCTGATAGTAGTCGAAAACATGATGGGTTCCTGCTGAACCAGACCCAGGTGGTTCCTCAACCATCTCAAATTGAAGGACTTAATATCTCGGCCATCCAGTAAGACCTCGCCAGCAACTGGATCATAGAATCTCTCTATCAAAGAGATTATTGTGCTCTTCCCAGAGCCAGACACACCAACCACTGCCACTGTCTGTCCACCATTAACTTTAAGGCTGAAATTACTCAACACCATCACCTCAGGACGTGTTGGATAGCAGAAATCAACATTCTTCAGCTCAAGGCTTCCATAGACATTTGGTGGTTTAAGACCCTCCGGGTCATCAGGTTCTATCTTGGGCACACGGTCTATGATTTCAAAAACTGAAATGAGTGATTTGCGTCGTTTAAGAATGTATGGTGCAAGGCCAAAAGGTTCAACCAGTGCAAAAGTAGCAAAAGAGAATACAGCATATTCTTTCAGTGCTGTATGCAGAGTCAGATAACCATCTCTGACTGCAATGGCTGTGTACCAAAGAAGGAGAGCATTGCAGGCAAAAAGCAAGAACTGAGAGATGCCAAAGGCAAAACCAATGCCTATTCCGTGCAGAAAACTCTTCTTGAATATTCTATTCAGTTGGAATCTGTACAGCTCCATTACCTTATTACCAGCACAGAATGCCACAACTGTGTAGATATTCCTCACTGCATCCTCAAGGACCAATGATGCCTTCCTGTGCATGTCTTGAATGCCTCTTGAGAATCCAGCAAGCCACATTTTCTGCAAATTTAAATTTACTACCACTTAGCATCCAAATATAACATATTGCAGAAATTTTAAAACATCGACATAAGTAAATACTATTACCAACAAAATTAAATGCATGCATAGAAGCACCAATGACACGTGTAAATAACAGAAAATCATAAGTTGCAAGCAGTTAAGCATGTTATAGGTTGAAAAGAAAAACACTAGTGCCAAGTACTACATCAATATCAGTTGGTGCACCTGTGCAATGACGAGCCAGTTGATCCACTACGGTGACAAAAAAAAAAAAAATCAGAACAGGGCTAGATATAAGCAAGGATGCAAACCTGTGCAATAGCAGAAAGAATAAGAATTGGAAGCGTAGCCAAGGCCACAAGTGCCAATCTCCATTCTAGCAACATCCCAATGAGGATAGCAACAATGACAGCAGCAGTATCCTGAATGAATATAGAAAGTCGGTTACTGAAAGCAGCACGAACAAATGTAGCATCATTTGCCAACCGCATTGACAAGGTGTCTGCACTGTTTTCTTCTTCATCAAACCAACCAACTTCATTGCGCAGCATAGCTGAAAGCAGTTCATGTCTATTAGTGAGAAATGAACTTGATCTTGAAAATCGAAATATGGAATTATATCACATAGACAAGGCAGGCCAAACCAGTATAAAGCATTTCCAACACAGATGACAGAATTTACCTGAGAACATCATTCTCCTAACTCTCTCAGTCATTTTCTCCCCCATTATACCAAAATAGAAGTGCTGCAAGAAATTGGCAACCACCGTGACTATGCCCATGCATGCAATGATCAAACACCACTTGTTCACTTCACTACTAAGGTTATGACCAGTTTTCCTATAATATGCCTCCACTATGAGCGCAAGGATATAAGCAAGAAGGGGATTGAAAGAACCAAATATGGCAGCGCCAGTGCTCCCTAGGAGAGCGTAAAACCACTCTGCAAGGCTGAGCTCCACAAGCCTCCAAAATGAGGGAGGTTTTTTATGTTGAGAATCCCTTGAGTGTCTTTCTCTATTCAAGATTTCATCGGATTGACTGAGAGGCCGGCTGAAAGTCTTGGAATGGGAGCGCTCATTTTTTGGATCAGAAATCAAGAGTGGTGAGATTGGTGACTCGGGATCTGAAGTACTTGATGTTTGCCGATGCATGCGATGAACATCAATTTTTGCTAATTCAGGTAACCTTGACTCAAAGCTGTCTTGCCTCTTTATGGATGGGAGTGCTTGTTCCGGCATGTCCAAAGGCATCCCATTTTCAGAAGGTGGACTTTGAGTTTTTGGCGATTCTTGTGAGTTAACACCCAAATCCTGGTGCCGTAGTCCATGGCCACCGTGCAATCTCTGCAAAGATGGTGATTTGGCAAACTTTGGAGATGATGACTCCTGGAAGCTGTGGCCAGCTGAAGAATCTTTTTCAATTTGGAAAGTTGCTGATTCCCTGTAATTCCTCATTGGCATCCTACAAGAGCACAAATAAACATTATTATGAAACATCCATTGTTGTAATATTGATATAGCTGGCAATAATAATTGACAACAAAGACCATGTTTATAAAATGTGTAATACTGTTAAGGATTTCAGTAGCAGTCGCTGCTTATGCTGACATAGTTATCAATTGCTGACCTCAATTTCCGAATTTCCACCCATGCCAGATGAATCAGACATAAACGCACCTTTTAGCGGGTAAGGTTCTCTGTGTTATATGAAGTCTAGACAAAACAAGTTTATACATGCTGATTTCGACCAGATCGTCTTTCACTTACATAACAAGGCAGCAGTAATAAACAATAAAGGATCAAAACTCAACTTTAAAACTCATCATAGTAGAGATTCCAGAGAGAAAAGGACAGTGCACCAATAATTAAGGGTAAATCCTGTTAATGCTTTCTACTAAAGAAACAATCCCCCAATTATCAAATAACTTTCAGAAGAATGCTGCGTAAACACAAATTCTCCGAATACTTTTGAGTCCCAACAGCCTTCATCTTTGCTTGCGTAAGGGGAAATAGCAAGCACAAGAGAAATATAAACATTAAATCCATGCACTATTTACCTATTCCATAACAACCAAAATTTTTCTTGATGAATATCCACATTTCTCATAATCGGTCTGTGTTTATAATGTCTTCATTGACATTATGCTTGACATCACCACCTAACTTAGGGACATCATTTGAATTTTCATTTTCTCAAAACATTCACAACCATTACAACAATCACAAACAATCAAAAAAGTAGTTAGAAACAAATGCAAGCAAATCATTAGAAATTTAACATGTTGAAGACAGGAAACGCAAAAAAATAAAAATAGGTTTCCGGGCAGCAGCATAACACTTTGGTACAGAACAATAGTGATTGGGATGCATGTAAAAGCATCCATGTCATTCACCAGAAGCTTCTCTACAATCATGCAACTAACCTCTTAGGAAGCTTAGCTGCCTCTTCACATCTCAGGAGCTCTGCATAGAGGCCATCTAGGGCTAGTAATTCATCATGCGTGCCCATTTCAACAAGCTGGCCCTCTTCCATCACAGCTATATAATCAGCATTCCTTATAAGGCTAAGCCGCCGAGCTATTATGATAGTTGAACGGCCCAGCATCAGTATATCCAGAGCTGATTGAACAGCCCTCTCTGCCTCAAAGTCAAGACCACCAGTGACCTCATCAAGCAGAAGGATAGATGGATCTGACAGCACTGCCCTAGCAATCGATAGTTTTATTTTTAGCTCTTCAGGCAGTACCAAGCCAGTTGTGCCCACCTGTACAAGTTAAAAATTCACTCAAAACAATAGAATGTGGAGAGAGAAAAAGCCATTTTTCATATTGTCAGGCCAGATTGTACCTGTGTATCATATCCTTTGACCAGGGAGCTAATAAAAGTATGTGCATGCGCTTTTTTGGCTGCCTCTTCAATTTGATCTAAAGTGGCACTTGATCTTCCATAAGCAATGTTGTCCCTTACGCTCAAACTTAGCAGGGCCGGTTCCTGGGTGACAAGCCCGATTTGGCTTCTTAACCATTCTAGTTTAAGGCTTTTAATATTGTGACCATCCAAAAGAACCTCCCCTGTGAAACAAATTACACATCAACTAATCCTGCAAGTTCATTTCTTTGGAAGAAAACAATAAAAAATAGAAATACATGATATTGTCAGAATACCTAGTGTAGGATCATAGAAACGTTCCATGAGAGGAATTATGCTGCTTTTTCCTGAACCATTTCTGCCAACAAGAGCCACCGTTTTTCTAGCAGGTACAGTTAGATAAAACCCGCTTAAGATGGGAATTTCAGGACGAGACAAGTAGCTAAAATACACATTGCGGAACTCAATGTTCCCTTGCACTGAATCTAAGGTGTTTCCATCCTGATTAACGGTAGAAGTTGACCGGCTGATCATCTCATAAAGTCTATAAGCAGCAATTCTCCCTTGCTCAAAGGAATAAAAATTCGTTGCTGCCTGGTTCAGCCCACTACAAAAAAAAAAATTGGAATTCTCGTTCAGAAAATTTGGTAATAAGGCAACAAACCAATGTAGGATCAGCACGTCAATAAGATGAGAGATGCTCACAGGCCACTCAGAATAACAGCAAAGAGAGCTGTTAAAATTTCACCACCAGTGGCTTTATGATGAGAAACTAGGAACCGCCCAACCCAAAGTTGCAAAGCACAAGAACATATTGCAAGTCCATAGGTAAATCCGAGTCCAAGTCCTTGCACAAGACTTATCAATATACCATATCTCAGAGTCGCTTGAAGTGAAGTAGCATAAGAATATTTTGCCAAAGTCTCATTTGTAAATGCATACAAAGTTCTTATGTATGAAACTGCCTATAAAACAAAAAAGATTAGTTCAGCTTGATGTTTGACAAAACTTGCAAGAACCAAAATGCAACCAAAGTCAATTTTATCCATCGCCATCTGGTTCTACCAACAAAAACAGGAAAAAGGAATTGCGAGTGAATAAACAACTTCAAATGCACTCTCCTTTGTGATTATGCACTACCGAGAACATAAAAATCTGACAGATGCAATAGTGGATCTTGCTTTATTTTAAGAACACAGGTTTTATATTGACTTGAAGTAATGTAACAAAGAAAGAAATAAAGAAAAAGGAAGATGAAAAAAATTGACAAGCAATTATAACAAGCCGTGTAATTCAAATAAACTGTCAAGCACCATAAGTTTTGTATAGCTGTGGTTCTCCACCTCATTATCCTTTTCTCAACAGAATTGTTCATAATTATAGTTGTACTAGGGAAGACTAACCTGCTCAGCAATACTAGCGGCTTCAGCATATGCATCTTGAATATTTTCAGCAAGCCTATGAAGAAAAATGTTTGAAATCCCTCCTGCAGCAACAATGAAAGGTCCAGTAGCTAATGTTAGCAGTGCGATCTGCCAACAGTTGACCAATCCAATGACCAAACCACCAAAAAATGTTGCCATGTTATGAATATAATTTCCAACCTGTTACACAAAAGTTCACCGTCAGGGGTAACTCTAATTACATGCAGAGTTCACAATGTTCTCCATAATCATTAGAGGAAGCAATCAAATAGTTAATTTTGAACAAAGTATTGTCTGTTACATGAACAGTAGACATACTTTCTCACTTAGAGCTGATTGAATGAGCAGCACGTCACTCAATACTTGACTCACGATGTCCCCATTGTTCCCATAAGTATCAAAAAAGCTCATATCCTGGTTTAGCAACACTTGGACATACTTTGACCTGATGACTGCAGTCTGCCTCTCTCCGGTAAGAATCCAGCATGAAACCTCTATAGCAAAGGATAAAGCAACACCCAAAGTTTCAGATGGTTATCAGACAAGTGTAGAAAATGCATGGAGTGAAAACGAAAAGAATTTTATCTCACCTATCCATCCAGCAGCGAAAACACCTGAGGCAATATAAACAACGTACAGAGCACGCTGCAGAATATAAATAGTCAAAGGAAAAAAAAAAAAAAAAAAAAAACACAGAGAGAGAAATGTAAGAAAGGGTTATAACATCAGAACTTGGATAGATATGAATAAAACCGGAAGACAATGTCAAGAAAAATCTGTAAAATACAGCAGCATGAAACGAAATAGTCATTGCATTTGATTGTGACACATACATCAGGGAACTCAAACAGTGGAAATTGCATGGCATTATTGACAAGATCTTAGAAACATTTTAAAAATTACATATGCAAGGCTGTTAACTACCCTGCAAAACAGTGGGAACTAGAATTTGGCCCAACATGAACCTATATTGTTGGTAGAGGCAATCCCCTATAACTTACATCCTTCCAACAAGTTTTGTATGATTTCTAATTCCTAGGCTTTAATAGCTACTGACTTTCCTCTAGTTGTACAGAATGCTTTATACGTGGATGGCATGGGCAATGAGAACACTGTTCCAAATATTCATATCATATCAGCTTTGCCGTGTGTGGCAAAGATAGCGAGGACATGGTATACAATATGCGCATCATACTGGCCAAGGCCATCATCATATCAGAAAGGCAGAGGGAAATTCTTCAGTGATTTACAGGTATAAAGAAACCCTAGAACAAGCAACAGCCACCTTGAAAGTAGACTCGGCACTATCACAAAGTGACTCAATCCCAGGGGAAGGGAAAGAATAGAACTGCATCAAGCACACACGTGAAATATGAAAATTAGGGGTCTCCAGACCCAAACTGAGCCTGGGCCTATGTTACAGGGCCTCAGCCCCAACCCAGTGTTGAAACCTATATTCCTATTTTTGGACCAGGTACAGAACAAGGTTCAGGTTTTAAATTTAGCTTTCAAATTCAGCAGTGCACTTGGTCATTATCTGTAATCCTCTCCACAAGCTCTATTGAATCCTCACCCTCAATCTAAAATATGAGCAGATCCACATAATCACAATTCCTTACATGGGTGCAAATTGGGTTGGGACAACCTATGATCCAACCCTTTTGGCAAGGTTAAACCAATATTTTCATAACCTAGGTAGGGGCAATTGAGAACTATGATCCAATTGGATCAAGGGAGATTAAAGACATCCCAACACAAAAAGTCTCAACATGCCCTGCATATATCCATTTATTAAAAATTTTATGAATATATTTTTATCTTCTTTCATTTTCTTTTAAAATTTTCACATTATTTATAGTTAATTATAATTTAATTTTTCAAATTACAAACTGTAAAATTAAGGTGAAAGTTTCACATAAAATGAGATTTTAGATTAAATAAGTCTTTAAATCTTCAGAATGAACCCGAATTTTCAACACGAATTACTAACTTGAGACCAATCCAAATTTCACCCAATTTCTAAGAACATCAGATGGGAGTTAAGTCGACCTTGTCCCTAATTAGTAAGGGTAGGTTTAATCTTCCCCTGAGATGACCCGATCTGATTTTCAACCCCCAACCCCCCGGCCCCGTAAAATGCTCTAGAAGCTTGAAGGGAAGCACTTTCTTCCCCACTTGGATGTCATATTCAAACACCATCAACTGCCCCCACAAGAAATTGCGGAACTCAAACCCAGAGATCTTCAAATCATCCTTTAAGGATTGCGCATCTACAGCATGGACAGTGATCATCTGGCTGCAAATCAGATGTTGACAGTCAATCCTAGTGGGCCATGGGATCAGTGATGGGCAAACCCAAGCCTGGTTTTTACAATGTCTGACAAGCCGGGTTTAGGCCGAACACACCAAAGTTGTGCCCCTAATGAAAATAAGCATGATATGCTACTTTGAGCCTTGCCTAGAGCTAATACGCATTCCAACTGATCACAGTTCATAGCGGTCATGGACCCCAACCCCACCACACACACAAAAAAAAACCTAGTATGGCCTTGGAGTTGAACCCACGTGCTAATGTGACCAACCAAAGTTGTTTACCAACAAGCCAAGCATCAGCCCCTTATATGCGTTGTAACACGTGTTTAGAAAGTCTAGTTGCACAGAATGTCAAATTTGGATAGTATCCCTCATGACTTGTGAATACCCACTTGTTTAGGAAGTCCAGTTGCACAGCACACCGAATTTGGATAGTATCTCAAACGAATTGCGAGCACTTAACAACTTAGCCACCAAAGATGCATTTACAGCCACGGAATTTTATAAAAATTCTGGCAAGCAATTTCAACCATCAATAGCATCAATTTTTTTGCTCGTTACTTGAGAACAAGCTATTCCCATATAGCTGACTATTCTACACTCTACTCAATTGAAATGCTACGGCAGCACACACTGATTAGTGTCTTTCTTTCTTAAACCCGGGTTTTTCTTCTCTATTCTGAAACGAAGTCCTTTGACCCCTTTTTTTATTTTTTATTTTTTTTAAATCCCTGCACTCATGCTAAAGGCAAAAGATTGTGTTTGATGTGAGAGAAAAATAATCACATAAACGGCCATAATTCTTGGTGTCGCCCTATCCTAACTCAATGGGGGTTCTATTACCACCACAGAACTTTAAAAAAATCCCAACTCAACAAAATGATTTTTCTACAAAAATTAATACAACATGCATAATGCATACGTCAAAATTCAAGACGGTGAATCCAATCAATAAAAGCTAAAAAAACCAAACTAGCCCCACCTAAAGAGTTCAAATATCAGGGAAAAGATTTTATTTTTGGAACATACCTTTGTCAACTCCTGAAAAACATCCTCCTCCCACGCCTTTCCCACTCCCTCCCTAGTAAGCAGCTCTAGCACCTTTCCAAAGAAGTGCAAATACACAACCAGCGCGGTCCCATGCGCCGCCGCAGCAACAGACCCAACGACCATCAACACCCAATCGAAACCATCCGCACAGGCGAACAGCCTGGAGAACGGGACAGCAGCGGGCGGCGGCTCAATCTCATCGCCCTCGTCGATCCCGCCGCCCCCGTCGTCCTCCACATTCACCGGCTCGGTGCTGGATTCCAAGTACGGCGACGGCGACTCGGGCGGCTCGGACACCTCGGAAACGGGCGTCAACGGCTGTATGTGAGGCGGAGACCAGCCAAAGAGGCCGCGGGAGACCATCATCGTGCCGGCTGGAGATCTAAGACCCTAAACCCTAACCCTAAATCATACGAACGAAGCGAATTTGTCCGAGAAGATAACGAGAAGCGACAGGGAGACACACAGACAGAAAAAAATGCGCGGATAGAGACGGAGGATTTTGATTAGTGAGAGGAGCGCAACGGAGAGGGGAAGTGAAAAATTGGAGTTTGATAGTTGGGATTTTAGGAGGCTTTTGGTGGGCGTGAAAAGCAAAGGTGAGCCGTGGTGTTTGCTGGGTGTTTGGTGTTTGCTGGGGGTGGAGGAAGATTATCTGACAGTGGCCAGCATCATTGCCTTGCGCCTTTTGTGCATTCCACCGCAACTCTCTGGCCCTCTTTTGTCAGACAAATCGTACTCGCAGCGCGCGAGTAACTGCTTCTATATTCATCGATGCACCTTCGCACGTGCCGCCGCGGTGGCTGCGTCTCCACTGCGCAGTGCGCACCCCAACTGCAGGCATTATCTAGCGGCCGCTCGACCCCATCAACCGCCGTCTGGCGGAAGAATTATGCGCTTGTAGCGTTCGACAGTTAATGGAATTGGGAGAATTTTCCTTCTTTGGCCCGTTCAATATGGTGGAGAAGTAAAAAAAGAAACACAAATTAAAGGATATGATGATCTTAGTGATAAAATAAACAATATTATTATTAGTCGTTATATATTTAAATTAGTAATTTAAAATAGAATTTTCTCCTAAAAAATTTTAACCATTTCCACCTCTCCCACCTATGTAATTTGAAAATCGAAAAAGAAATTCTAAGCACTTCCACCTTTCCTACCTATGGTGATTTTTTTCAATTTTATTTTTTTGAATAATATTTATTTACTAATTTCATAGATTCGAAAAAATTATTCCCTCATTTTAAAACCATTTTGTTGTACGCCTTGTTCAAACACAAACTGCTCAATTACTCATGTTGGTGAGCGCTAGGAAAATGGTAGTCAATGACAATGGATTTTCAAAAGTTAAAAGATTGATATAATATGATAAGATAAGAGTTATGCATGATAAAATAGGATAATTATTAGGGGCGGGAATCGGAGCGCATTATATCAGGCCAAAGTTTGCCTAACCCTGATCTTATTTTTTAAAAATTAAATTTAACTCTCTTTTTATATTGGGTCGGGACAAGGTTGGTTTAACCGTCACTGTTTTTTAATAGGTTTCGGGACAAATTTCGGGTTGGTATCGGATCAGTCTCGGAATAGCGGGTCGGGTCAAAAATACGGGTCAAATAAGATAATTTTAAGAATTTATATACCTATTAAACATAAGTATATATCTATACTAAATTTAAATATTATATGCTTCAATATTTCACTAATTATTAAAAAACACATAGCTAATAAAACAAAATATTTGAAAATATAGTATAAATTTATTAAAATAGGTTAATATACAATTACGCATGAGAGTTATATATGTACAAATTCTTTTTTATTCTTATATTGATTTCTAAATAAATTGATTCTTCTATTGTTGATAGAGTTGATTATAAAAAATAAGAAATTTGAAAGAAAATAATAATAATAATATTTAAACATATGTTTATAATTTTTAATAAAGTAATATATACGGGAGCAGGTCGGACTCTGCGGGTCGAGACATTGTCAACCACCCCGACCCTATTTTTAAATTCGGGTTAAAATTTTTAACATATCACTATACCAAGTCAAAAATATATTGTTGGGTCAAAGCCAGGTCACTAGTCAACCCACCCCAATTCCCACCCCTAGTAATTATTACAAGAAAATTAATGAAATATGACAATAACAATACAAAGATAAAAAAGTTAAGTTAACGACATCAAATCATGGCCCAAAAAAAATGTTGTTGATTTCATAGCATCATGGTAAGCATTTGTGCATTCACCTATACGTGGAAGGTTCGACTCTCCCCACCCCTAATTTGTCCTAGCTCTGGGGTTGTAATTCTCCCCTATTTGTGAGGTTTGTAGAAACTTTCTTTTACATTGTGAGAATTTGAAATATATCTAGTTATAATATTCGTTGTCGTCTTGCATATAAAATAAATTTTTTTAAAAAAATCATAGCAGATAAAATAGGGCACAATCATATGCAATGTATTGCAATTTGGATTTTCATTTTTAAATTTTTTATTTTTATATTGCCCTAATTGTATTCATTTCATATATCAAAATATAATATTTTTAATTCTTGTATTTTACAATTTCTTGAAAAAATAAAAAATTATCATCTTGTTTCATTAGATGAGTGCATTTTTTATTTTTAAAAATTTATAAAAAAAAATACACCAGATTATCATCGTCCCGAATTGCACACCCCATTAACGAGGCATGCCATCAACATGATAGTTAGTGGTGGTCTTTCAATGAATTCTCACTTCAACTTTTCGCAACAAGTCGTAGCTACCTAAGATGTTAGGAGAAGATCTTTAACTCATTCCTAACCTCTCAGAAATTGGTTACTGGCTATCACGACACTCTCTTTTAAGAAAAAGCATTGTTTTCAACCTTCAACTTCTAACAAAAAATATAAATGTAACAAGAAATAAAAGAGAAAAATAATGTACATGTAAGTTACATGTGAAAAGAGCATAGCCTTCCATCAACAATTAATCAAGAGACACATGTGGTTTGGCTCAACATCACCTTTAGTTGCTCATCATCAATGATGAACTTGCATATTTGAGTTGTAAACTTCTAGTCAATTATCAATGCCTTTGCAATTCGCATGGCCAAGGAGAGAGTTTTCACCTAACATTCCAAAATTAGTGCTTCTCCTCGAGGACACCCAATTGGATGGGATAGAAATAAGATATGAATTTCCATTACTTTTTATTTATCAATATAATTATTCATTTTTGTTTATTTTCAATACTCTTTTTTTCATTCCAAATATCATTTTTGTTCTTCGATATGCGACAACCCTTTTATCCAATATACCCATCCAAATCTTACCTTATCCCATCCAATTGGATGATCTTAAACTTGTGCTAATACGCCAAAGACATTATAAATGTTTGTTGCAAAATAAATTTACTTTAATTAAATATGCAATTGGTTTCTGATTTGGATTGCAGCAAAAACCTAGCAAGCTAGCAATATTTAATTCCCCACCAGATTAGTTAGTCATAAGCTTGTTGAACTTTTGAAAATTGTGTATCGTCAATGCGTATTGTTTCTTAACACCCTAGTTACCCCCTATCCACTAAAAGGTAAATATTAGTCTCTTGATTGTTTAAAATTTGTTTCGTATGCATAAATGTTCAATACGATATAAAAATTGGTTTCAAAGTCAATTTATTTATTTTTTTGATGATAAAATAAGTAAACTTTAACAATGACTAAAAAAGTTAATGTACAATCGATTTACAATATCCACAGGGATTCCCCCTCCCCTCAAATTGAATTTCGGCTTCCATTCTTTTTGCATTTGAAACTAGTTGATGAGCAATTGCATTTCTCAATCTAAGGACATGGAAAAAACTATAAATTCAAATTCAGTTTTAAAGTCAATTTAAGAAGAGGTAGAGTGACACATAAGCAATGTAGAGCATGTTTTAGATGGTAAAATAGATTTAACTGTCTAAATATACAAAATTACGAGGGCTTTTGTATGAAGAAAACAATTATCCACATTTAGAATGTTTGGGATTTTGATAATAAGAATGGAAAATGGACAATATAAAAAGTCAACATCATTAATTATCCAATTTTCATATTTTTACTCTTATATTGTAATTATTTGTCATATAACTATAACATTTACTTTATTTTATTAACACTTTACCCATATCATATTCATGTAATGGTATTCCATTTCCCGTTTATATCTTACAAGATGCTCCTCCAACTAGGTAAGACCACCATTCTACCCTTTGTATCTTCAATAAGATAGTAATAGCCCAAACATGATCACTTAAAATATATAAACTTTATACACTATTTCATAATACAAGTATGAAAGAAATGGGGAAGTAGCGAGAAATATTTTAAAAACACGCATGAGTAATGTGACATGATATGGCTAAAGTGGTAGAAATAGGTTACTTGTGCAATAAAATAATTAAAGAGTTTTGATCTTATTGGACCGATTAGAAGCACAAGCTATTTCCAACTAGCCATGTGAACCGCTGGATCTTATTGCATTTGGCAAACGAGAAGATAACCATTCGATCAAGGTTTAAAATTGTAGTTGATTCAGGAGGCAAGCAAACTCCTATTAGAAATAACAACTTGCAATAGTTTGCCCTACTGTGTTTTCTCTTTCCACTGGTAGTTGTTTTAACACATTACATCCATTGACTTCTGTAGCTTCTTCTCCCTTCTTAATGTTGTTCATTGTATCCCCGCTCTTATAACATCTTCCTGTGGAACCCCAAATTTTAGGACCATGTATGAAACCCTAAAGTCATGAACCCTGGGTTATTGATTTTTTTTTATATATAATTTTCATAATATATGGAATTGAAGGACTGAATAATTAATTTAATAAATCGTAAAAATAAATAGTAATCATGTGATTAAGATAAAGTGATAAGTAATCACTTTGGATTAACTTAATCATGAAAAGACCAAATT
>JAXCLR010000063.1:50827628-50877779 GCA_035584095.1 Annona squamosa | reverse complement strand
TCTAAAAATGATAAAACTTGGTTTATAGATTAAATATAACTAGATTAACATGTTTATAAAATTATTTTTCAAAAAAATTAAAAAATATATATTTTTTGACCGGTCGGAAATCACCGACCGGTCGTAAATGATCATTCGACACCAAATTTAGGATAGAGCTGCACTCCTAATTTTGTTTGATATAATTTATTTTATCATGATATTCATTTTTTCTTTAATTTAGGATGGACCGTGCCCACTTTAAACGTGTATTATTATTTATAAATTATGAACAAAATTTTTGAACTTATTCATATCTACAACAGAATGTCACAATATATTATTGACTCGTCCATGTGCATAGGAATAAATTAACAACTTCAAATTAATATATAAATCGAATAGTTTTTCTATATTGATTTGACTATTGTATAGAGATTATGCATAACTTTGATTTAGACAAAAAAGAAAATTTTAATCAATAAATAACTTTAAATACAATGAGAGGAATAAATTTCGATTTAATCATCAAATGGGCCAGAGATATGGCAACATAAATATTTCAATGTTATTTGACTCCGGCAGAGGATACCTCATATTAACGAGCATAGTAAATATATGGCTTTCATGAACTTTTTTTTTTTTGATTGGTATCTAATTACATGTATCTCAACACATATTATACTTGAAGATTTGAGACATTCTTACAAATCTGGGAACACATAACGTCCCAAAGAAATCTGGAAGACACAGCTTCCAACAGCCACCTGGGAGACCACCTTGCTCCCACACTTTCCACCCAGGAGATCACGCTCCCACGCTTATCCGGGGATTCGATCCCCCGCCAGCTACAGCTACGGCTGTTCGCGCCGCAGCTGGCGACCAACCGAGCTAGCCTCGGTTGGTTTGGCTTTCATGAACTTTGATTCAACGCATTTGATGGGCTTGTAGATAACTACATACGAATATTGAAAAAATGACCAAAAGTTGATTTAAAAAATTGTCAATGAGCCTTTGCAATATTTTATTGTTTCGTGCCCAAATTGATGGGATTTGATGGTATAAAATTTGTGGTCCACAATGCAACTGCGCATCAGATACATTAATTTACTTGGATTCAATAGTGGATAATCTATCTACTTTCCCATTTGCTTTATCAAAAAATGACTCTTCTGCAACTCCACTAAAATGATTTAAGTTTATTATCTAACTTTTAACGAGTACTAGAATTTTAGGCACTTGAGGCTAGCTCTCGAGTAGAGTTGAGTTTAGCTAGAATATTGGGCCTAGAATGGAGCAGTTTGTGGCAGCCCAACTTGCTAACGGGCCGAGTATTGTGACTAAAGAAGACGAGGGACATTTTCGTAATGATAGACTGGCGGATATAATTACCCTTCTTCTCTCCATCCTAAACCCTAGGACCGCCGCGCCAGAGGTCAGCTCTGAACCCTTAGACGCCACGCCGAAGGTCTCTCTCTCTCTCTCTCTCTCTCTCTCTATCTCTCTCTCTGCTCATCTCAGCATTGTCTATGGATTTCTTGGGTGGCTTGTAGTGATTTTACGTTATGCCCACCAAAGCGATTTCGAATCGCGTTTACATCTGCGCGGAAATGTTTTTAGAAGCTGGGGGATGGACTGATTTCCTTTGGGCGAACAGCACTTAGGAATTTTTTTGGAATTTTGAATGGGTATTTAGTTCGTGGCTTTTTTTGTTATCAGAAGTTTTGAAGAAACGTGGTTGCTTAATGTACTGTGTTTAGCTCATTAATGGCCTGTTTGGATTTCGCGCAAGTATGGGTTCGTTAGTCATGCTGAACAGCTTTTATGTTGACGCCTCACTATCTTCCCGAGAGACGAAAAACAAAATGGGCCATGTTAACTTCAAACTTCTATGGCCCTGAACTCATCTTGCTTGTCAGTCAAAGACAATAAACAAAATCACCGCTTTTTTTTTTTTAAAAAAAAATTAATCATAAGGTTCAGCATTTTCCCCCATTTTCAGAATTTTATTGATTTTTCTCCTATGACTCACAGGTGAGGTCGGGCTTTTCGGCAAGCAATGGCTCCCCCTGCAAAAGGTATTGCATCATCAAATATTAGTGCATGATATCCAGAATAGATGCCCCAATTCCTAAAGACTTGTCTGTGGCTATTTGCAGTTTCTAGTTCTCGATAGTTTATTGTAAATGGCTTTTTATGAGAACTGTTGAACCGTGAATGATTTTTTGTGGTTAGTAATGACTGCAACACTTGCTTTGGACTGTGGGGGCATCTTCTTCATTGACAATGCCTAAACCTAGAAGTGATTCTTGTTTTTCTCCCGCTCTCTCTCTGTCTGTTTGTCTTGCTGTGGTCTGCAATTTTTAATTTCTATTTCCTAGTGGTACCCACTTTTAAAGGACCATAATGTGATTAACGCGGAAAAAATTCTCGACAGCGGCTGCTACAAAGAAGGCTGATCCCAAGGCACAGGCCCTGAAGGCTGCAAAGGCAGTAAAATCGGGTGCATCCACCCTAAAGAAGAAGGCTAAGAAGATCCGAACATCTGTTTCATTTCACCGTCCAAAGACACTGAAAAAGGAGAGGAATCCCAAGTACCCTCGTATAAGTGCACCTCCAAGGAATAAGCTTGACCAGTATCAGATACTGAAGTATCCTCTCACAACAGAGTCGGCAATGAAGAAGATTGAAGACAATAACACACTGGTGTTCATTGTTGACATCCGGGCAGACAAGAAGAAGATCAAGGCTGCAGTGAAGAAGATGTACGACATCCAGACAAAGAAAGTGAATACACTTGTCAGGTGAATTTGTAGCCCATCAAGAATTTAGTCTGTTTATTTCTTTGGTATTTGCACTAGAAAATCATGCCAACAAATACCACAATTTTTTATTCCTAGTCCTGTTAAATGATAAATTTTACATTAAAAGAGGACATACAGGGTTGATGGCGTTATTTCAAGCCCACAATTTTTGATCATGCCAACCAATTCCTTGTGCTTAGATTTTATTATCGTCAAAGGATAAATTTCACATTAAGTACATACAAGGGTGATGACATTATTTTTCATTGTCAGATAGCGGGGAGTGTAGTGTTTACTCCTTCAAAGGACAAGATCTTAAATGTACATTAACATTTGGATTGATTTGAATTTGTTTCCGGTAAGTTGGATGAATTCCATGATATTGTTGCATCCAGCAAAGAATTTGATGTTCAAATGATGTTTACGGGAAATCAGAAAATGGGGAAAAGATAAGTTTCAGAGTAAATAAAAAAGACGATGGAATGTACTTGGCCTTTTCACTTAAAACGCCTCACTGTAGCTTTTGGAAGCATTTTAAAATTTTATAAGAGAGATAAAAATCTCTATGTTATTGAGGACCTTGTGAAATTGCTTACTCTTATGCATGTTACAGACGCTGCTACTTGGTTTGCAGCATCAGCTGCATGCAGAACTGAATCTATTGTCACAAGTTCATCGGCATAATTGCATGTTTCTAATCCTTCGATTGATGATGATTGGTTGGGACCTGGTATTGCTCATTTTATCGTTGAGCATGTCCATATTAACAGAAGCTATGATGGTGTCGTCCGGTACTGCTGATTGGACTTCCTGGTTTGTAATCTCTAGGAAACGAACATTGGATATCATTCTGATAGTTCATTTTCAAGTTCAGTGCTAAATTATATTCAAGCTTATCCATATGCTTTTAAGTATCAAATCCTGCACCTTCTGATTTTCCCTTCAGTATCTCCAACTAGATGCTTCCTTTAATTCCAGGCAGCTTTATTAGTGCTGATGTTGTTTGTCCAATGAGAGCGCTGTTCTTTTGTGGTTAGAAATTCTTATCTCGTTTCTATGCTAGTAAGGCCCCTGTCCTTATTCATTTTATTATCATACCTGGATGACATGCAGGCCTGATGGAACCAAGAAGGCTTATGTGAGGTTGACACCTGACTATGATGCTTTGGATGTAGCAAACAAGATTGGTATCATCTAAACTGACATTTCAAGGCAGGTGTCTAGGTTTAAGAGTTTCATTTTCAGCGAAGATTTGGTGTTTCGTTTCCAAGCAATTTTGGTTTGAACATGGCAGATAGTTTGATCTCTTATTTGGAAGGGAATGTTATTTCTTTCTGCAGATTCAGTAATATTTGTATCTGTTTAAGTCCATTAGCATTTTGTTCCTTGGTGATGATGAGAAAATTTCAATTATATGACTCGACATGAACATATTTATTAAGTTCCTCAACCGCCTTGGCAAAAAGGTTGTGTTTGAGAAGTGGTAAAACTTTTCGTTGAAGTAAGTGGCGAGTAAGTTTTTGATTTAATAGAAATTGATGTGATATGATAGAGATAATAATGAGAAGTAAAAATAATAAAGTTAAAATAAATAGGTTAATGTTATGGGTAATTGTGTAGAAATAATTGAAAAGTAGGGTAGTGGTATGAAAAGATTTAAAAAAAATAAAAAATATGATAGTTGTAGAAATTGAAAAGTTTTTTGTTTGCCAAACACTCCCTTTGTTTGGTTGCACCAAAGAACAAAATGAAACGGTAAACCAAAAAAATCGTTAGCATTCTTCACTAATTAGTGTGTGGTTGCATGGACAACAATAATTTTGGTAGTCGTCGAAAGTTCATAGATGCCTGGCTTGAGACATCATGAGCTAAAATCCTGCAATTTATCTGGGGAGGTATTTGTTGGGGTGTTACGAAGCCATCCAAATGCACCCAAGCGACATGAACATGTTTATTAATTTTTCCAACTGCTTTGGCAGAAAGGTTTCGTTTGGTTGCACCAGAGAACGAAATGAAACGGGAAACCAAAAACATCATTAGCATTCTACACTAATTAATGTTTGGTTGCACAGACAACAATAATTTTTTGTAGTAATTGAAAGTTGATAGATGCTTGGCTTGAGACATCATGAGCTAAAATCCTGCAATTTATTTGGGGAGGTATCTACTGGGGCTGTAATGAAGCCATCCAAATGCACCCAAGCGTATTGATGTAGCAGAGAGACGTTTAGTTTCCCGTCCATCTCTAATATTTAAGCTACCTTAATATTTTTTTAAAATTGAATCGGATGCCTGTGATTGGTTTTAACATTGGAAATCAGCCCGTTTAAACTTTAAATTCTCTGTCCGGTGGATGTTATACGTTTTTCATTCTAGGCTTAGCTAACCGGCTGGGTTCGAAAATTCGGCAATGCCTTTTACAGGTTCCTGTGAAATAAAAAAACTGGTTCTGGCAACCCTGTCGAACCAAGATGACAGGGTCAATTAGCAAGTTTTTTTTTTTTTCCCTATAATTATTATTGTGGTTGTTGTTGTTGTTATTATTATTTATTATCTAATACAGCCCGCATTTCTGTACAATCTGACCACTGACCGGTGGCCATTGCTGTATGCCTTCGATCTAAATTGGTAAGACTAAAATCTGAAAAAAGATTTCAAATAAAATAAATAAAATAAAAAAGAAGAAAAAACATTTTATTGTGCAAGTCAAAAATGGTTATCTACAGATTGTCACGCTCAATCAAAACGGTTACACAATGGATACAGTGATGCAGTTCAGACCAGCCGCAGCAGCCCAAGCCAGGGTCAGCATTTACCGAGGCTGCGCGCGTTTTTCTGGAGGAGCATCAACCTCAAACATTGAAAATTTGGAAGGAATCAACGACAGTGTGCAATCTATCTTTCATCTTCGCCCATCTCCTTTCATTAGCCCCTGTTGTGAGCGTGTAAAATTTACCTGCCACAGCAGACAAGATTGCAGAGACCAACAAGTTAAAAAAATTGATAAAAGGAGGCGGATTAATTCTGGCGTGACTGTGGAGAGTGTTTAGTAGCAATGTAGCATGTAGCATGTTACAGTGGTTAGGTTACTTTTCATGACATACGAGAAAAGCATTGTTTAGCACACTACTAAACACACTACACTGTCGTGTGCCAGTATACATACTGATCTGATCCACTTCCTTCATAAAAATGAGTACCTCATGTCTCTTGTGTTGCAGTTGATTTACTCCACATGGAAATTGTTATAGTCAACGAACTAGGTTTGTGAGGGAATCAAATTGTTTCCATCGTTAGATAGGCTGCCATTGAAAAAATGGATCTAAAAGATATTCTCATTGATCTTTTTATCCGTTCTTGTGGAGCATCAGCCAGCTTGACAAGGAAACCAACAACAACTAGGTTTGCTGACCTTCTGAAATACTACTTTTCTAATTTGGTTTTTTTTTTTTTTTGTTGTTGTTGAAAATTTCTAATTGGGTATCTTAGATTCATTAGCTGAGGAAAGAAAATAGCTTTTGAGCATGGAGGTGATCAATGCCTACTTCAAGGGAGTAATGGAATATGTTCTAGGAAATTGTTGTAGAGAACAATAGCAGTAAATTTATTCGTACCATTCCCAATGCCAATGGCAGCAAGAGCATGACGAGTGTAGTTTGGGGCTTGAGCTACGAACTCAAAGGTGTAATAAGTTTTACCATCCGCTTCATGCTGCACAACAGTGGTATCATCTAATCAAAGCATTTGCAGTCGGTATTTGATATTGGAAGCATAGCAAATTTATCATCAAATCAGAAAATCTGCAGTTGGGTGTTCTAAGGTGGATGCATAGTAACTATCATAATTCCATTACTGTTTATTTAATGTGGAAGTTGTACATGTGCATAATCGCAGTCATAAAATTCAAAGTCATGTCAGAATATGTCATGAAATCATGAAATGAGAATGTTGATGCATTCTTCAATACTGACTTCACTTTATCACGTGGAAGAAACCTCCAAGGCTCCAATGAGCAATTACTTTTGATGTCATGAACATAAAGGAGCAAACCCATTCATTATTTGAGAGACTGAATAAGAGCTTCAATGCATGGGATGTAAGAGCTACATAGCTTCTAGAGGCTAGAAAGATGCTTGTGTTCTGTTATGAGATGATGACAGCCATTTAATGTGGTGACTAAGTACAATTTTTAACAATTTTTCTCTAAAGATGTTCAACTGGCTAATACTGCCACCTGCCTAATAAGACAGCCTTTTCGATTATAAGAAAGAAACAATGCACTACCATGTCAGATAACAGAAGGGGATAGGTGCACAAGAGGACTATGCACTTAATGCTAGAAGGATACAGAAGAAGCCTGACCTCTGCTGCCTCAATTAGCTTAGTCTTCTGTGTAGCTGGAGCTAAAACCTTCTTAATTAAAATCTCAGCAACCTGTGCTAATGCAAACAATAATTTAGACAACTATCCAGGTGCGGAAGTCTGAGTACTTGAGAAAGATATGTGCATACAAGGAAGAGGTGTAGCAAAGAACATAATACAAACCTCTTGTGGAGTGCCTAGGTCTCTAACATTCTGCTTGCTCGTCTCTACTAGGTTGATACTCACACTTTCCAGTGGCTCAATCACATCCTTGAGTACCTTATCTTGTCCTTCGATGACAACTTCCTAATGCAGACAAATGGATACTTTTTAATATCTTATTAATTTCTCTATTAAATGATGCAGAATCATATGACCCTCAAGCCATGGCTTGTAAAACGATGACTCATATGTGGTGCTTTGGATGTATCTGATGCCCCAATGTGGATGGACCATATCTCAAAGATGTTGATATCACATGCAGACAGTGTCAACAATTGCAAGTGACTGTAACTAGACAGTCCAGAAAGTTAATATCCAACCGAAAGGAATGCAGAGAGCACTGGGGTATCCCTCTACAGCTAGGCCCTCCACATTAGTGCCCTAGATCACTTAATCATTGCTCTAAATTGAAGAGCAGGGATTGATGTATAGATCTAATGGAAGATATATAACATGTTGAAAAAACTTAGTCAATGTTGCAAGGCCAACCTGCCACCCAAATGGGTATAGAAAAGAATATCCATCCTTCTTGTCCAAGACTGCATTAAATCCCTTCTTAGCTTCTACAGCAACTGAGCCATATCAAGGTTGTTCTCTTAGGACATCCATCATTATTCAGGGAATCACGCACTGCACAATCAGCAGGCGTGCTCTCAACGCTACTCAATCAGTCAAAATGATAAAGCAAAAGCTGTTTTATAACAAGGATCTAGAATAAAACATCGAATAGGCATAAAGAAATAAAACACACACATGCTGCTGAAGCCGAATTAAGAATGGAAGTGCAAGTTGCAATTGTGCCCAGTATAAGTGCTTTGCGCCTCCCACATCCATCTGCAAAGGGAACAGATATGGCAAAATGAACTTGCATGTTTAGTGATGTTTCAATGGTCAAGAGTGCATAAAGACAAAGTTTCCACAATGTATCTTAGCAGACTCTTCTGTCGCTTAGGGAAGAAGCCCACCTCCCATAGAATGTCTTTACCTATGAAGCAGCCAAAAATTTTTTGATAGGAGAAAAAACTCCCATCCCTATCTCATTCTTACAAATTTAAACAGTACTGTGCTTGGTGCCAGTTGGGGCATCAGGTCTCAGCTTCCGGATCAACTGGATGCACTACTGCAATTTGTTCATAATTGCAAAATTGGATGCACAGGCCAGTCTCAGGATGTTGGGAAGCATAAACCCGTCTAAATGACAAAATCAGTGGATTACCATCTCTGAGATGTGGTTTCTTGGAACAAAAGGCTGCAGCCTTGTATAACCAATTTGATCCCTTGCCAAAGAAGGATCAATAGGAATTGCAATTGGAATTTTGACTCACAATTTACAGTAAGCTTCATGATATATAAAGGTGAGGTGCTCTACCACATTCATGCATTAAACCTCAATGCTAAACTGCTCAGTCTCAAACTGAGTCAGGAGCCGTGGTGAGACCCAGATCAGGGCAAACTGATTTAGTTGGACTTAAATAATGAGCAGTTGACCACAATCATGGAGTGGTCGACATCTTTTTATCAAACCACTTCCCCTCAGGCAATGCCATAAAAAAAAAGCCCTACATTGAATTGGGTTACAAATAGACAGCACATTGTCACCTTGTTTGTTATCCAATTCAGAGACAAGGTGCACCTCACTTTAGATGGCATGCACCCTGCAATTTGCTCGCATTGCAAAATCCTAGGCACATTATTGTTTTACAAAAATTATGATAATGCTTCGAATTCGAATGCCCGCCATTGGTTTGTCTGTCAATTGTTGATTAGAGAATAAAAGGTCTCTAACGACAGGTGGGGATTGGCCTAATTGGGCCATCCATTTTGGAGTGGAGCCCAAAAATTTAAGCACTTGGATTGCTGAATTAAAAAACCAGCAATGCAGCAATGTAATATATAATTCCTGACCGGTTTTTCCCACACACGCCAAAGTAATGCAATTCAAATCACAACATAGATGAAGGAAAAAAAAAAAAAGTACCTGGTTGAGGAGGAGGGGTTGCATAAGCTTCTGCGGCTGATTTCACGAGGAAACGGAAGTTTCTCCTGAAAGAAGGGAAGAAGACGAGATTCTGAAATCCCACCTGATGGAAGTTGAAGTTAGTAAATCCACCCGCGCGCACACACATACACAAAACACTACAAGATTGAGAGTGGGAAGTGGAAGGAGAAAAGGAGACATTACAAGCTGAGAAGAAAGGTTCAAGAAAAGCGTGCGGTGGATTGTGGGAGTTGGATTCCGCATGCACACCATTTTGAGGTGCAGTGGCGACAGCAGCAGAAGAAAAGTGAAGGAAAGAAGTAAGATTTTGCCGATGTGGAGCAGAGGGAACTCTTATGCCTTATCTCTTGCGCTATCCGTTGATTTTCCGTTGGGTCAAAATGACGAAAATGGCCTCCTTTGCGGCGATGGATTTTTTGCATTTTGGTCCCTATATCTATGCCTATTTTCTTTTTAATTCACCAGTTTCACGGATTTGCTTTTTAAATCCTATAAGTTTTTCCTCTTTGCATTTTAGCCTTTGTCATCAAAGCGTCCAACTAACTGCTATTATTTATAAGTGAAAAGTCTAAAATATCTTTAGGGCTTAGTTAAGTTAGTTGACTTATGAGCGTAAGTTGACTCTTATATGCAGTTAACGACAGAGTTTTTAACGTGCATTAGTGACAAAGACTAAAATGCAAAGAGGACAAACTTATAGGGTTTAAAAATAAATATGTGAAACTTGTAGATTAAACAATAAATACGCATATTTAGAAAGACTAAAATGCAAATAACCCATAAAATGTTTTTTTAAGGATAGGAGTGTTGTTAGCTACTGTGACTACTTGAATGTCTATGTGTGTGACATGAATGTACATATAGTAATGTAAGTGGGAGGTATACCATTTTTGTAATTTTATATTTTAAGTTCAGAAAAATTTGTTTTGTAAAGATGCTCATGTTGATGAAGTTTGTTTGCATACATATGCCATTTTACCAGGTGTGCCACCCTAGACACATGGCAATTAGGAAGCATTCATAATTATATAAAGGGATGAAATGACGAAGTGTTGTTATATGTTTGAAAATGAAAAGTTATATTATGATTGAGAAAATTAGTATTATGAATGGAAAAAATAAAATTATTATATATTGAAAAATGAGAAATTATATTAAAAATGAAATTTTTTGAAGGAATGTAAAATCCGGTCACAACCGAGAGACCCACTAATTTTAGAAAAAAGAAATTGACATGGTTTGATCTGCTTCAATTATTGGTGAAATACCATATTAGTTTCCAATTAAAAACCATATTAGTTAAACACTTAAATTTCTTATTGTTCAAGAGTAACTGTGGAAGCATCCATTTAATTTTCTTAATTATTACCAGACCCAAAAGAGATTTTCGAGAAATCCATTTCACACAAGTTTTGGCAAGATTTCATCCCTCCAAGAAATGTGATGGGCCTTTCTCCGCAATAGAATTCATGTTTAGCAATTCTCCCATATTATTTCAAGCAACCCCACGTAGCAAAGAAATTTTTATTAAACAATATTTTTGGAACAAAATTCTCCATTTTTCTGATGCCAAAGTAGAGTAGGGACATCTGACTTGACTGCTTAAAAAAGATCAAAAGTGACTGACAAAGTCAAACTAGGATGATATCATAACCATCTTTTACATGAACCGATTACACGCAAACTGACTACAGCAGAGCCGATCGAGTGGAGAAGAACTCAATCTCTCCCTAGTTCTCAAAAGCACATGTCCAAGAGGCAATAGCAACATAAGCCTGCACAGCTGCAAATGGCAATGATAGAATGGAGTAGATTAGTTAAGACTTAAGAGTAAGTGTATAGAAGTACAAACAAGCAGGCGCTGGAGTGGTCTATTTCCACTCTGGCATGAGATGAGTCAGATGTCCAGAAAATAAGGGCCAGCTCACACACACACACACACACATGGCTAATGATCCAAATTTTTTATCTTTGAAATTTTATAAAAAATATATAAGGATCGAAAAGTGATAAAATTTGACGTAGTAATTAAGTAGACGTGGGCCTGCATAAAAATGGAAAGAAAAATAAATAATACACCAAATCGTTACTTTGCCAAGTAACAACCCATTGGAAAGATCATTATTCTATGTATATAGGGTCCCATATTGGAAAATCATGGAAAAAGAAGAGTTTGAAACTAATGCTGGATCGAACTGAATTTTTCTGCCATCTAGGAGGCCTTACAGCGCCAATTCCAAAGCATGATCCACACATGCAGCAAGTTACACAATTTTTTTTTATTTTTTATCACATACCATCCTCTCCAGAATCCATCGCCTTTGTCTTTAGTTTCCACTGCAGAAGCCTTCTGAAAATCCTTTGAATCATCTTTTGCAGGGTAAGGAGCCTGCAGTGGTGGCATATTTGCAGCTGGAGGGTAGCCTTGTGCTGGTGGAGGATAGCCTTGGCCGGAGGGTGGATTTACTAATGAAAGCAAAAAGAAAATATGAACCGAATTATCATCGATAATCATCCAGGGAGATATTATATCATCTTAGGAGTTAGGACTGCTGTCAGTCCCGCAATTATTTATAGATGTGAATCTCTGAAACGATAAGTCCCCATAAATACAATCATGTGTCACATATATTGAACCGTATCCCCATTAAGAAAAAAATTCCGTAGTGAATGGTCAGAATTTTCTTGGTTTTGAGCATGGTCCACCTACAAAGAGGCCTAGCTAACTGGCTAACTTCATCAAGAGTCAATCATGCACATTCATGTGCTCCAAGTAGATGGAGCTTCCTTTCCAACCATGTTGCACCTGGACAACAACTGAGAGGCCACCCAGCGAATGATCACTTTTAGTTAAGATGAGAATAATTTCAATCCTCGGTTTATGCCATGGGTTATGCATGGTCACATCATCATCATACCATCGACGTTGTTGGGTATAGGCCTCCAAATCTTAACCAACTAATTTTTCGTATGCTGTTTCCAATTGAAATAGGAGAGATGATCTAAGATAAGTTACTAGTATGAAAAAGGTAGAACAGAAAGTCGTCACCTTGAGGTATTACTGCTTGGTGCGGGTGGTAGTGACTCATGTTTGCAAGGGGTTGATAATGGATGACTTGTAGTGAGAATTAATGGGAGAAGATAGCTGATATATTTAGGAGACTGGGAAATAGAGACAAAAGGAGGTGGAGAGGTTGGGATTAGGTTAATTAGCAGATAAAGATGATCGACTTTTTGGGTGGTGACACATGAAATCCGAAAGACTTTTTGACCACTCACCATGTCAGTTATTATTTATCTTTTTCAAGAAATTAAAGAAGTTCCCCAAGAGCATCTTCTCTTTGAATTCCTTATATACTTTCAAGACTCAAGAACCTAGTTCACACTCTAGCCTTTCGTTGGTGTGGTTGCTTTTGCCCATTCATGTGGTCTTCCTAGGTTGCCGTCATACACCCAGGCAATTCTGCTTTTATAAGAAGGAAGAGGGATTCAACCCATTGCTTCGAGGCTTCAATAACTATTAAATCAACATGCTTCTGTAAGCTTAATTATCCCAGAGTCGAATGTCTATTGCAGTCCGCATGCCTGCTCATTTTTCCTAGCACTCAGCTGGCTACAACATAGATAGACGATTTTTCAATCCTCGATTAATAATGGTTTCACACATTAGGCTCACCCTTTTGCTCTCTCTTTTAGAATGGGGCCTAATTTTCACTGTTTCGATTGATGAAAAAAGAGGCAAAATAATGAGGTAGTAATTTGAAACGAAGTTACTATTAAAAAACAGACAAGCTACAAATATTATGATACATACTAAAAAACTTGGAAGTGAAAATAATATAGATTAAGAAAAGTAACTTCACTCAGGCGTATGGTTTTCAAAAATGTTTCCAACTTGCACTGTTGCACATACGCAACCATATAAACTAGAAGGTAAATCTCTAACAATGAACAGGCCTGAATATAACCACTCTCAGCCATCCAAGAAATGCCTCAGCACAGAAGGTTTCCAGGCCTTGATGCAACAAAGAAAGACACAGACGCAGCATATACAGTAAAAACATGTACGAATGTGCATGCATGCACCAAGAAATGCAAAATCCCATTCTCCTTGTTCCTTTGTGAAATCAAATTCCATACATTTAGAAGGCAATTTAATTAGTTGGACCAATTAGTGTCAGGCACTTAATTATTTTTTCAGATAAGTGACTGATATTATTGGGTATATTTGTGAAGTAATAAAACTTTTGAATAAAAAATTTTTGGAGTAAAAGTTTTTAAAATGAGAAAAAAAGATGTAATATAATAGGATGATGATAATGAACAAATGAAATAAAGTTAAAATATATAGAATAATTTTATGAGTATATATGGAAATGATTGAAAAGCAGAATGGTTGTATCAAGGAAATAATTTCGAAATAGGATAATCGTAGAGATTGAAAAGTTTTAGTGTACACAAACACAACCTTAGCTTGAAATCTGATTTTGGCTTCCAGAAACTACAAACAGGCGAGTTTTGATTTCCACGAGATCTCTCTCATTTTTGTTGTTCCCATGATAGTGGTATCTAGAACTTCTGAAGATCCAGATGATCAAATCGGCTTCCATCATAAGGTTTTCCACATTTTACACACGACCACAAGAAATTTGGAATCAATAATAAAGAATAAATGTTAGCTCACGGCTCTTTGTACAAAGAACAAAGAACTACTGAATTCAGAATTCAGACTGTCTCTCCATCTGCTTGTTTTGATTTATTTTTGTTTGGGTTAGCCAATCCAGCAATGGATCCAGGCAGATCTGAACCATAAACATGGCCCATCTTTGTACGTTTTGTTTCTAGATATCTTCGGTTTTCCTCAGTTATGGGTGACAGCACAGGAACCCTCCCAAGAACAGCCAAACCATAACCCTTCAAACCAGTAAATTTAGCTGGATTGTTTGTCATCAGTCTCATAGTATGAACACCAATGTCCCGCAAAATCTGCAACCAGAAAATGGGCTACGTTAGGCTCATAAATAAGGATCAAAGAATTAACAACTTCCCAACTGCTAATCTTTCTGAACTGAATGGTCCATCCGTTTGTCATATTGTAGTATCACACTTGTAAGTTTTAATAACAATCCATTGCACTAAACGACTATCAATGAATGCTAAATCATTAATCATTTAACCAGGTGGTGAATTCAGGTTCAGCAAACTGGGCAGGTAGATTGAAATCAAACATGAAAATTGTCAATCGATTAAGCAAATTATTTAGGCTATAGTTCAAGCTGGTTCACCTGAGCACCAATTCCATATTCGCGAGAATCCACGGCTAACCCAAGTTCTAGATTGGCCTCAACAGTGTCATGCCCAAGATCCTGCAAATTGTATGCTCGAAGTTTATGCCCCAGTCCAATTCCTCTTCCTTCATGACCACGGAGGTACAGAAGGACACCTCTGCCAGACTCTTCAATCAGCTGCATTGCGAGTGCTAACTGATTTCCACAATCACAGCGTGCTGATCCAAATATATCCCCAGTCAGACATTCAGAATGCACTCTGACAAGCACATCTTGCCCATGCCCAATATCACCCTGTTGAATTTGATTTGACAGAAATAGAAGAATATAAGATCTAGGAATCTAGTGTATTTATGCACTATTCTTTGAAACGATACAGAAATGAAATAAGCAAAAGCCGGTGCAAATAAAAGATGAAGCATGGACAAGATAGTCAATATCAAATTAAAATGCACATCTTATCATTCATTTTTCTTGCTTGTGCATGGCCAAGGAAAAATTTTCGTTGATGCTTTGAGGTAAAAAGGTTCAAGTAAAAGGTTTGAGTAGTGAAACAGAGGAGACTGAAGAAAGGTAAGATTATTCGATGACAAATGCATCAGATGGGAACATACTATTTTCCTCTTCTATATATATTTTTTGATTGGTTGCATAGTACGTCTCATCTCAACTCATTATAATCAAGCTCGAAAATCCCAAATGACCTTGCAATTTTCAAAGGGGAAGACTGAAACGCTTCCCATATGGGAGACCATAGCTCCCACCACAAGAACGGAGACGAAACTCCCCAACACAGGGTTCAATCTCATAATGCCCCGACAAACAGCAACACCTGTTACCAATTGGGCTGCACTTTATTGGCTTCCTCCTCTAGATTTTGGAGATATATGTTCTAGGATCATGGATTTCTACCCAGATCATGAAATCAGATCCACAGATCTTGCATGTTTTTTCTGCACGGAAGGATGCAAAAGGAAGATCACTGGTAGAAGATTCAGGTTTCTGTACAGTTACAAAAAATCTGCGGGCTATGGCAAACAAGATCAGAAAGTACAAGAAATGGACGTGAATTAAGTGAAACTAGAATGCATCATCAAATTAGGCAACCTTCACAATAGCCAGATGCTCCATTGCATCTAACTTTGAACGATAACAGTACGCTTGAAATAGACCCCACTTAGTAGGCAACCGAGAAATAGCAGTTCTTTCAACCAGTCTCTCCCTTTTCCTCCTATACCTGCATATTCACATATACCAAAGTGAAAAGTGAAGATTAAATTACGTGCTTTTTACCTTTATGAGAAAGATATTTTCTCTACCTATGCTATTTTTTAATTTTGGACACGTGTTAAAAAGGTTTCGCTGGCATTCAGTCCAGCGCTTTTTCACATCATAGACTTTCAATCATAACAGCCAAGCAACCTGTATAGCTCTTCTGGGAATGATAGTGCAAATTTCAAGATTAGTAAGCCCAAAATTTTTGTTTTGTTCCATGCTCACCGAATTAGGTTTGTAATGGAGATGATTGGTATATTGTTGTCATTGGCCATCTTCCTTAGAAAGGGTAATCTAGCCATAGAGGCATCTTCCGGATCCACGATTGCAGAAAGTACAGATACAGGCTGCAAGCCAGCAAGTGAAACTAGGTCTACTGAAGCCTCAGTGTGACCAGCCCTCCTTAGAACTCCTCCATTTCTATACATGAGTGGAAAGACATGGCCTGGTCTTCTGAAATCTTCTGGCTTGGAATTTGCAGAGGAAAGAGCTAGAATAGTCTTTGCCCTGTCAGCAGCTGACACTCCAGTTGATACACCAATTTTCAAATCCTAGGAAGATAGCAAAATGCAAGCTCAGAATAATACAGAATACATGTTACAGCTTTTGTTTTTGTTTTTCACTGTCATGACTTTGAAATACTGTTCACCAACAAAAAAAAAATGTTTTTCATCCATCCATTGATATAGGAAGATTCTAGTTTCTTGCCGTCTGAGCTATCCATCCACTGGTTTCCTTTCATTGACAGGCATCCCCCTTGTCCAGCCAACCAGATGATCTTGATGGTTTTTTGTTTGTTACTTATAAATCTAAAGCTTACAGCAAGGAATCATATTTATGATAACAGCCGAAAAGGAAAAGTCTTCTCGCATATTTCCACTCAAGGAAAGACATACGACAGGTTGTGGCACAAAACAGCCATATTGACGTGAACACAGTTAGGCCTAGCAGTTTCTCGAATAAGATTTTTTTATGCACGTGCTTGATGCAATTTGATGGATGAGAAGAACAAGGAGAAACAGAAAAGGCCAAAGAGCCATACCACTGTTACTGTGTACGCTGGGGCGGATGGATCCTTATTGTTGTCGCCAGACATCAAAGGCAGGCGCAGTCTCTCCAGATCCTCTTCCTTCATTCCCACAGATACTATCCCAGATCCATGCCTAATCATAAAAGCCACTGCTTGTGCACTAGCAAGAGATGCGGCCATGATCAGGTCTCCTTCCTCATCGCCATTTTCATCATCTACAGCAATCACAAACTGAAGAGCAAAACATAGATAGACTATGGTTTTAGTCCTGGGAGAAAGCGAAGCTCAAATATGGTAACTGAGGGCTGTCTAATTTGATACCAGATTAGCTTAGCTCAAGACACTTTTATTCATAGTTTATTTTTACTTGAAACTAGGTGGAGCAGAATTCCCATGCGTATTCACCAGTTTATTTATAAATAAGTAACAGGAATAAGCCATTTTGCTAAGAAGATTGGAAACCCCCCTACAGCAAAAACACCTGCGGGCATTTTGCAAATGTAAAAGCTGCAATCTTGAAAGCTTCGTAGGTGAATAAATGTTTGAGGCTCCAACTAGACAAGCTGATGGAGATAATTCAATGAAAACCAAAAAGGAAAAAGAACAGGCAATCGATGACATATACCAGAATCATATATTGTTACAATAACATTTTTAGTAGCTTTGCCAAATTTCCCAATTTCTTCATTGATTATAAATAAAAAATTAATCCAACGTGAACATTTTAGAAATTTGAGTAGAATTGGTGAAGTTGACGTCACACCTTTCCTCTGCGCAATGCGTCAATTGCCTGATCAATTGATGAGAACCCGTCTGATGGGCAATCAGGATCGCCCTCAGCATCACTGACAAAGAAATCAACGGTTTCGGGAGTTATTTCAGCACTCAGTGTTCCAAATGTTGCAGCACCTGATTCATCAAACGCATCCAAAAAAGACTCATTTTCGCTCCCTTTCAAAGAACCTCCGCCGAACAAGTTCCCGCCTCCAAATTCATCTCTGGCTACTGCCTGGCAAGAAAAACTCAGCTGCCATCCTTTCCTGTCTAGCCCATGGCCATGCACGGTCCCAGAATGACGCAAACACCTGGCACAAAACCAGAAAGAAGATAATTTCAACTGAGGAAGTGCTGATCATAACCCTATCAGTGCAGGTATCCATCACTATATATGCTTAGTTACTAAAACAACCCAAATTTCTAAATTGATGATCCTTCATCCCCCCGAACGTTGCATGGAGATTTGTTGGGCTAACGAATGGTACCTTGAACTGATAAGTGTATGAGGAAACAATGGATGGCGAATTTGAAGGCAATCCATGGAAAAGAAAAGATCCCTCAAACGTGAAATCTCATGGGAGCAAGCAGCGGTTCTACCTTTTCCTTGTTTTAATGTCCTGGTGTGAGGTTGCTCGGACCTCCATCTTAAGATATGTGGGTGGGAGTGACTGGAACGAGTCCAACTAAGCCCAATCATGTTATCTGGATAAGAACAGACAACCAATCGCATTTTGGATTATCCAGGTTGAAGTTGGAATTAATAAAATGAATCGGACGTGGAACAAGCCGAACCATGAACGGGATGCAAGTGCGGTTGACAGCGAAGGGAAAATAGCTAGCTGGAGTTTGGGCAGGAGATTGAGAAACGACAGCGAGAGACATTGATGAGATGGGTTGGGTTGCATATGCCCGTGGTAGTACACGTGTACGTGTTACGTATCCGGCAATGTGCTCTTGTATGCTGCAAACAAAAGAAAACGTGATATGATTTCTCATTTCACTGGGATGAAGGTGCAGCGGGAGCTACGTGTTTTTAAAAAAAATTTAAAAAAAAAAAATTATTTCCTGGCCTGATCGCAATGACGTATGTAGAATTGTACGAGGGAGCGAGAAACTGAGCCAGGAAAACGATGGGCCCGAGAACTCTTCCTGTGGCCCATGGGTTATGAGCCTTAACTATGTGATATTATCCGCATTTGCCCGACCACTCAACTCTACAATTTTTAAAAAATAATATACTATGGGTGTGTTTAGTAATAAATAAAACTTTTGGTGGAAAATTTTGGAGAGTAAAAA
Source organism: Annona squamosa (assembly GCA_035584095.1). Classification (NCBI taxonomy): domain Eukaryota; kingdom Viridiplantae; phylum Streptophyta; class Magnoliopsida; order Magnoliales; family Annonaceae; genus Annona; species Annona squamosa. Next base: position 50,858,747 of record JAXCLR010000063.1, on the reverse strand, counting down.
TTGTCAAATGATGTGATATGATAGGGGTAACGATAAGTAGTAAAGAGGATAAAGTTAAAATAGATAGATTAGTTGTGTAGATAGTTGTATAGAATTGATTGAAAGGTAGGGTAGTTGTATAGGAAAATGTGAAAAAATGATTAAAAAATATTATAGTTGTGGAGAATAAAAAGTTTTAGATTGAAGAGTTTTAACTTGACATGTTTTATTAATTGCTAAACACACCCTATGGGTATGTTTGGTTTAAAATAATTTTTTTTGATGAAGATTTTTTGAGTAAAAATTATCAATTTAATAGAAAATGATGTGATATGATAGGGATAATGATGAGGTATAAAGATAATAAAATTAAAATAGATAAATTAGTTGTATGAGTTGTTATGTGGAAATAATTAGAAAGCATGGTAGTTTGTGTCTGAAAATGTGAAAAAAATTAAAAATATAATAGTTATGGAGAATAAAAAGTTTTAGTTGACATTTTTTCAGCCCAACTAAACATAGCCTATATCTTACTTGAGATTTAATTATAAATCTCTAAAAGCTCTTTTCTTTTTCAAAGTAGGTTTCATACCATATATTGTAGTTGAGATTTACGAATAAATCTTTGGAAGCTCTTTTCTCTTTTCGGAGTAGGTTTCGATTCTAAACTACACTATTATATTTAACCTAAAGCACACTTACATCGGGGGTCATCCGGTCATATACTCCATGATATATTTCAGGCTAAAATACAAAATTCTTTTATTTTTATAAATAATTATATTTTTTTGATGTTTCTTCGCAAACAAGTTTACCAAACGTAGAAAAAATGAGACGGGAAATCCCTATCCTATGAGCCTGCCCCCATAGCAAGCATAACAGGGGTTGTTATTTTTTTTATTTTAACTAAACGTGGGCTCTTGTCCATACTATTTTGTTTTTAAAAATTAAAATGAAATACAAATAAAATTAAAAATTTTGCCAAATTTTACATGGAGGATTTATGTAAAATTCACATATTTATAAAAATTCTAAAATAAAAATATTTTTTCAGCATTCATATTATGATCGCACTACCAACAAACACATGAGGTTTTTTGCTATTAAAAAAGGAGTATGATCCAGTGCACCCACGTGGATACCCATTTCATAAGTTTTTTTGAAATTTTTTTTACACAAATGTTAATCTAAATATAGTTAATATGTATATCAATTTTCACCATTTCAGATTAGTACATGTATATATATTTTTTTAATTTTTTAAAATCTGTGATATTTTAATAATTTTAAATTACTAATAATGTCATTGATTTTAAAAATCCAAAAAATCTATAAATATTCAAAAAAGTAAAAATCGATACATATGTTAAATACACTTAGATTAACAGTTGTATAAAAAAATTTAAATTTTTTAAAAAAGGTTAAATATGCACCCGGGTGAATATAGGCAAAACCCATTAAAAAAATGTAGCTTCCCGTGTGGTCACCTGTGTTGCTGGGGCAATACCGATGATAACTTTTTAAATTTGTTTATAAGTGGGTAGGCTTTATGGGACTTATTTGATCTTTTGTTTTGATTTGTTTGATAAATGTGGGGGCGATCACTAGTCGCTACTCATGTTTATTTTTTCCATTTTAAAAAGTTATCAAATTTTACAAAAAGAAGGTTTAGGCGTTAAGCCCGCATATTATAAAAAAATTTAAGAAATAAGTCGATCCCCCATGCTGCGCCAGCAATACAATGGCCATTACATAATCAGCGGCAGAAAAATTATAGAATAAAAATACGGGAATTTCCAAATATTTTTATGAAATTTATTCTAATTCTTTATATATCCGCATATTTTCAAAAATTCCTTTCATACGTTTCTCACAGCTATTCCATCACATGCCTCTCTAACTGCTGTTATGTGTAACATAATTTTACTAAAATGCTCATATGCTCGTCACCTCATTCAACCGCTTCTTGGCGATCTAACTCGCCGCACTCCTCTGTCTTGCTCACTGGTGATTGGTGCGTGATGTTTACGCGCAAAAATTGATGGTCGGCAGCGGAATGGAAATGGGAGCTTTTCTCCTGAGAAAGCAAATTTTTTGGCCAATGTTGTTGGTTGTTGAAATTAGATTCAACGGTGAGTAGTTTTCAATTGAAGGAAACTTTGAAGGGGGAGACAGAGATCAGATGGGTGTCGATAGTTTTGATGTTGGAATTGAGGAAGAACAGTGGGCGCGATCAATTATTTGGAATGTTGGATTTTTGGGCATTGGATTTAGCATGCATTGCGGTTAGCTGTTGCAACTGAAATGATAGTCATGGGTGCGTATTAGCGATGGATTTTTCTACTTGCTGCTACGGGGAAGGTAAGAGCAAGAGTTGTAGCAGCCATGGTAATAGATTTCAATCGATCGGCATAGAGTTTCCCCTGATTTGGAGCAAACATGATCAATCGGAATCTCGGACGATGACTGGGGCAATGACAGTTTTGTTGATCGAAGACATAATAGATGACGCAAGTGACATTACGTAGGATGGTGAAGTTGTCATCATTGAATTTAGGTCTGCGACCCTTCGGTTTCATGGCTAGATTCGTAGCGGAAAAAATCTTTACACTGGTGGAAGAATTAGCTTGAGTTCTATCGCTGAATCCTGTGTGGAAGTAGAGTGGTAGTTGTTGGCGATGCTTAAATTGTTGCTGGTAGCTAAATCTATGGTGATCGTGCATCATCGGATCTAATCATAGAGGTGTTGGTGATGGGTTCAAAACAACGCAACCATAGTTGGGTGCACCTTAGAGAAGATGGTAGTGATGCAGGAGTGTTATCATATTCATGCTCGGATGTTTACTTTAAAGATTTAGAAACTATTAAAAAAAATTAGAAATTTAAATCATACTTGACTAAGACTAATGGAGCGAAAGTCTTGAACATGAGAGAAATTTTGATGAAAATTTATAAATATAAGAGAAATTTTTTTAAAATATAAGCATATAAGGAATTAGGATAAGGCAAGGTGACCCACTATCCCCTTATCTCTTCCTTTTATGTGTTGAAGGCCTATTCGTTTTCATTGCAAATGCGGCTAACCGGGGGAGCATACGTGGAATCAAAACAAATCCTAGGGGTCCACTATCACCTACATTCTCTTCGCGGATGATGCCCTTATTTTCATTTGTGCGAAGAGGAGGGATGTCCAACATCTCATGGCGATTCTTTACCAATACTCGGTGGCATCGGGCCAAGTGGTAAATGTGGATAAGACAGCTGTGTTTTTTAGCTCAAATGTCAGGAGTAACTTGAGAAGCGATCTCACCCACCTGCTCAGATCCACGGGTCACGGGTTACGACTTTGACCACTATTTGGGGCTTCCTGCATGACTTGGTAGGTCCAAAAAGCTCATGCTCAATGGACTAAAACAACGCATTTAGAACAAAATCCAAGGATGGAAGGGTAGACTTCTTTCTTGGGGGGGGGAGGTCCTCATCAAGGCAGCGCTCAAGCCATTCCGACTTATACGATGAGCATCTTTTTGCTTCCAAAATTATCCTGCAACGAAATCAACGGAATGCTTAGCAGATTCTGGTGGGGGGGGGAATCAAGATGATAATTAAAGAATTTATCAAAAAAAGTAATTTTATTGTTGCGCTGGGTTTGAAATATTGACCTCCATTAGAACCGACGTGACTGTTAATGCTATGAGAGTGGGTTTGTACTTTGCACAAAATAGGCTGTGTGGAAGGTGTAAGTAGGGGTGAAATGGGAGTGGGTTTGTACTTTGCACAAAATAGGTTGTGTGGAGGGTGTAAGTAGGGGTGAAAATGAGGTTAGATTGATCCGTGACCCGCCTTCGCCCTACCCTGATTTTATAGAGGATTGGGGCAGAATTTTGACCTTATGCAGTGGGCGAGTTGATCATGTCTCAACTTGACTTGCAATGTGTAAATTATTTTTATAAATTACATGACTTACTTATGTGAATGTTATTTTGTTAGATATATATGTTTAATTTATTAATGTGAATATGATTTATATTGATGTGTATTTAACTTTATAGCTTGTTTATGTTAATAAATTTTTATTTCTTAATTGCATAGATGTTGTTCAAGTTATCTCATTCACATATTTCTCAATGAACTAAAATATATTATCCATGTTGTTTATATCTTACAAGAATGAATATTATTGTTTTGTAATTTAGCAGTTTTAATTATAGTGTAAAATTTATATTAATATTCTTTTTAAAGGTTGATACACATATTTATAAGATTAAGTTGCAAAAAATTATTTAAAAAAATTATTAATGTTTTATTATGATAATTTTTTTACTAACTAAATAATAAAATATTGAATCATTTAACTTTTAAATTTATAATAAATATGAGTTTATATTAATATATATATATAATTTTTCAACTCGACCTGTTGTCTTGACATGGGTTTGAAATCAACCCAAAATTTATTTCGAAACCTATTAAAAAAAAAAGATAAAGGCTGGAACAACCTTGCCCGACCTAATATGAAAAATATTGAAATATAGGATCAGCACTATACGGCCCGGATTTCCACCCTAGCGAGAAGAAGTCCGTGGCGGGATGGGCTTCGCGTGAGCTTTCACTACCAAAACCCTACTGGCGTTTTTCCGGGCGAGAGCTCGAAGCGTCTCCAGAAAGGGAAGAAACTCCAGCAACGAACAGAAAAAAAAAAAAAATCGAGGGGGAGGATTCAATTCAGAAGAGAATAATCAACGGCTATGACGAAAATCTCATACCGTGAGCTGAGAGGTAGCAAGCATTTCCGTCAGCGTCTCCTCCTTTCAACCCTCTCTTCCACCCCAATCCTGATCACCGACATCCGCTCCGATGATACCTCGCCTGGCCTCCGCCCCCACGAAATCAATCTGCTTCGTCTGATTGAGACCATCAGCGACGATTGCCAAGTCAAGATCAATGATACTGGTATGTCCCACTGGACCATTCTAGTTCTAGTTGAATTGCAATTAAACTGACTGTGTCTATCTGTATCTAAGTAGCTGGCTGTAGTTGCTGTGTTCTTAACAATGATGAGTTTTTTAATTCGTGTGCATGTTACTATTGCAGGAACGAAACTGAAGTATAAACCGGGGGTGGTGATTGGTGGAAAGTGTGAGCATGACTGTGGTCTTAGCCGTTCAATGGGATATTTCCTTGAAACATTGATTGTTCTTGGATTGTTTGCAAAGAAGCCTCTCTCGATAAAACTTAAAGGTCTAGATGCTCTTCTTTTATTTATCTTGTATTGTTTTGTACCTTTAATTTTTTCTATAAAAAAGTTTTTTTTTTTTTGTGTGTGGATGGGATGAGAAGTGTTGGATAGATATAGCAAACTAAAATCTTAGATCTCATCGTACGATTAAGCATTATTACAGAGACGGTGAATACAGTACTTGTATTGTCATTGCTTTGAATTATCCATGCTGACTTTGGCCCTATCCATGCAATTAGATTGTCTTCTGTTGACGTTGATCTGAATGATCTGAAGCTTTTGTTTGGTGATTCATCCTTGTCTAGAGCAATTCCACTAAGTTAGATTTGGGCTTTGCCTAAGGTCTATTTTATAGCCATATTATTCTGAATTGTTGATTCACATATTTTTACCTAGGCATATGCTATAGGTTGCAGTTGGCCTGCACATCCATAATGAAATGAAAATCCAACCGGTCTTGTTGTTTAAATCATTTGTTTTATGCCGGCATGAAAAATCATCTCAATCAAAGCTGTGGGGGTGATCCACATTTACTTAAAATGATTATAATCATCTGTGAATTATGAAAACGCTTGGATCCATTCTTAAATGCATGAAAATCGTAACAATACTTTAAAGACCATTTATCCACATCAGAACGATGTTTTAGATGGCGAAATACAACTTTGAAATTAATTTATAGATAAAAAAATTCTATTACATTGATTTTGTTTCTTTTTCAGATGGGACCCATGCACATATTTGATTTTAACGAAATTTGGCATGAGAGTTAAACAAAAGTGCAATGGATGTGTAATGGATGAACTAGGTTTTGATTTCATAATCAAATGGGGTGCAGTGGACGTGCAATAGATGAACTAGGTTTTGATTTTATCATCAGATGGGGGCCATTTGTAGCCAAGTAGGTGCAGTTGTCTGCATAGGGCATATCCATTTTACCTGTCTTTTAATTTTTGTTACATCTGCTGGAAACTGGTAGTATGTATTGATTATGGATTGTAACTTAAAATAAGCCCAAATGAAATTCAAGCCAAGCAAGCTTTCTTGTACAGGCCAACATCAGGTAGTTCCAAGCTGAGCTCACTTAACATTAAGAGGGCTTGCAATCCTATTCTCAATCTCAAACTGGATCTTTATTGAGATAAAAAGGAAGCTATTTTATATCTGGCTTGGCTTCTTCAGGGACTTAACATTGGTTCATTATGAATGAAGATTGGGAATATGTTACTTGATTGTTGGCAACATGGTAAGCTAACATCACTGAGGAATCGATTTTATTGCACGTTATTGACATTAGATTTTATTCAATCCGAATTGTAAACAACCTTAATATTTCCACCAAACTGGAGGCGCTTTGCATTTGGCATATGGAAATGAGTCTCCCATCTCAAGACATGAAAAATTAACTGGGTAGCTGTCTTTCTTATTCTAGACACAATCTTGTTTGCAGGGATTACAAATGATTCAAAAGATCCATCAGTTGACACTTTTCGAACAACTACACTGCATGTGCTCAAGCGCTTTGGAGTTCCAGCTGAAGGATTCGAATTGAAAATTGAAAGCCGAGGCAGCCCTCCTCGGGGTGGTGGTGAAGTACTACTAAAAATTCCAATGATACATAGTAGCTTAACAGTAAGTCTTTCTCTGGTTGTTTAATCATTGGATTTTTTTTTTGAAAGATAATCATTGGATTTGTTATGCTATTTTTTTTTAATTCCATTTTTTTCTTTCCTGCAGGCCATCACTTGGGAAGATGTAGGAATGGTTAAATCCATCAGAGGTGTATCTTTCTCAACAAGAGTATCTCCTCAGTTTGAAAACTCTATGATACATTCTGCTCGTGGAATCTTTAACCTCTTGATTCCTGATGTTCACATATTCAGCGACCACAAATCTGGTGCACAGGCAGGAAAGTATGTTTTCCCTGTCAATCAGCCTTGCAACTATATAGTTCTAGATTCTTATGTTTATTATTTCTTTTGATGGTCTATGCCAGTCTTCAAGGTTAGTGAACGAAAAATGGCTTCATCATAATCTAGGTCATGTCCCTATGTTCCTGCTATTAAATCAGGATTATTTCCACGATTTGCCACACGTGTTCATTGTAAGTGAGACTTGAGATAACTGTACTTTCCCCTTTATGTCAATTTCACTGTGGGTGGAAAGTCCTCAATTTTGACTGGGTTGCTTGACATAATTATATACTTATAAAGTGCAAACTGTCTTTTGGAATACAAAAATTAAGTTGCACCTTGCAAAGGTGTAAGGCATGAGCTTTTTCTACATTAACTTATTATCTGCTGAGTTGCATAGGGCTACTTTGTAAGAATTTTTTTTTGAAAAAAAGTTATTTTGTCTATTCTTTTTGTGAGCCAGATTACACGTTTGCAACTTCAATTAATTCATGTTGTCTCTCAAGTGAATTTCATGCTCATAATCGATCATTCCCATTGTTTTGTGATGCTCAAGCTGTTGAATACAATAAAATATTTCTCAGGAACTCTGTGAGAAAATTGAATGGAAGCACATTGGATGGGGAAAACTGGTGTAGAGCATGATTAGGCTTATGTTAAAATTAAGATTTATTATTTTCAAGGTATTTGATGCATATATTATGTTAATGCTATCAGGCTAATGTAGAGGTCTATCCTTGGCAGCTCACCTGGCTACGGCATATCTGTAGTGGCAGAGACAACAACTGGCTGCTTGATCTCTGCTGATACTGCTGTTTCTTATGCAAGAGGAGTAGATGAAGATGATTTTGAAGATCCTGAAAGGAAGCCTGAGCTGACACCTCCTGATGAACTTGGTATCCAAGCTGCTTCAATGTTGCTTGGGGAGGTTGAGGAGGGGGGAGTAGTAGACTCAACACATCAGGTATGTCATACTCCTGAGATGCAAGCTTGCTTTTCTTTTTCAATTCATCATAAAATGTGTTGGGTTCCTGTCTTCCTGATGCCTTAGTGCAAGAACTTGATGATTACCTTTTTGGAAGAAAATGCCTTTTTAGGGGGTTTGTTATGGGTGATTTAGATTGGACCATGTAGATTGATGGTATTTTGTTTGAACTTGGCTCACAGGGATTGTTATTCATTTTATGTGCATTGTGCCCTCAAGATGTGTCAAAGGTTCGGGTTGGGAAGCTCACACCATATGCTATAGAAACATTGAGACACATTCGAGATTTCCTCGGTGTGGTTTTTGTCATCAAGCCAGAACCAGCAACCAATTCTGTTACGCTCAAATGTGTGGGGTGCGGGCTGAAGAATCTCTCCAGGAAGCTTTCCTAAAGATGAAATGGGCTGGTTTTTTTTTTTAGGCGGCATACCAATTTTTCGGTTTCTTTGTTCGGCCACTGGAGGACGTGCAAAAATGACTGCCAACAGTTCTACCAGGGTGCGTGGGAGCATTGAGGAATTGCAATGAAATTTTCCTAATGCTTTGTAAACATAATTTCAGCTTATTACTGGAATTTTGAAATGGATTTTGTATTGGAAATGATTGTAAATTTTCAGGTGGTGTTGGTGAGAGGGAGAACCAAATTTTGATAATTTTGCCAACTTGTTGAGCTAGCACTGAAGTCTATATTAAAAAATGAATTAAAATTTTTTTTTATGGGAAAATCAATTAAAGTTTTAAAAGGCTGTAACATGTCGAAAGGCCACAATTTGTTGGTACATTGTCTTGTTTCACGACTTGATTTTTTAAACATTCGGATTGATGTTGCACGCAAAAACTGGTATTTGGGGGGTTCCTTTTAAGGCGACCTCGGTGAGCGGTACAGCTGTTTCCATTTTTCTATAAGGATTATGGCGTGTAACCCTCCATCTTTTTGTATTTTGCAAAAATACCTATCTAATAAAATTTATTTGCGAAATTACCCTTGTAAACAAAGTCAAGATTTCATGATCGGTGACTTTGATAGTCTATTGATAGTCTATAGTATGTTATGGGGCAGTAGACATTATTATAGTCATAAAATGTTTTCTAGTTTTTTTTTACATCATGTCTCATTCAATCACATGGTTGGAAGAAAGTCAACATGTTAGGATATGAACTGTGGAAGCGGGAGATTCGAAAAAATAAATATGCATGCATAGTGCAGATCTAAGGATGCGATCCGGCATAGTAGGATACTTTGATGAATTATAAATAAATCCCGTCAACTTCAACAATTCTCCAGTCAAATGTTGACGGGTGACGATAAAAGTGTTTATTGTAAATAAGGTTCGAGGGTAGGGTCGTTCATTCGAAATTCGTAGTTATATAGAGTAAAATCGCAAGATCGCAAAGGACGTGGGGCGTCAATTTCCCATCTGCTTGGGGCGCGGTTTACGTAATCTAGGGGATATTACTGGGCGTGTAACTTTTGCCCACGTGGTGCAGTCAGAATCACGTGTTCTTTCTCTGTCGGAAATAATATTTTTATCCAAGTATATAAAAAAATTAATATCAAGTTAACTTACTGCAGTATTCTTGTTATATAATGAAATAATGATGCCTCTTTAATCATATTCATTTAAGTCATATGCTTTTGAAATAAGAGCCCATTATATATATTAGGATGTATTTTAAGTTAAAATGCATCATTCATTTGTTTTTTTTATAATTAGTTAGATTTTTTATTTTTTCTTCATAAACGTGTTTTCTAAATATATTTGTATACCAAGTTTCATCATTTTATCACATATTTACTTTTATTTTTTAAAAATAAATTTTTTAAGAGATAGAAATGACTTAAATGCCCCTAGAATTGGTATTTCTTAAAAATAAAAAAATAAAAAAGTAAAAATATTGTAAATGATAAAAATGAGATTATAAATTAAATACACTAAGTAAAATATGTTTACGAAGAAAAATAAAAAAAATTTAACTAATTACAAAAATAAATAAATGATGCATTTTAACAATTTACATGCCCATGCATATCACCAAAGTTACATGTAAAGCGCGTGCGAGAAACAGAAGCCAGCGTGGCAATGCATCAAGCCGAGGCATGTGTCACCGCTGGGGTCCCTCTTGCTTATTCAAGCACGAGTGCACTACTTGTCTCCTGTCATTCTTCTCCCGGTAGTGCCGAATGAAGCGCACCCAGACGCATTTCACTTTTTTTAAATTTTTTATATAAATATTAATTTAGCCATATTTAACATGTATATTAATGCTTAATCAATTTTGAAGACTTTTATATATTTATGTTTGATTTTCAAAAATTAGTGACACTTTTGTGCACTGGATCGGGATCGGGACTCTCCTTCTCCAGCTAGATATGTAAGTGGTGAATACACGTTAAGTAGTTTTACCGAGCAAGCATCCCTACTCCCATCCAACGGTTTGCAGCTTTTGCCGTTTCTATCTCTAGTTTCGGCTAGAAAGCCCATTTCTCAAATAGCTTTCTTATTTTATTGTTATTTACTGCATGGTTTTTAAGAGAGGTGAATGTTAAAGAATTCGTATATTTTTTTATTAACTTATTATTTTAGTATGAGGATTGTTTTATTGTAGCCGAATAATCATTACCGGATTTCAAACCAGTCAAAAAATATAATTTTCGTTTTTAATTTTTTTTTATAAACATGTCAATCTAATTATATTTAATCTATAAATAAAGTTTTACTATTTTTAGATATGTGTATATATTTATTTTAGATTTTTAAATACATGGATATTTAAGTCATTTTAAATTAAAAATATATTCTTAGACCGATCAGTGCTCTTTATTGTATTGTCGGATTGTTATGTTCTAACACTGTTTTTAGCTTTTTATTATTTATTCATCCTATGATTTAATTTTTGTTTGTTCAGTATGCAACAATTTTATTAAGATAATTTTATGATTCTTCTTATTTTTAACATTTCTCGCCTAACAATAAAAAATATAAATATCATTTTTTGTATTTTATTGGTCTTCTAATTCTGTTTAATTAAGTTTGTTTTGTAACTTAAAATAAATAATTTTATAATTCCGTTTATTAAGTTAATTTAAATTTTATTTTTACATTGCGTGAATATAAAATATGAATTAGAATGAAACAATTCTTAATTTACTTTTACAGAAAATATTTTATTTGAATAATAATAATTAATCTTTATTGATCTTTCTTTTTGTTATTACAGTGCACTAAACATGAAACAGAACGGATTGTCACTAAGGGGACGTTTAGGAAGAGGCATTTGCGTGGGAACGTGGGAATTGATGGGATTTCGGTGCGGTAAAGAAGCGTCTGCTATGCACTGCAACAGAAAGCAAAGTTGACAGCTGACTCTTTACCACGCCGAAATCCCATCAATTCCCACATTCCCACGCAAATGCCTCCTCCCAAACGTCCCCTAAATGCTTGTCGATTTTATCATCATTGCCTAAGCAAAATTAGATGAAAAGCCTTATTGCAATTCTTTACTAAGTAGTAGTTATTTAAGGAAATTTATCTTTGTTTAAAACTCTTTTACATTAAAAATCTAATTTTAATGTACTTAAATCAAATTCTAAAGATTTCTCTTTTTTTTGCATGTATTAATTGAAACTAATGTGAGATGAAGCTAGTTGCAAAGAGGTACATAGATTTTTCTTTACTTTGTTTGCATTTAGAGGGCTGTTTGTATAATCAGAAAAGTTCGGGACAAGTTTCCTATCATTGTAAAAATTCCTGCATTAATTCACACTTTGACTTGTGAGAAAATTGTTAATTTGAATTTTGTGCGATTTATGGGATGAGATTGTGATTGGTAGGCAGAATAATTTGAAAATTGTATGATTTATAAGAAATGGTAGAGATGAAGTTGAAACAAATAAGTTTGTTAGAGAAAAGATAATAAGAAAAATGATTGGAATATATAGATTAAAGCAAAAAAAAAACTATTAATTAAAAATTATTGGAATGGGAAATCATGCCCTTGCAATTTTCCCTTCCATCCCATGTGGGAGGGATTACCAAACATCTTATTATTCCATGCTATCAACTAGAGTGCCAATGGCACCCAGGAAAAAAAGTTAATGTCAAGGTGTTTGTGGACTGTTCATGCGTATTTGATGAATTAATTCAACAATTCCAACGTCAAGGCATTCTACTACCATGGTAGAGACTGACACAGAATTAGTGTTTGAAAGACAGCAATAGCCGAAACTTTTGATGATAAGTTTGAAAGGATACGTTTTTATACAAGCACCGCAGGATGATCAGTTTTTGACTTTATTAAACAACTCCTTAATTATGCATACTAGTTGTGTGTGAGTATGTGTGTAAGTAAGTGGTCTAAAGTTCACAATGGTACTCGAATATTGACCTCCATCCATATTAAAAAAATTATATATACTATTAAATTTCATTTCTATAAAACTCAGCAAGTCGAATCTCATCTATTTCAACTTATCTTGATAATTAATGAAAATTTATTTTATTTATTATATTTAACATTATTTATTTAGTCATGTAAACTTCACTACTTTTCTTGCATCATTATATACATGTCATATCAGCAAATATATAAAATCAATATAAAAGAACTAGATGTTAAATAACTATTTTGAGACTATACTGGCAATATCTAAAGTGTAATATTATTATTATTACATGGATAAGTTATTTTATAAAGTATTGTAACATTCTACTTCAAACACGAACAAATTTAAGCATTTTTTCTGATTTGTAAATAAGTATATTTTAAGTTAATATGGATCATGCATATTTTTATTAAGTTAAATAAAATTTGTTCTTATAATTAAACAAATGATGTTAACATATATAGAGAGTGCATTTTGTATCAATCACTAAGTTACCATATAACCTGATTTTATATTAACGCTCACATTTCTTAGAAGTTACACAGGAAACAAAATAAAAGCAAAACAAGAAAGCGATTTTTGAGAAATAGGCTCTTTAGCCGAGAATTTGAGAAGGAAAAGCAAAAGCGTCTTCGACACAAATACGGTTGAGATTTGAATAACCCAATTAAACTCTTGAAAGGACGTAACAAATACGGTTGAAATTTGAATAACCCAATTAAACTCTTGAAAGGACGTTTGTTTGCCTAGTTAACCGAATTACCCAATTAAACTTTTGAAAGGACATTTCTTCAGCTAGAGAAAAATGAAAGGGAATCACATCAGGGCGGCAGAGTCCTCCACTAAACATGGTTAGTAGAGATTAGAGAATCCGTTTCTGCACGACTCCTCCCGGCATCGCAGCCAGAAGCACGCGCCAGCAAGCTTGCGGGCTACGCAAATGTTGGGCGCGGATTACCCGCGGTGCACACCGCAGTGTCACCCAACGAAACCGGCAAAGGCCGCGTGTTGTTGGTTCCCAGAAAATATCCGTGGCGGCGTGCGGGAAGGATAAAGGGCTTGAGTGGGGCGGAAAAATAAAATGAAAATGTAATGAGAACAGTATAATTTTATATTGAGAGATAAATTGGAATCTTGGCCGAGTGATTTTCAAACCATGATTCCTCGGATTTGAAAATGTAAACTTTTCGTTCAAAGGGTGTGTTTGTGAATATATAAAACTTATGATGAAAAGTTTTGAAGAGTAAAAGTTATCAAATGATGTGATATGATAGGAATAATGATGAAGAGTAAAGATGATAAAGTTAAAATAGATAGGTTAATTATATGAGTAGTTGTGTAGAAATGATGGAAAAGTAGAGTAATTGTATAGAAAAAAGTAAAAAAATAATTAAAAAAATATAATAATTGCAGAGAGTGAAAAGTTTTAAGTTAACATTTTTTTCTTGTTGCCAAACACTCCCAGATTAAAAACAAGTTGTTTTGAAAATAAAAAGCCTTATCCGTCAATGCAAAAATTTTGGGATCTTTTATAATACCTCCTTACAATATTATAAATATCAACGAAAATAATATAATTTGCTTATAAAATAATTTCAACATGATAATTATTCATGCAAACATAAAATCCATGAATACTAATAAATATTATTTAGATTTTTAAGATATCATCATTACCATGAACCATTGCAGTGGAGATTTAAATTTTATGCATTTGATATTTTATAATAACCATAAAAGAATCTCGGGGCCTAATTCAAGTTTATCAAATTGAATTGACTTTGTAAAAGCAAGTCTATATATCAATTTTCCTTAGGTTTGGTAGGCTAGATTTAGGTTCAAGCCAGCCAACCTGCACTTCTGGTTAGAATGCTAAAAATCACTTTTATTATATACATTTTGATGTGGGTGATAATCAATCTTAAAAAAATATTATGAATTTATATTTTTTATGATCCCCTAGAATATCTAATCAAGGTTATTTTTAATATCTTAAGTAAATATGTGTTAATAAACATAGTCAGTGTCTTGAATTATCAAAAAATTATGATTTATAAAAATTAAGACGTTTAGACTTATTATATACACAAATCAGATTTTTTTTAAACATGAATATATGTTTACAATAAAATGTGTGTTTAGCATTTTGAAAAAATGGAGGGAATTTAGGGAGAAATTTTTGAAAACGTAGGAAAGAAGGGAGAAATTTTTTGAAACTTAGGAAAGTCCTTTTACATGATATATGTAATGATTAGGAGTAAAAAATAATAAATAAAATATATAGAACAGTTGTGTGAAAAATGTAAAATAAATAATTGAAGACTAATATAATTAAATAATTGGAATATTACATTTATGAAAAGCTGGAGAACTTTTTTCCTAAATGTTATGAGTTTCAAAATTTATTAAAGCGTTTAACATTTGACGTTTATCTGACTAATTGCCCTCCTATTTTCTATTTTTATTTTTTACCCTTGCACTTATTTGAATCTCAGTCCAATGCATTCAAGCGCGCCAAGTGCAGTAGACCACCCGAGTTTTTGTTATTTTCTATACAGATTTTAATCTAGACGAATCAACCTATAAATTAAGTTATATCATTTTTGAAGATGATTATATTTATCTTGAAATTTTAAATGCAAGAGCATAGTGGTTATTTAAAGGTGACTACAATAACATTATGTTTAAAAATTCAAAATGAATATATATAAAAAATAATAAAACTTATTTTATAGTTTCAATGCACTTCAATTAATAATGTTATAAAAATAAAAATATTAAAAATGGTCCACTTCATTGGATGAACTAAAGTTGAAGCGGACATTCGGGTGCATTAGATTAGGGTCACATTTTCCCATAACCCTCTCCTCCTCCCACAATAATAAATGCCTTGTGATAATAATGAAAATAGATAATGACGGATCCTACGAAATGGTGGGAAGCGGGAACATGACTTCTCGAAGGCCAGTTTTACTGCGTACAAAAGGACATTTGGATGGTCTTCGTTGCTGCGGTTGTGGTGAGAAAGTATGAGAAATTTAAAAAAAATATTTTGAAAAGTTGTTGAACAACATGATATGATTTGAGGTAAAATTAGAATAGATCTAGTAATTGTAAGACAACATAATTAAAATATATGGATGAAGTTGGAAAAAATAATTAAAATATATGAATGAAATTGGAAAAACTAAAATTATTAGATAGATAAAATATTAAATTATTTATAGAAAAATGTGTGGAAAAGATAAAACCACATAAAACTATGAAGACCGATCTTAGTAAAACAAAATTCTTTGTTTCAAGCTAATCTTTTCGAATTTTCACTACACTTTCTCATATTTCAATATATGGCTCACCTTACATTATAAATTTTTAATTTTACTTTTTTCTAATCTCAATTCATAACTTCCTCTCTATATTAACGCCTTTATCTTATTCATTTTCAAGCCAACACTTTAGTTAGTGAACACTGCCCTTTTAAATGGTGCATTTGTTTAGTTATAAAACTTTGGGCAAATTTCACATATATTTAGGAATTTGTTTGTAATTTTAATTATACTAATGAACTTTTAAAAATTCATTCGATGTAAATAAATATTCATCATAATTCAACTTATACCTATGCTACTAGGGATTTGTTAAATGAGCCATTAACTCCTAAAAAATGACAAACATGCCGAAACTCTAATGTAATTTAAGATTGTTTTGCTCAAACATAATGATTTGTATTCAAATAATATATGATTTTATAGCTATAGAATTATTACAAGTTCATTATAATATAAATTTTTAGTTATAAAATCATAATTTTTTTTGATGAAAAGGAAATACCCTATCCCAATTCCCACCCTATCCCAATTCCCTTAGAATATGTAAGGGGGAGGGATGGAGTTATCCGATAATTTCATTGCCAAAAAATTGTGCGTACAAATTTTTTTCACAGTAACTTGAGGTAGATTATCCTACTTGACATAACTATCCATAAAAGAAATAGAGATAAAATCATAATTAGACATGAATATATTTATCATTTCTTAATGATCTTTAATGACGTGAGTATAAGTAGAATTAGAATAAAAATTCGTTGGTATAAGAGAATTTTTTGAAAATTCATAAATAGAAATGAAATTAAGGATAAAATTCATGAATATAGAAAAAATTCACCTTACAACTTTTTATTAATTTTGAACTTATTTTTTAATTATTTCTTCACATCTTTTTATATAGCCATTGTATTTTTTAATTATTTATATATAATTATTCATATAATTAATATATTTATTTTAACTTTATTTTTTATCCTTGATTATTATTTATATTATATTATATTATTTTTTCTTGTCTGAAAACCAAAAAATTTGGACCACTCACACCCAAAATATACATCATTGACCGCTCGGTTTCACGAGGAACGATGAATCATTCACTAAGCGCATTTCGCAGTATCAACCTGCGGCGGGTACCGCAGACACGCTTTGAAATTTTTACATTGCTCCTTGTCACCGTCCTCCTGCGCCATCAACAAACGTTAAAAGGTTCCGCCTTCTGCCGATTGAAGAGTTGCAGTCGGCGGCGCGTTACGTGGTGGGGGGCGCATGGAGATCACGTACGCAACGTCAAGCTCGTCAGACCTCGTAGCTTCTGCCGCTGCTGCTGGGACGGCCTCCACGTCTAACCGGCAGGTGAAGGTCATCCCTTTCCAGCACCCGTCCTCATCGTCTCCGGCCGCTCCTCCTTCCGTCCCTCGGACGGACAGGTGGCGGTCGAAGCTGAAGAGAATGGCGTGGACTGACTGGATCGAGCTCTTCTTCCCTTGTTTCCGGTGGATCCGGACTTACAGATGGCGGGAATACCTTCAGCTCGATCTCGCCGCCGGTCTCACTGTCGGTATTATGCTCGTGCCTCAGGTCATTTTCGTCTCTTCACCTTCATATCGGCTCCTACGGTCCTACTCCCACATATTCTCATTTCTCTTTGTTTGGATGGGTTGCCTTTACTGGCCGCAAATTCAGTCTTTTTTTTTTTTTTTCGGGTAACTGAGGATGCTGGCGGATTCTATACTTCTCCGAGTTCAGTTTTCTCAACCATATTGCTGTTGCAATTTCACTTTCTAATTCCAATAAACTGTTTTATACGCTCCCGTTTATTATTTTATTATTTTTTAATAATATTTATTTATTATTTTTTTGGTTCGTGTTGTCAAAAGCTTTTAAAAAACTTGGATGCTTTGGTTTCTAATTGTGATTTCTTGTTGCAAACTTGGGTTCTGTGATTTATAGGCTGCGAAATTTGTCGATTGACTGGTTCATTTTTCTCATGGAAATTGTCCAGCTTCTTCAATTCCTTATTCTTCAATGCCTGGCGAGATATTTAGCGATTTTTTCGACGCCATCTAAATATCTGTTGTGCTTTTATGGAATATGGAATAATGGAAGAATAGGGAGGGACAAATGGGATTGGTTAAGGGTAATGATGAAAATGAAATGAATGAAGGCAAGATAAGCATGCTGAGACATCAGTAATTATGAAGAGAGTGTAGCGTTTACGGGAAGCAAGTAAATGTGAAATCAATTAAAAGGGAAAGGGCCTTAGTGCCCTTTGGATGATGGATAATGATTCAATAATGATTAAATACTTAAGCAAGCACGCCTCTATGATTATCATTGGTTTTAAAAATTCCAAATATATATTTTAAAATCTAAGCCATTTATTATGTACAATAAATCTTATTTTATATAAATTCATTGGAAACTTATATCTTGTAAAAAATTATATTTTTGAAAGTGAAAACATAACTAGTAAGCATTTCAAAAAATGTATAGTATAAATATAAGGTAGGTTTGGTAACACAAAAAACTTTTCAAGTTAAAATTTTCCACTCTTTATAATTTTCATATTTTTTTAATCATTTATTCAAAATTTTATGTACAATTATCTTATTTTTCAATCATCTTTATACAACTACCTATACATCTAATCTATCTATTTTAATTTTATTTTCTTTACTCCTCTCAATACCTTTACCATATTATATCATTTTCTTTCATTTCAAAAACTTTTACACCAAACACTTTTCATCCAAAAGTTTTATCACTTCCAAGCACACCCACAATATAAAAAAGTTCACAATACGTGTGGTGTTTGAAATCATAAGCAAATACACATATAAGCATGATAAATGGTATAGGTTTTTTAAATTAAAAAACTTACATGCTTACATAATTATTAAGGTTTTGTTTGGTTACATATAAAACTTTTCGAACCAAAGCTTCTTAACCTAAAATTTTTCATTATTTACAATTACTTATTTTAAATTATTTTTTCACATTTTCCTATGTAACTACCTCAATCATTTCTACGCAACTACCTCAATCATTTCTACGCAACTACCTGTACAACTAACATATCTATTTTAACATTATTTTCTTTACTCCTTATTATTAATCCTATCATACCACATTATTTTCTTCTGTTTCAAAAATTTTTATATAAAAAACTTTTCATCCCAAAATTTTTATCATTTCCTAAACACATCTTGAATCATTATTCTCGATTGATGCCTACCAAAACTTATCAAGAAATGCTTTAGTTATTTGAGGTCACTGATTCTGTTTAACTTCTCTAGGTGAGAAGTTTCTTCAGAAGAAATTCTATTTTTGAAATGGCAGATGGTGCTTATTGTGCAGAAATGAATTGAGCAAGATTTTGGATGCTTATTGTGCGAAATGAATTATGACTATGTTCTTCAAATGAGAAATTGGTGGGCCCTTAATGATGTAGAAGCCCCATGAAGAACAACTGGCATACAATGGTCCAATTGCTTAGAATCTCTTACAGTGTCTTGCAATTGATCCCTGGAATCCAAATGAATATTATGATCATAAAAAAGATGCATCCAGTATAAGATGGAGGCCTATGGTAAAGTGGGGCCGTGGTCCAGTTTGTCATCTTTTATGACTGAATTTGCTTGGCAGGCGGCAACTAGATACTGATCTTAACCTTCCACTAGCTTGCACGCTATGGTCAAAGTCCCATGCTTGGAAGTGTTGCTCAGCAAATGGTTTTATTTGTGGACTTTAATTGTCATTTACAGTGTCCTGACTGAAAAGTGCTAGCTGCAGCTGGCTTTATTATTTTATTTCAATTTTGAGCAGCACAGTAATAAATTTTGTTTGAATTTTATTACAAATTTCAGTCCATGTCATATGCAAAACTGGCCGGGCTTCATCCCATATATGGGCTTTGTGAGTATAGAACATGCTTCTGTTTGATTAAATTGTCTTTTAAATCTTCTCAACTTATACTTCAAATCAATGAACAATGCCATACATTTCATGTGCAGACTCAGGTTTTATTCCGATATTTGTATATGCTGTATTTGGGTCATCACGCCAGCTTGCAATTGGTCCAGTGGCATTGGTTTCTCTTTTGGTTTCTAATGTCTTAAGTAGCATTGTTGATTCCTCTGATGAGTTGTACACAGAGCTTGCAATTTTACTGGCTCTTATGGTGGGAATCTTGGAGTGCATAATGGGGTTGTTGAGGTATGAAATCATCCTCCTATAAATGAGAATTTGAAAAGTGATGTTTTCTGCAATATTTGGTTCTTTTAAGTCTTATTGATGTAACCAGTAAGTGGCAATAGGCAATTGAATATTAGAGTCAATAGTGGAGGTAGATTTTGTGGGCTTCCTCGGAGTTGGAGATTTGCATCCTCCAACAGCTTCATTGGAAATTATGGACATATAGGCCATCAGAACATATATTTGGTAGGACATCATGTAGCTGGTCATTACTTGACTTGGTTATTAAATTTTGTGATTATGTTATTCATGCAATTTCTCATTAGTTGGATGTGGCCGCCCATTACTCTATCTCCCTTGTCATTTACTGATTGCATGTAGCTCCCATGATGCCTGATCTAAATCACAACCTTATGGCCTTTGCCACTAACTATTTATTTATCATGACATTAGCAATTCCAGTTGTTAAGTGTAAGACGGGTTCTTTCCTATTATCAGTGATACACATTCTGGTAAAGAGCCACAAAATTACTTCCAATACTTCTCCGTAGATCTAAATCAAGCTCCTTTAGATACTCGGATTGATCATTTATAGCATGTGAAACTGCTGTACAAGTTATACAAAGCTGAAAGCGAGTAACATATACTGAAATCCATTAACTGAGCTGGAGTAGCATATGGAGATTTTTTTTTAAAAAAATATTTAATCTTTTTTTTGGAATCAGAAATAGGCAGCTCTCTTTTCATAACTATTCAGGTTTTAGGGTAATAGCTTATTTGTTTTTTGTAAGATGCAGCTTAAGGAAAAGTTTACAGTCATGGATTGCAGGTTATTGGAACTTCTTAGAGTTCATGCTCTTTTTCCCCATGATTAGCTGTCATCCTGCAGAACTATTGACTTCTTTACCCTGTATAGGCTTGGGTGGCTTATCCGGTTTATCAGTCATTCTGTAATTTCCGGCTTCACTACATCTTCTGCCATTGTAATTGCATTGTCTCAAGCTAAGTACTTCTTGGGATACGACATTGAAAGAAGTAGCAAGATCATACCACTTATGAAGAGTATAATTGCTGGAGCTTCTCAGGTACTGTTGTCTCTCAATTACCGATGGCTGCAAGGTCCATGAAATTTTGGTGCATTATACTTGTACATGTGCATCTTGTCTAAAATGCACATTGTCTCCAGTTCAGGGCCTTGGTAACCAAGTCTCATTAATTACATTGCCTTGTTGTAACATAAAGTTTGTTTTGTTGTCGAAACATCTTTTGATCTATCCATTTTCTACACTAATGCTTCTAGAGGGCAAACAGGTGTCTCGTTGAAGCTTGAAATGCACATTATTGCTGTAAAAATTAAAGGTACAGATCCAAAAACATGAATTTGTGCTAAACTTTGAAAAGCAAGTACAGCACATTAGCAGAATCTGTCTCAACATGGATTGCATCAAAACATGACACTTCCCTACATGAAAAATTGCACAGGACTTACTTGCAAATTTGATTCCGAGGAGTCTTTCTTCGTATATTTGTGTAGATTTGATAGCATAAAATTGTTCGCCTGTCTTGAAAAACATTAAAAACATCAGAGAAATATTAGGACCTAGGAATTGTGTTGTGTATTGGTGGCATAGGGATACATATAACATCACTGCTACTATCAAAATATTACTAGGATGCTGGGTAGAGTCATCTGCAGAAAGAGTTTGATTTTTCTGGCAAACATGCCTTACGCAGGCAAAAGTCGTCCTTGACTAACTGAGTCAAAACCTATATGCTGTGAATCGCATTATATTTGCTATATGCATTTGGTGATCTTCAAAATTCTATGAAGTTTAAGCTTATTGTGGAGAATAGTAAAATTCGATTATATTTGATTATAGTGTCTCTAGTTTGAGGTTTTAGTTTCCTGTTGCAGTTTTGTTGGCCCCCTATATGCTGTGAATTGAATTATATTTGCTATATGCATTTGGTGATCTTCAAAATTCTATGAAGTTTAAGCGTATAGTGAAGAATGGTAAAATTTGATTATATTTGATTATAGTGTCTCTAGTTTGATGTTTTAGTTTCCTGTTGCAGTTCTGTTGGCCCCCATTTGTGATGGGGTCTATCACGCTTGCAATTCTACTTACAATGAAGCACTTGGTGAGAACTTATTCTCATTGAGATTATATAATTTGGATACTACTGTTTCCACCCATATTTAGTCTTTGGAAATAATCAACCATTATTAATTGTTTTATTGCTTCAAATGTTGCAGGGGAAATCAAACAAACATTTGACGTTTCTAAGAGCTGCAGGCCCCCTGACAGCAGTTGTGTTGGGTACAACTATTGTGAAAATATTTCATCCGTCCTCAATTTCTCTGGTGAGAACCTTTCAACATTTTATTCATAGTTGTTGATTCATTAAACTATGAAGTCTTGTTTACTGATATTTCTTATATTTTGTCTGTCGACATTCTTAGTGTCTCCCTGCCAATTTTTCCTTGTTGCTAATTGGGGATTTATCAAAAGCTTTGGAAAGTGGTACTACGATATTTGTCAGGGGTGATAACAATTTGTTAACACTAAAACACATACAAAAAGGAGCAAAGATAAGTTAAAAAGAATACTTAGTGGAAACTTCTGTCTAAATTATGAGAAATATAAAATTTTAATATCTTCACCAAATGATGGAAAAAGAAGAATTGTTGTGGAAATTACTTGTCAAATCAAGTTTTCAAAAATGGAAAATTTCAAGAAAATCTCGTTTAACCCATTCCATTCCATATGGTTGATCAAGGCCCTTCATTTAAAATCCTCCAGAAGTCCATCTAGTCTTTTCCCTTTTGACACCAATATCTCTGCATTTGTTGCTATCTTCACTGACTTCTTATCTCTTGTTAAAATCAGATCACATTACCACCACCTTTTCTTTCCAAATAAAAGCATAACCACGTTTTAAGTTGCCACAAACACAACACCATGTCCCTTTTTTTTTTTTTTGATGAAAAACATCATGTCCCTTTATTTTCAAAATAGTTTGGGATATGCTGTTTGGGTATACTTGCATTTAGCATCTTGGAGGTGCAACAGAAAAAAATCTCTACCGCACATTTCATGAGGATCTAAAATGTTTTCTTTGTTTGTAGGTTGGTGAAATACCCCAGGGACTTCCAAAGTTTTCTGTTCCTAAAGAATTTGGGCATGTCACATCATTGATTCCGACAGCCTTTCTCATTACTGGTGTTGCCATATTGGTAAACAACGGATATTGTTTAAATTAATAATGTGTTTATTTTTGAATTTAGTCAGTAATGTTAATCTAATGAAAATTGCAGGAATCTGTGGGGATAGCTAAAGCCTTAGCAGCAAAAAATGGATATGAGCTCGATTCAAATCAAGAGGTAAAGGAAAGGATTGTATTATCATTTTCTACCTGTTTTGTTAACATAGGAACCATCATTCATGATGATGGAATGATCATGATTAACTATAGTTCCAAGTAATCCAGATTACGTGTTACTGGATACATGGTTCAAAACTTCAAATTACTGTTACAAATTTGATATGGAAGTGATTCATGTTGTCTGAGACACATTATGGACTACCTTTGTTGTATCTCTTAAAAATTAGGCATGTATCTTGAATATGTGCTATGTGTTGTATTTGATTTAACATGATTGATTTGTCTTACATTACTTTATGCTTTAAATATGAATTTATCAAAGGACTCATTTTATGATAACACCTTTTCTCTTAAGGCTTGTTTGGTTTTGCTGAAATGGAATAGCAAGCTCCATCTTCCAATGCATGATTTGAATAGAGAACCCCAGCATGCAACCTATTGCCATTCAACTAGATTAATCACTGGTGCAATTGTATACATTACAATAAAGGCTAATGATGACTTTATAGATCTTTTTTGCAGTTGTTTGGCCTTGGTGTGGCAAATATCTGTGGTTCTTTCTTCTCATCTTACCCAACAACAGGTAAAGAAGAAAAGGTGCTGTTCAAATTAGTAGCCTTGGTTATTCTTAATAGAAGCCACTACCCCACAATTGTGAATAGGGATTCTTTGCAGTTACATGCAAGCTTTATTGATATGTTATTGGTCAGGTTCCTTCTCACGGTCTGCTGTTAACCATGAAAGTGGAGCAAAAACTGGCCTGTCTGGAATTGTAATGGGGGTGATTATGGGATGTGCCCTTCTTTTTATGACTGGATTATTCAAAGAAATACCTCAGGTATAATATTCTACAGCTTCCCTTTTCTCGGTTGTTGACTGGTAGGGATATAGCTCCTTCTAAAGTCTGCAAGGGAACAAAGAAGTTGATCACATGGAGAATACATTTTCTTTGCATTTCTTTGATTTTATAAATTCGTTTTAAATGCAGATGTACTGCCTTATAAATTGTTATCTGGTGTCTGTTTCAGTGTGCTCTGGCAGCCATTGTGATATCTGCTGTAATGGGCCTGGTGAGTATGTATGGATTCTTGACTAGGAATTCACAGTGATTTCTGGTTGCCTGTTTTTCTTTAATGTATACCACTGAAGCACTATCATATGATTTGATCTACTACTCTACTTCATGCATCTTTACAATAATAGTAGATAGACTAGACTATTAGCTGAACGCCATTATTAATTTTTTTAAAATATAATTTTATGCTATTGACTGAAAGGTTACTGTCGACTTGCAATGATAATAACTGTCAATCATGCTACTGTAGTACGCTATAAAGAAAAGTTTTTGGAATCAGATATAAATTTATAGAACAATTGGGTGAATGAAATATAAACCTGTGACTCTATTCAAGAGGGATGCCTTTGTGCAATGATTTCAGAAATTGAACAGTAGATTTGAACCAGAAAGGACTCAAAATGATGCAATTGATATTTTCCAGGTGGACTATGAAGAAGCTATTTTCTTATGGAGTGCAGATAAGAAAGACTTCCTTCTTTGGACCATTACTAGCATCACAACACTCTTCTTTGGTATTGAGATTGGTGTTCTGGTTGGTGTAAGTATACAAGTCATTTTGCTTTAGTTGTATTCCTTTGTCACTATTCTGTTAAAACCTCATTTGAATCTTTGATATTCTATTATCTTTGGAGCTTTCTGTCTTTTTCATATTTGTCTCAAGATGGCATCCCTAGCAATCTCAATGGGAAAAGATAAATTATGATATTTTAAGGCATGAAATATCATTATGAGCTTCCAGCTTGAGAGAAAATTTTGGCTCACCATAATACTCTAAGAAGTTAGTGAATAATGATCGGGATCTGACTTGGAACATGGTTTAAGTATTACAAAAGCTTAAGAACACTGATTTACAATTTTATCTTTTTATGGGAAATAGTAAGCTTAGATTGATCTTTTCTGGTCAAGTAGAAGGGCTAGTTAATCTTTATGCCAAGAAATTAAAGAATGAGATCATGGAACATTGAATGAAGGACAGTTTAATATGCCAAGAAATTAAAGAATGAGATCATGAACATTGAATGAAGGACAGTTTAAGGGGCAGTCTTATCTTTATCCAAGGCGACCGGAAATATGAATGACATTCGAAATGGTGAGAAATCATTGTCTTGTCATTTTGGCAATTTAGCTTATATTGACACATCCCAGCTGGTGTCTTGTCATGTTGGCAATTTAGCATATATTGACACATCCCAGCTGACACCAGCTCTTTGGTTCATTTCTCTCCAAAAGAAGTGGAGTCGTAAAAAGTCCCTCTTCCAACTAAATTTCTTCTCCTTTTGACAACCATAACCAACCGTCCTTGGCAGCAAGTTCCTGGATGGACCCTATAGAAGTTAACAGGTACATGCCAAACATGACAACAACATTAAAAATTACAAGATTGCTATTACTCAACTCTGCTAAAAGAATCTTTTTTGTCAGAAGTACTTTAAAATTCCCTGCTTCAATAGTTTCTTGGAAGTTTAGATGGGTGGAGGAACTTTTGAGATAATAGAGGGGTCAAAGTGTGGTAGGGAGAAGAAGCAAAGCGAAGTTCTGGTTATCAAGAAGTTATATTATTTGGGGGGGGGGGGTGGTGTTTGCATCTTTCATCCCCCTATTTTGTTTGTGACACTAACTATACATTTCTTAGTTCTCAATTCATGGAATATTCAAAAGTTTGGAAAGTGGGAGAAGGTATCTCCCTACGTGGATTCCAGGCAACTCAAATTCTTTTTTTTTTTTTTCGATGAAGGGCAACTCAAATTCTTAATTGCAGCAATTCTCAGTCAATGACTAGCCATAGCCGTAAACAGAAAGTCACTGAGGGTGGTGTCTTGGAGTATATGAGGGAATAGAATCAGATGAGGAGATTGGATGAAGAGGGGTGGTTGTGTATTGAAAATAAGAAATTATAGAATGAGAAAAGGGGTATTGGAAATAGACAAGTCGGGTTGTTATGTATTAGAAATGAGAAAAGTTTAGGAAATTGGAAATCCCATCCCATTCACATCCCATTCACATCCCATTCCGTGCCTTTATGTACTACCAAACAGGTCCAGCCATTCGACAAGCAGTCCAACTATG
The DNA here is from genome assembly GCA_035584095.1 of Annona squamosa. Taxonomy (NCBI): domain Eukaryota; kingdom Viridiplantae; phylum Streptophyta; class Magnoliopsida; order Magnoliales; family Annonaceae; genus Annona; species Annona squamosa. The sequence continues at coordinate 50,832,192 of JAXCLR010000063.1, read as the reverse complement.
GCTCTTGGCACCATGAACCAAAGACTGTTTGTCTTTACCTGCACTCCATTTAGTTTCAAAATTTTCCCAATTCCTTTTTTGGTAATGAAACTGGCTTGTTTGCATCTCTCACTATTTCAAAGATCATATATTGAAATGATCAAATCATTGACAGTGATTGTGCCTTGTAGGTTGGCTTCTCACTTGCATTTGTTATTCATGAGTCAGCAAACCCCCATATTGGTGAGTAGATTTCTAAGATTATAAATTCCCATGTTATAACTGGTTACTTGGGGTATAAGGAAATTATGCTTCTGTGAAGCTTAGCTTTTTCTCAGAAAAGTTGAATTTTTTTTTCCCTGCATTATCCTTGGCTCCTTTCAGTGCATGGATTTTAATCTGTTGCCTAGTCTATTCACAGCTTGGATGGGATGAGGATGTGGGATGGAAAAAAGTGTTGTTGTCTGTCGGGATAGGAAAAAATATATGGAGATTGGGAAAAGTGTTTTTGGGAAATGGGAGATTCCTTTCCGTCCTCATCCCATTTTCATCCCATCTAAGATGTGTACGATTACTCTTGCAATTTATGGCATGATCTGCATATGATTTCCATCTACTGAAATTTATGCAAAGTAAAATAATCAAAATATTAAAGCTGAATACCATCATTGTTTTAAACTGAAATCCACCATTTTTATGGGGTCACTGTACACTTGCGAACAATGATGGAGAAGCACCTTGATGTTGCCTGCTTGAAAGATTCTGTGGTGCCTAGATTTAAATTAGAGGCATATGGCCCAGTTGTCCCTCCTCCTGGTGGAAAAAAACCGTAAAATAAAATGAAACCGGTACTTACTGGAAGAAAACAAGTAGACAAGTAAAACTAGAAGAGGGAGGGTGAGAGTTGATGCAACAAAATAGAATTAAATAGTCATGGATCAGAAGAATAAAATCACTTTGAAAGAGGCGTATTTCTTGACTCATTGGACTACTGCTAAATTTTTTAAGAATCAATCTTCTACAGAATTGCATCAGAGGAAACTATATAGATGCTCTTTTCTTCATTGATTGACTCTTGCATTATGTGTAGTGCTCCATCCTTCTGGAAGAAGAACTTTTTCGATTTTTTTTCCTAGAAAAAAGCATCTTTTAGTCTGACTTGTTTACATCTCATTGTATGGCTTGCCTCTAAGTGAAGTTATAATGAAATGTTACTTGCATTAATTTAGTGTATTGAACTTTTTGAATACGTTCAGGAAAAATTTAATGACTAATCCAATTTTGTGGCTGTCACAGACTAAGCCACCAGGGTTTTGAAGGTGTTGTGGTAGAGGTTTTTTTTTGGTTATATAAGCCCTAACACAGCATTCAAAATTTTTACCTTCTCTTATTGGCTAAGACAGTTTTTCTCAGTTAGATCACTGGGACCTCAAACTCAATTGTTCATCCTTTGGGATCCTATAATCGTTGGGTTATACACTCCATGACAGAGTACTAAATTGGTTCTAACCTTTGATGAGCATCTTTGGTTCCTTTATTAATTAGCTGAATGTGGATTCTGGACACTTTGATGTTTATAAGAGATGTTCAATCTGTCATGTTAGTCTGATTCATGTATTTTCTTTGTATGGCTAGCAAGGTAGTTTGAGTGTCATCATTACTCATTGGGTATCAATTCTACTAGTCCTACATAATTGTCTTTTGGTAATTATAACATATCCAGATCTAGATGCACCTTTATCTCCCCCGTTTTTGTGCATAAAAAAGTATCAGCTGATCTGCATGTGTTTCTGTTTCAGCTGTTTTGGGGCGTCTTCCAGGCACCACGGTTTATCGAAATATACAGCAATATCCAGAAGCATACACTTACAATGGAATTGTGATCGTCCGGATTGATGCACCCATTTATTTTGCAAATATTAGTTATATTAAAGACAGGTGAAAATAAGGAAACTTAGAATCCTTACATTCTCACTACATCCCGTTCCAAAGATACATTTTTACTTTTCACTCTCCCATTGCAATAATTATATTAAATATGGGTCTCCGTTTCTGCTGCCAGGCTACGAGAGTATGAAATTAATGTTGAAGCATCCACAAAGCGCGGGCCAGAAGTTGAAAGAAATTATTTTGTGATTATTGAGATGTCACGTAGGTTTAATTCTCTTCTTTAATTCATGAAAACAATGTTTGATCTATGCACTACTATACATTTTATCATACATTTTTGTATCATCATTGATTTCTATTTGATGCCCATGCCAATTCAGATTCAAGGCACAATGATCCAATTCATTGGCAAATTACTTGGCTACTTATTGGCATGGATCATGGAATATAACCATGTTTCTTGGGCTGCGATTAGGTGCAACTAGGTGCACTTAGCTTTGGTGCACCTGATTGTAAATACTCATTTTAAAAATTATTTTTGAAATTTCTTTTTACACAACTGTTAATTTAAGTATATTTAACATGTGTATCAACTTTTATCATTTTTAGATTTTTTTTTTGAATTTTTAAAAACCAGTGGCATTTTAGTAATTTTTAAAATTACTAAAATGCTCCTAATTTTTAAAAAATTAAAAAAAAATCTAAAAATATCTAAATTTGATAAACATTAATATGCATGTTAAATACACTTAGATTCATAGTTTTATAAAAAAAATTTCAAAAAAAAAAAAGTTAAATACACCTAGGTGCATGGAAACTAAGTGCACCCGGGTGTACTAAATAATATCCCATGTTTCTTTGCCTTTATATGTAGAGAATGTTCGTAATTTGATCGTCTAATCATCTGTGCAGCGGTTACATACATAGACTCCAGTGCGATTCAAGCTCTCAAGGACTTGCATCTCGAATATAAATCACGTGACATTCAGGTAGAAAGCAACCACACCATGGAATACTGGGTTGTTCTTTGGATTCTTAGTTCTTTACTCTCATAGACCCATGATATCACTCAATTAACAACATGTGGTTTCTTTTGCAGATAGCCATTGCGAACCCGAACCGTGAAGTTCTCCTCTCCCTCACAAGATGTGGTGTCATTGATCTGATTGGCAAGGAGTGGTGTTTCGTGCGTGTGCATGATGCTGTTCAAGTTTGCCTCCAGCATGTGCAGAAGATAAATGAGACGCCAAAATCATCAGATGCCACAACACTAAAAAAGCAATCTGGCTTCTTCCAGAGTATATGGAAAGAGAAAACTGAGGGCAATTCAGGCCCTGAGGGTGAATCACTCCTGTCTTCTCAGGTCTAGTCGTTTGCAAAGATGCACGCATGACCAGCATTCTCTCAACAATGCGTTAGTGATGACCTTATTTTATCCATCAGGCTGTCGGGCTTGTATTCTGTCTGCATTGATGATAATTTTGTTGTATATCTCATTATTTTCAGATGAATTGATCATCTTCCTTGTATTCTTAACAATAATGCTTGCAAATGGAGATTCGTCATTATAAGAAAATCCAATATCCATGCCCTAACTTTTCAGTTCCCGTGGTTGGGGATCCATTATCTTCCAGTAGACTCTATGCCGACTAGAGTGGAGTACCTGATTCAAACTATCCATCTATTTGCTTAGCACTGCTGCAATGGCTAATCCAAAATCAAACTGGTGTCTGCGAGTCTGTCGCGAAAGTTGAATTTAGTAAATGGCAGCAGTATCTAAGTAACTAATAGTGCTATCCCGTTACTGCAACATGAGATTTATCTCCTCCTTCAAGATGTCAGGGCTAAATCATGAATTCTGATTTTTTACGACCGGTCGTGCGCGCGGTCGTGGAACGACCAGCAGCGACAGTCGTTGGATGCATCGGATTCAATCTGGAACGTTGGAGAGCTGAGGAGAAAAGCTGCGGGGTTGCAGGCAATTTAATGCCGCACGTATATCCGGCAGGGCCCTGTCAGGATAGGAAAATTTCAAACTCACCCCTATTAGAAATGGCCCCGCAACCCGCAAACTCCCTCTCTCTCTCTCTCTCTCCCTCTCTCCCACCTCGCAGCTTTCCCGTCCTCTGCTCCCTCTGCTAGCTGCTGTCGCTGATATTTCTTTTTTATGAGAGTTGCTCTCATTGAGTTGGAGCACACGTCATTGCGGAATCCTATCCATCTTCGTGACACATCAACTAGGCCCCTATTGTTGAATCCTTACATACAGAAAGGCGAGGGAGAGAGAAAATGTCTGCCAATGAAACTATGGGCAGTTTTCCCACTCTGTTTATCGAAAGTCAATTTCATGGTTTCGTTTGAAGATCTCTCTCTCTGTTTATCTATCTATATAGGTACCAATAATTCAATATTGGCCAAGCCGATTGATTCGTAGCATTAGCAAGAACACCCACATGGAGAAAAGCTACCAGCTTGACTGCCTTCTCCTTCTCTTCTTCTTCTCAGAATTAATCTGGCCAAAAACAGGCTTTCTTCTTCCACCCAACTCAACAAACTTTTCTTTGATTCTTTGACCAACTGCACCCTGTTGGAGGAGGTGTCCATCTCAGACAACCTGTTTTCTGGATCTCTGCCGGTTTCAGCGACAAATCTTTCTGCCCACCTCATAGCATTTAACGTTGATCAAAATTTATTC
>JAXCLR010000063.1:50801176-50817542 GCA_035584095.1 Annona squamosa | reverse complement strand
GCTGTTTTTAAAGCATTTGCCACTTTCCGCTCTTTTTTATTTTTATTTTCCCCACCCGCTAGTTAAAACATGAGTGGATCAAAAACGAATTTTGGGTTCAATTAATTTGCAGCAAATTCGAGAGCTGGGTGGACAGTCGAGATTTAATTGTTTGGGCACGAGTTCCACACAGCATAAAATGCAATTGGATCATAAGATGCTGAGAAACCTGTATTTCTGTTGCAGGACTAAAGCCATAAAAATTCTTTTGGACCACAAGGATCGGAAATTTTGAGAGCGACCTCTGGGATGGTTCTCAATAATGGAGCACGTATGGATGCATGTTATTGTCGGATTTGTTGCTTAAAGAAACTTGGGTTTATAATTCTTGTTTTGCCCAACTCCCGAAAGGTTCTTTAGCAGAATCATTCTAAATTTTCCGTACTACATTTTCCATTAGTTATATTGTGAGATTTTTTTCTCATTGAGTAGCGGTATAATGTAACTTCATTCATTTCTTTTCACTTTGATGGTTGATTAGAAATTTAGTTCATTCATTATATTTAACATTATTTATTTATTAAAAGTTTCATCCAAATTAAATATTTATATGATGTTGCATTTGCTTATATATATCCGTGCTTAAATTATAAAAAAGGCTTAAGATTCCTTCATGAGTAATAGAATATAATAATGCTTTATAAAATTATGATATTTTAGATAGTTTGATGTTGAAAAAAATAAAATATTAAAATTAATATTAGTATTAAATCAATTTTTCACATTTGTGAATGGGGATTATGCACAATAATGTTAGACAAAATGATGAGGTTTTTATTATAATAAAAATGATAATAAATGTAGTACATGAAGTGAATTTTTTATTAAGTAAGATGAATGAATAGATGAGGGTAAGGGGAAGTGTTTCCGAATGGATGGGGTCATCACATGGAAGTAGGTTTTTCTTAATATTTCATCGTTATACAACACGAGATAGTTAAGTGGTCCAACTGGAACCCAATCCAGTGCTCCCGGGTGCGTTCAGCTTCAATACACTTGGGTGCACTGCATTTATTTATTTTTATTTTTTTTTGAAATTTTTTTCATGAAACTGTTAATATAGGTTTATTTAACATATGTATCAATTTTTATTATTTTTGAAAATTTTTAGATATTTTTTTTAGATTTTTAAAAATCAGTGGCGTTTTTCGTAATTTTAAATTACCGAAAATGCCACTGATTTTTAAAAATCTAAAAAAAATATTTATAAGTCTCCAAAAATAGTAAAAATTGATACATATTTTAAATAAACATAGATTAACCATTGTATACAAAAATTTTCAAAAAAAAATAGGTGCAGTGCACTCGGGTGCATTGAGGCTGAACGCACCCGGGTGCACTGAATTGGGTTCCGGTCCAACTGCCCCGGGGGCCACGGTTATTTGATTTGGCCGTCTAAAATTCGAAAGATATATACATTTTAGTCAGATTATTGTATCGAATCTGCGTACTGCATCTGTCTTCCGAAAAATATTTTCATATGAGAATCACCTTCAAAATTGTGTTGTTATGTTGACCGTCGGGGTCAAAATTGTGTTCCGCAAGTTCCTACCGTCCGGCGATGGGGAGGGTCCTGCAATGCCCTTTGAACGGCTGATAATATGAATATTACAGAACTGAGAGACGCGAAGAGGCACATCATCATCATCATTATTTTAAAAGACTGTTGTGACAGATGATAATATGAATATAGAACGGGAAATACTACATCTGCGTAGGTAGGATTATTATCTTAAAATTTAAATAGCTTCCATCCTTTTTCTTCTCTCGTTTGGCTGATAACAAACGACCCATGCTGACATGCATAGCTGTTGACTGTTAACATTTTGGAAAGATCCAAACGTCAACAATTACACACATATGTTGATGTTGAAAAGTCAGGTTTCTCATACTTAAGTTGGATGGTAGCTGTAACGTGGCATTCACACCTGGTTTAAATAAATCCGGTAAGTAGTGCGATCCTCTTCTTTTTGACATTACCTACTGACTCAATTCTCAACAGTAAAATACCCATTAATCACGCTGACAAGTGCGGAAGCTCATCGAAATCCGACGTCGGGGAGTTTTGTTGGAACTTGGAACTTCTGTTTAGGAAAATTCATGAAATAAGCGGAAAGTAAGGACAGTAATATGCATTTATTTAAGATTTGTTTACACTTAAAAGATATAAGTAGTAAAATTAACACCAAACTGATTTCTCAGCTTGCCCTATACAAGCAGACACTTGGTGCAAAATAACATTTCAATGGAGCTAAAGTCTACAAAACACAAAACTGTTTTGATTAAAAGGCAGCAACTTGTCTTATACAGCACTTTTACGTCTCTCTCTCACAAATCATTTTTGACTGCTCTTGATTTGACGATTTATTGATCATCAAAAACCATAGCATGAAGCCCTATTTATAGGTAGTTTATGCCAATCATTAAGGGGAATCACTCCCCATATTAAGGCTATGTGAGATTCCAGGGTTTTGGGGAAACTGAAATTGGAAATTGGTAACAACTTGGTAATAATGTTGTTTTTTATGTACGTAAGATATAGTAGATATGAGCATCATGTGAGATAGGTGATATGTAGTGTATCCATATGGTTGGTTATTTATATGTGATGGTTTGTATGATTTAGCCTATTGAATTGCAATATAGATTATGTAAGACTGGGCTAGGGATACTGTGGATTGAATGTGTTTTAAATTGAAAATTGGCATAAACATGTTTGTTACGTATAGTATGATATGCGAGAATAAATAAATTGGTAACAGATGGTTGAGTCGTAGAAAGTGAGATCTACTTCCAGATAAATTTCTCTATGATTTCAAGTTCAAACGGCAATAAAGTTTAGTGAGAACTAATCTCAAATGGATATAAATTTTGATTTTTTTGATAAAAGTAAGATTTATTCTCAAATCGATCTCAATTTTGACTTCAAGATTGATAAATGTGGAATCTAATCTTAAATTGATCTTAATTTCAATTTCAAGTTTTGTTAACAAGGCAACTCAAAATGGTAATTACAAAGGATGTTCCAACACTATTTCTCTCACTCCCACTTTCTTCTTCTTTTCTCCTATTCTCTTTCCTTGCAAATCCACATTAAAGTCCGTCCAAAACTCATTCAGTCTCACCCTAACGTTAAACAGGAATAAAATGACAAGATTCAAGCCAAAATTCAAGGAGGAATTTAGAAAAAATTTAATCTAAGCAGATGCTTTCTTTTGTTTCTAAATAAATAGTTGAATCTTGTTTCAAATAGGTTGTAGATCATGTAGGATGGTTCATTTTGGGCATGAGGGTTGTTTTCATACAGAGTCTAGAAAGTAACTAGGTTTTGATGGGAGATTTGAGAGCTTTGTAGTTGGTCGAGGCTTTTGCTTGATTATTTGTATATTTATTATCTTCTTGACTTCCTTATTATAATTTTGCTTTAGATTAGATGATGACTACTTCCTCTTGCTATGAATAGGGAAGTTGATTTTTGTGTATTTTATAAGAGCATTGGTATGACTATTGGTCTTTTAGTTTGATTCCTAATGTATTAGTATAGTTATGAATGGGCATGTGAAAGAAGTACATAAGATTATTATAGTGGTTGCTTGGATAATGGTCTTAGTGGCAAGCCCTAAGCTTCATTAGGGGTGGGTGGACTCTCTCAAGTTCATTAATGATCGAAAATATGTTAAGTAGTTTTTAGGTTACATTATTGATTACGAACATTGGTTTGGTGTGGCGGCCAATAAATGGTAGATTAGCTTGAGTGGAAAGAAGAGACTTTTATACAGGGAATCAAGTCCAGGACAACTGTAGTAATTAGTATGCCTTGAGGTGACTCTGGTGTGCTTGTATGACATATGATTTCATTTAGGTTAGGCATGTGCATTCATGAGCATCGCATATGCATAGATGATTATTATAATTTCCATTCTTGTCTGCTTATTGAGTTTTTGCATGTCTTATTATTATATTTTTAAATAAAAAGCTAGATAATAAGGATTAAGATAAAGCTAAGAGTAGGGAAACCTTAAAATTGCATTACAGTAGACTCTAGTGTCTTGAATCTTTTCATGACGATGCTAAATTATGATTCTTTTTTAAAACATAGAATCTTATGTCTAATTGTTAAATGTATATTACATTGAGATGGGCATGCACATAGATGTTTTTTGGAGATATGTGTATGACTTGTGTAGTAGGCACGGTCATTTATCTATGTTTTTCACTTTAAGTTATTGATTAGATATGGGAGATGCGACGGACAATGCTTGGAAATTATATATGTATGTGTCTACAAAAAATGATGATGTCTTATACAAGCTCAACATGTCTTGTACTACATATCATCTCTTATAAATTTTAGAAAAATGCTATTGGATTTTTGTTGGTCTGCGTGATACTTATTAGTTGGTTATTGGTATACATGTAGCAGATGAGTCATTACAGCCTATCTTGACTGGAGAGGGCTTCCCATTATACTAAGAAAAACCAGATAGCACAATAAAAAATAAAAAATAGAAAAAAACATCAGACAACAAGATGCATCAGCCACAGTGCTGAATGGGTTGTTTGCTTGTCTGGAATCCATGCAACATAAAGGATAATCGATAGCAACTTGATATGACTAAAATAAGTACCTAAATAACTAGGGAACATGGGTTAAAAAAGTAAAAAAGAAAGGTTTCGAACGTATGTACCTAAGTGCATTTAACTCTTTTTTATTTTTTCAAAATTAAATGATTAAAATGCTGCTAATTTTTAAAAATTCAAAAAATATATATATAAATATCTAAAATTAGTAAAAATTAATACATATGTTAAATGCACTTAAATTGACTGTTGTATGAAAAAATTTTGAAAAAATTAAAAAATAAGTTAATTACACATGGGTGCATCAAGCCTAAGTATACTCAGGTGCATACAACTATAACCAAAAAGGAATAGCATGACAAGTTCCATCACATGGCACTTTGGTGGATAAGTAGGTAGTTTCAGAGATTGAGGTGCCTATTTCTCGATGACTTTGTCCATTAATTTATAGTTAGTTTTCTAAGGATTACATCTTTCTAATTATATGATACCAAAGCCAGGCTTGAGCTTGATCCTATGTTAACTTTACATCTTCATTTCTCATTTCTGCACTTTTATAATTTGTCTAATATAGAGTGATGTTAAAGAGTGAATTTCATTCCCACATAAATTGTGAACCTTTTTACTTGTTGGATGCAGGTGCATGCTGATCAATTTCATTTTTCAGCTTTTTAAAAGGGTAATTTGCATATATGTCCATATAGTTTGATGACAATTGCAGATACTTTAATGTAGTTTCATGATTTGCAAATTATCCTCGAATAGTTTACATAGAATGTCATGCATGCCCATAAGGCTTTTTTCCGTCAATTGTTGCTAGTATGTGGCTTAGAAATTTCTATAATGATGAAAATATCATTAGTTGATGATATGTTAGCAATTGGAATGGAGAAAACATATCGAGTAGCTTGAGAGAAAGAGATTTCGGGTACTACAACCTCCATTAAATTCGAGCAAATAATAGTAGCAACCAACCACAAAATTACAACAACAACAACGCCCGCCCCATACCCATCAAATTTGGCAAAGCCATCACATTCAAGACCAAAAATTCAGCTACTACTCCTACAACCATGTCCATCATCAACTTCAAACGGCAGCACAAAGTCCCAAATTCGAGTAACTCTCAATCTTAGTTACAGGTTTATCAAAGCTACCACCTTCCTTGTTGCAATCCAACCATTCAATTTCGCACCCTACTTCAATATGGCAATGGTTTTTTTCCGACCAGTCATCAAGTAACTGCATCGAGCAAAGTCATCCATCCAACAACATGGCATCAGTGCCCTTTTTGCGCAAGCTAGAACAAATTGAAAATTGCAAATCATCAATTGTTAAGCATCACGCAGCTACTTTTTTTGGTAGGTGGGGATTTCTACAGCAAGTCTCACTCCCATTCGAGCAGCATAATTGCACCACCTCTAATTTACCGGTGGCCAGAACATACCATTAGCAGTCCTATATCCAGAGTGAAGAACAGGCAACAATCGATGATGCTTTTTACCTCATTTTCGACCCTATTTAAAAATTTGATAGCAACGATTTAATTTTTGTAGTAATGAAATTCGATGAAGCAATCACAAAGAACATGCACTAGAAACGCATTTGAAAATTTTAGTAGCCACATTCCTCTGCCAGCAACTCATTGCCCACATTCTCCTTCAATGCACTCACAACTATGAAATCAGAAATTCCAATTTCCCCCTTTAATTCAAGTAGTTGCAAAATCTTAAAAGGTCAGCCATCAACCACCAAACAACGGAGATAAAAATCAACAAATCATTCCCTGCAAAAACCCAACCCCGATTAGCCAATTGCAAACATGCTCGTCGTTGGCTGCCATAGATTGTGAATTCCTTGCATTACCAATTAGCATTTGTAATATTCCCAGCATGAGCGGGCCAAAAATTCCAAGCATTCATTGCTTGCACTAATAACCAAAATCAAGTTCGTTCAAGCCTGGTTCGAAGGGCTTAGTTTGGTGGAAAAAAATTTAATTCAACTCAAAGTTTTTTTTTTTTTTTTTGATGGAAAAAAAATTCAACTCAAAGTTATGTTCTATAACTTTTATCAATAGAATTAGAGTTTAAATTTTATAAAGAGAATTAAAATTAAAGTTAAGGCAACTCCTAGTTTGGCGAGGGCAAGTTCCCCCGATCCGATAACGCCTCTGTAATGGTTTTCCCGTTGCTTTTTTTTTTTTATGATTATATTTGTATACATCTCAATATATATTACATTGAAATTCTGAGACATTCTTACAAATACGGAGATACATAACTCCATCAAAGAAATTTAAAGACACAGCTTCACCAAAAAATTAGAAAAACACAACTTCTACTAAGCTAAAGGAAGATCATAGCTCCCATAATATTTTTCGAGCCGAAATCCCAACATGTGATTCGAACCTTGACCACAGTGTGTTTCCCCGTTACTTTTGGAAGGAACGACAGTGCATGCACGGCAGAGGTGGCTAACTGAGAACTCGAGCAGATCCGAGAACAGCAAATAGCCATAGCTGGCAGCTGACTTTCATAACGTACGTACGTCGTACGGGGTGTTGAATGATGGATAGATGCAGCGAATCCCCTTTTGAGCACCTGCTTCGCCCGCACACGTACATAAATGAAATTGAAAGGCAGATTGAAAGAACGGTATTTTATGGCTTCCTATAGTCCTGCGCTGCTGCTTTGATCATGGAATCGCCACCACCCCACCAGCACGCTGTTTTTTTGGCTTTAGGACTACTGTTCTCTTACGACTTTCGAGGGCACTCCCATTGATCCTTTCCCTTCCCAAATATCTAAAAAGCAACGGCAGGCTTACACCCTCTGCATCCACCACGTGTCTGCTTTGCTATGCTACTATGCTATTTATACCACCCTATTTCGTCTGCTGGCGAACTGTCTGTCCTCTACTTATGGGTGCATGTGGAATGAGACCCACTCCAACACTACTAGCTTTTTTCATCGTAACGCTTAACCGAAGTGTAGCCTAGAAGTAGGGTAATAAAGCCAGCTACTATTTTTAATCAATTTTTAGTCGTACATTTCTTACTCATACTATCCTAACGACATCACGTCAGCCGCTTCAACTTCTACTTGGCAGGGATGTACTCCAACACTACTTACTACTATTGTAGCCAAAAACATTTTATTTCTTGCACTCCCTTCACCATAAGGTGCAACTTTGTCTGTAAAAATGCACCAGATTTTTGAATTTTTAGACCCCATGGTTTTGCATAACTATGAGGTTTTGGTATTTACAATACCGTAAGATAAAAAGCAAGAAATGAAAAACTTACATGATCTACAACATAAATATAAATATCTCATGGTGTAATTTGCAATTAGCAAATTTATGCTTAGACAAGAGAGGTGCAAGTGGGCCCAGGTTGATGTGTGATCCAGTACTAATCTTACTCATTTTGTACAAGGCTGGGTAAAAACCTAGCTCTTGCAAGACCACGATTGGTCTTACTCCTTGACCTGATCTAAAAATACGAGTCTCACTTAAGAAGATTGAAGTGGACTTCAGTCCTTTGCTCTCGGGAGCATGCGATGCTGTATGCTCCCAGGCACATATATATTTTTTTTTTGAATTTTTTTTATAAAATTGTTAGCCTAAGTGTATTTAATTTGTGAATTTTTTTTACTATTTTTGGAGTATTTTAGATATTTATTTTTTATTTTTGAAAATCATTAACATTTTAGGTAATTTTAAATAACTAAAATACCACTAATTTTCAAAAATAAAAAATAAATATCTAAAAATCTTCAAAAATGGTAAAAATTGATGCATAAGTTAAATACACTTGGGCTAACAATTTTACAAAAAAAATTTCAAAAAAAATATGTATATGCGCTCAGGAGCGTGCAGCACTGCATGTTTCCGGGAGCATAGGACTAAAGTCCGTTTGAAGTCGGGTATTTGTAACCAATTAACGAGCAGCACAGTTGGTGTTGACGATGGCACTAAATTTGCCAACGCAGGTTCGAATCTTACCTATATTGTGGGTTAGTGGCCTTTGTGAGAGTATTTCTCTCTTAGTATTGGCAAGAGCTTTGTCTTCTAAGGAGTTTAGCTTGTTGCCTCCATATTAGTATTGGTTGTCTTCTAAGGAGTTTAGCTTGTTGCCTCCATATTAGTATTGGTTGTCTTCTAAGGATTTTAGCTTGTTGCCTCCATATTAGTATTAGCAAGAGCTTTGTCTTCTAAGGAGTTTAGCTTATTGCCTCCATATTAGTATTAGCAAGAGTTTTGTCTTCTAAGGAACTTGTTGCCTCCATATTAAAATTGTAAGAATGTTTGAGGACTTTGATTGTAATATAATTTGATATGCATGTAAATACATACCAATAAACAGTTAAAATTGTGTTTTTTTTGCAAAAAAATAGCTATATTGGCAAGAGCTTTGTCTTCTAAGGAGTTTAGCTTGTTGCCTCCATATTAGTATTGGCAAGAGCTTTGTCTTCTAAGGAGCTTTTTGCCTCCATATTAAAATTGTAAGAATGTTTGAGGACTTTGATTGTAATATAATTTGAGATGCATGTAAATACATACCAATAAACAGTTAAAATTGTGTTTTTTTTTTTTGCAGAAAAATAGCTACTTTGACATCATTTGTTGTAGTGATTTGAGTAGGTAAGAAAAATAATAATTTTAGAGTTTATTCATTCGAAAACTAAGAAAATATGAGAAATATTACTTATTTTCATAAATTATTTAATATATAAATTAATTTCATTAATTAAGTAGGTTTCTTAAGAAAAAAAATTTGTCTAAATAGACACTACACACATACACTTACGCACTAATGTTAGTCACCTAGTCATCTAGATGTTAGGCACAGCAGGAAATTTTGTAGCCCAATAAATATATGCAATTAAATTGATTAGTGTGCTATACATAAAAAAAATCAATTTGCGTGCATAGGTAAAAATATGTTTTTTCTTAAAAAAATTTATGTTCTTCTATAGAGAAAACTAGCTACTTTGAGCGGGTAAGATCTTAAAAAATAATTATTTAAGAGTTTTTTATTTAAAAAGTAAGAAAATATAATAAATATTATTTGTTTTAGCAAATTATTTATATAAAAATAATACAAAATTTTAGTTTCATTAAACAAGTAGGTCTCACTTTACAAATTCAAAGTTGGGATAATTTATTTTCTATTTAAATAGCACTTACTATGGGAACCCATACAATAAGCACTATATATACGTATCAGATAAATAGTTGCTAATAAGTTATATATTTGGCAGTCCTACTTCTGTGAAACCTTCATATTTAATGTTTTAACAATTGATGAAAAATTCACTCCATATATCGTATTTAACATCATTTATATTATTATGAAAATTTTCTCATTTGTTTAGTATCATTATATACTGAGTTTCATCTATAAAAGTATAAAATCAACATAATAAAATGATTTAATTATAAAATAACAATTCTAAAGTAGTATTTTCAACATCTAAACCGTTTAAAATATCATTTCTATGTGAATAAATGATTTTATAAAGTATTATTATATTTTAATACATGTGCAAATAGATCTAAGTATTTTCCATAATTTATACATGAAAATATATATTTTTCAATAAATATGGCTTATAAACCTACTTGATTGAGATGAAACTTGGCCTCTAAGATAAACAAATGATATTAACTATAATGAATGAATTAATTTTTTTATTATTAAGGATCAAAATCTAATTTGAAAAAGGTTACATGCTCCACTTCTAGCATAGTCACGTGATGCTAATGACGTGGCTTGATAGGATTGGCAGCATCAGGCGATCCGGACTCGAACGTCCTAGGCTTAATTACGTACAACTGGTTAGGTCGCTATCTTTAGGACCTTTGGCTCCACTCACAATACTCTAATTTGTTCCCACCCAATGTCCTTTACAAGGCGAACATCATATACATGCAATACGCTTACGGCATCTTTGATAAGCCGAAAAAAAATGTATGGACCCATAATTTTCTTGAAAAAATTTTATTTTATTTTTTTCTATACAATGTGGAATACATAAGATTACCTCAACTGTGTGAAAAGGAAAGCCTAACTAACTGTACTGTCCGATTCTTATCCCACGGGATTTTATTACCCGTATTTACAAATATTTTTTGCTATGGTCAGTTGTTCTCCCCACGTATTTCTTTGAGTGACTAATGGATGCAATGCCAGAACTAGTAACCATTATAATGAATAAAGGAAACAAAGGGTGCATGCGTCTTGTAACCCATCATTTAGTAAGAGGGGAAAGATGCAACTTGTTTTCACATTTATCTTAATCATTTTTTATTTTCTTAGATTTTTTATTTTTATCCTTGTAGATTCCAATTAGTTTCTAGTAAAATTACCATATTTATTTTCATTTTACTCTTATCCTACTAGGTAACTTTTTATAATTTTTAAAAAAAAATTCACTACCTCCTTTTCCCTTTCCCAATATATTTTACGAAATGCAGCCAAAATATTTTGGATGACAAAAATATATGGGCTTCAGCCTACAGTACATTATCTTAGCCCTACAAAAAAAAATAGGACAAAAAAAAATAATCTATTTTGAAATTAATAAATAAAAACAAACAAAGATTTCAGTGATCCCGTCTGCCAACTTAGGCAAACCACTTAACCTATTTTTTACTTTTTATAAAACTATTATTCTAGATGTATTTAACTTATAAACTAAATTTTGTCAATTTTTGGAGGCATGTATTTTTTTGCATTTTTAAACACAATAATATCAGTCGTTGAATTAAAATGGCTAAAATACTCTTATATCTAAAAATACAAAAACATATACTCGGGTCTAAAAAAAAAGTAAATTTTGATTTATAAGTTAAAGACACCTAGATTGGAAGTTTTATTGTAGAAAGGTAAGGTGTCCGACCTAAATTGCATGGGATCATTCCCGCATATAAAAAGATTATCAGATGGTGTCCTCCAACTTGAAAATTGCGTAACATGATCTGTACATAATTCACGATGACCACAGCTAATTAAACTAATCATCTAAAAATTTAAATCAAATCCGCGGTATGCAAATATTTTCATAGATCCTCGATCATTTCAAACCAAAAATAATATATTTTGTTTGAATTTTTAAAAATGTTTTTGATAAAATTGTTAATCTTGATATATTTAATATATTAACTAAGTTTTATCATTTTTAGATATGTGTATATATTTATTTTGAATTTTTGAATATAGGAGTATGTTATTCCTTGTAAATTGTTGAGACTTGACAAAAATAGCCTTATGTTTAAAAATTCAAAATAAATAAATACATATGTCTAAAAATGGTAAAACTTGGTTTAAAAATGAAACATTCTAAATTAATAATTTTGTTTAAAAAATGTTTTTTAGACTAATCAAAGATGATCATTTGCATTTTCATAGTCTGGCATATCTTTTAAAAATCTTGGTTTTTGTAAACAAAATTATAAAGATCACCTACATCTCATAAAAAATTATAACCCCACTTCAATACTTGTATGTGTATATATAAGAAAATACTAGACCAGTGCATTTGGTTCGCACCCTAATTGTATGTGTATATATAAGAAAATACTAGACCAGTGCATTTGGTTCGCACCGTAATTAGGGTGCAGGCTGTTGTAAAGAGAATCATCCACTTAATTATAAAATTAATATCTACTTCATTCATTGAAAGACATTTTCTAGTGTGTGGGTTGGTTTGTGAACCACAATAGAACATTTTTATATCTAGATGGAAGTTAATGCCACAGTTTGAGTTCAAACTTATCTATGCACGTACTGGTGTCGACCAATTGACCGTCCAGATGTTTGCTAATGGATCACTTCTAATGCATCTTTTCTATGTAAGACAATAACAATTAGAAAATTAGAAGGAATCAAATTATGAAAAAATTATACTATCTAAAGTGAACAATACCTTGCCTGTAAATTTTAAAGTGTTATAAAAATAAATTGCGTAATGAAGTTTACATTTGAATCAGATTTTTCTCTAGTAATATCTCAAATTTATAGTATGAATATTGGATAATATAAGTTAAATACGTAAATGTTGTCTCATTCTACTCAAAATTCTCCTAGCTTCCTATGAGAAGATTTCCTATGTGCAACCATGTATTCACAACAAAATATAAAGACAGGTCATCCCATGCGTCCGGCTGCGGGACCCTCATAATTTTTTTTTTTATAAACATATAAAATTAGGTGCATTTAATCTAAAAACTAATTTTTACCATTTTTGAATATTTTTAAATATTTTTTATTGAGGAATGATCCTATTAGTCCGAGCTAAGTAAATAGTTTGTTTAGTCTACCTCAAAAAATCTATTTTAAATAGTTTTTTTGCTTTTTTTCTTCGTACACTCGTTTGTCCCAGTGTATTTAACATATAAACTAAGTTTTATATTTTTGGATATGTATATATATTTTTTGGGATTTCTAAACCTAGGAGTATTTTAAATACATATATATATATTTAAAAAATTATATCAAATAAATTTTTTGAGGTGGGCTAAGTGAGTCATTTCTTTAACGTAGGCTACCAAAATCATTTCTCTTTTTATTTTTAAATGCAGTGGTATTTTCGTAATTTTTTGAGACAAAATTAAACTAATAATGATAAACCAAGCAAAGTTTGAAAATACTTGCACTACCCTTCCGGCCAAATAAAAACCGCTGTATATAACATTATATTAACCATATTAAATTTGGTTGCATATAACATTGTATTATCAGATTTTTAAAGAACGCCTGCATTTATTACCAAATATGCAACTAGCTTATTTGCCGCATATACTTGTTTGCAGCTAAATTAATTGTTGCATTTGAAAAAATTTAAGATAGTGTTTTTTGTTTGAAAACAGATGACTAATTAGAAATAAGGAGCATGATAAGTTATTCTTCACAACGGTCTTAATACCTTATTATGACTTCTCAATATTCTACGTTGGGATTACAGATAAAGTGATAAACCTACCTATCAAGCTATTTACGTCATAAGATTCGCTATAAGATTTCTGTTTTTTTTTTTTTTTTTTTTTTTAAGAGACAAACGATGTCACGAAACAACTTGGATGCTAATTACATCAGCTGAATGCTAATATTCGCTGTAAAGTTAATATTAATATTTCAAGCCATATAATATAGGCGATAGTATCTTCATCGACAAAAGGAGTATTTCGTAAAAGGAGTTTTCTTGCGGACTTAGTATGTAAGAAGTAAGATTAAAAATTTAATCTAAAAAATATATATTAAAGAATTTAAAACTACACATTCCGATGTCAGCCTGTTGCACAGCCCAAGCTTGGCCAAAATAGAAAAGGGTCGACCAATTCGTACTCTATCTCTAAGTAGCTATACCGGACAAAGAGAGCGAGGTGTCCAAGGTGGATCGCATGTGAGGATGGTCCTAGCCGATCCACTTGTTTCACTTCCATCTCCACCGTCTATCAAACCTGGGACCGAGAAAGAAACGAACGTCTGTTTGGACCGTGAGGATCAAATAGGAAACACACGTGTGTTGTGTTTGTAAGAATGTTAATGGTCATGGTCAACTCATCAACCAGTTCGTCCAATCCATTTATAAATGGGTTTAGATTGGAATTTAATTAAATAAACATATTAGAGTTGACATTTTATAATTTGTCACTTGTTTAGTAACTCATTTAACTTGTTTAACACATTTAATTCATTTAACCTATTAAAGTTTAATATATGTGTTTGTGTAAGTTCCTCGATTATTTTTCTCCACAAAGTTTTACTTTTGCCGCTTAATTTTTATTTTTCCCTTACTGCTCTAATTTTATTTTCTTGTTACTACTCTATTTTTATTTCTTCTACGCAAAAAAAAAAAAAAACTCTCTTGCATCTCCTTGCGAGATTACCGTTTGTCGGAGTCTACGCCTTTAAGTTGTCAGTTATACAACTCATTAATAGCCCATCAACTTATTTATTAAATGAGTTGTAAATGAATTATGATTAAGGATTTTTAAAATGAATTAATAAACAGATTAAGGTTGAATATTTTAAATGAATTTAGATTAGGATTATACTCTAACTCGTCCAACCCGATCCATTAACACCCGTACGCATGGGAGATGCAAGTATAATGAAAGGTAGTTAACAAATAGGGGTGCAATTTGCACCGAGTTGAGCCTGACCCCAACATGTCAAACTCACTTTTTAACAATGTTGGAGCTTGTATTTTTATAGCCCAAACCTCAAAGCCTCGATTTATAAATATGGTATAGTCAGGGTTCAAGTGAACTCAAGCCCAATTTCTATTTTTATATTTATTATAAAATATATTATATACATAATATCTAAACAACAATTTTTCATATTTGTGTATTTTATATTAATTATATTTATGATTGAATACATATTTATCATGTTGCAATTTATTATAAATAGATTATATTTTTTTTATTTACGTTTATCATTATATTTTTATTATTTAATTTTGATGTTTATTACTTCTCTTTATTCATCTTATTTTCAAAGTTAAAATTTCTTTTATCACTTCACAATGGGTGTTTTTAATATTTGATAAAACTTTTAAATAAAAAATTATTTATCTAAAAATTTCCAAAATGGGATAAGTGATTTTATATGATATGATAAGGGTAATAACAAAAAGTAAAGAGAATAAATGTTTAATTACTATATATTATTATTTTTAAGATAAATTCTTCTTGTACTCACAACATTTGCCCATTATTCCTTTAGTACCCATAATATTTCAATTCTCTAGTGACCACAGTATTTCACCCTTAATCTCTCTTATGCCCCGGCTTCAAGAACATCTTAAACGCCTGTCATGGGCACGATGAAATGACATGTTTGCCCCCAACGCTCATGACGACTTTCTAAGCGCACACATGCACCTCTGATCACACTGCTACATTGCTTCATCTCAGGCTCGGTTGAAAAAGGACCCATTCATCGTTTTGCTGTGGGTAACCATGCATCATTTTGTTTTTGAACAAATGCCCAAATGGACTCTACAGCTTATAGTTGTGTTGCGTTCAGCAAAAGAGCATGTGTGAATATTAATCATCCGATTGTCAAAAATGAAATGGAAAATTAACTATTTATTTTATGAAGAAGTGACTTGATTTTAAAGCTTCCCATATCGAATTCGATCGCAAGCTTGCTGCTGCGATTGGGGTGGGTAAGGATGCTGTATGTAGAAGTTCGATGTGCCTTCCATGGAGTAGCTCTAGAAGTTGATTAATCGCCTCTCGCCGAACCAGCCAAGCAATATGCACAAGCAGCCAATGTCCGACAGCCTCGCTCCCTTGCCCAACAAAGAGGAAGAAGAGGCGCTAGCATTCAGGGAGTAAAGAGAGAAAAACGGGGCAATATTGGCATTTTAAAAAAATATCAAGCACGAATCTGTTAGATTTAACTGACTCAGAGTAACGGGTGCTTACAGGAATTAAAGATGAGATGTTGTGGGTGTTTGGAAAATGTTGACAAAATATGCTTATATTATGTAAAATCAAGCAAGTTGGTGTAATTATGTAATTTGTATAATGATAACTCATTATAAATAACAGAACCCGGTAACCCTAAAGCTAGATTGAGAAGGGCTTACCATCGTGGAGTAGGATTTGCCGAACCACATAAATCTACTGTGCATGTGTGAATGATATTTTCAACATGGTATCAGAGCCATCTGCGTAGGATTTTGAATCACGAGTTGAGAGTCTTTTTCGTCAACTCCACAGATCT
>JAXCLR010000063.1:50780580-50801076 GCA_035584095.1 Annona squamosa | reverse complement strand
AAAATCAAAAATAAATATCTAAAATACTCTAAAAATAGTAAAAATTTATACATATGTTAAATACACCTAGATTAAGAGTTCTATGAAAAATTTTTGAAAAAAAAATTTAAAAAAATAAGTATATGCGCCCAGGAGCAGCAGGGAGCGCTGCCTGCTCCCGGGCGCAGGAAATTGCGTCCCGGTTTTCTTATGAGTTTTGATTTTTCAAGACTAATCATTATTTTATTAATTATACTAATTTTTTCATTTTTACTTTATATTTCAATTATTTTTTCTACCAACTATATACATGAAACCTATTTATTTCAATTATACCCTTATCATTTTCTATTAATTACACATTTATCAAAATATTTTCTTTTACATTTTCTACTATTTTTCACAATCTTACAATTTTATACACTACCAAACATCCTCCAGTCAGCTTCCAAGGGGTAAATTTTCTTGCAAGCTAGTAGAGTCACTGCAGCTTCTAAGTTCTGACGTCGTGTCACTGTCAAACATAGCCGTATCAACGGGAGCACCAAAATTAGAATATTTTTGGGTAAAACAAGATGCCGTTTGTCATCCTTGTCAAGGATGGCACAGAAGTAGAACAAAAAATTATATGGGTCGGCTATCTTTGAACAGTAACTCTATCAATCGAAGGAATCTTTTTTCAGTGCCATATGAAATTCGAAATTCAAATTTGAAGTGGGAAAAGAAAGCTAGCAGGAGAGATCCACACAAGCATATACATACACGATATCTCGCTTGGTTAATCAATTCGAAGAGTTTTTTACCTAACACTAAATTCGTTGGTCATAGATTCAAAATCTAAACCAACACGCATCCTCGCCCTTGGTTGGGTTTCTTTTCTTCATATTTTGAGTAGGCGAAATCAAGTTTCATATGCACTTGCTAAGCTCGCAATTGCAGGTAGGAAGGAGGTTCAAGTTTGGAGGGGAAAACCCCCCCTAGCTTTGTTAGTTCGGCCTCTCAGTCCCCCTTCTTTCCGGGAGTAGTAGCGAGATTTCGGTTGTGATGGGGGCTGAATTTGAAACTGAATTTATCTTCTACTTTGAAAAAATATATAATAAAATAAAAAACCGCATATCCTTGCCTTTGTATATATTCGTGCCTTAGCCTTCAATCGATCTCTCATTGTTCCCAAATTTCATTGATGAACTATTTATTCCAAAGTTTGGAATGCATACAATTATAAAGATCAGAATATATGCAATTTAAGGAGCATGATTACATATATCTTGATGTATTTTTATGCTAAAATATAACATTCCTTTATTTTATTTTTATTTTATTTTTTCTTCGTAGACATATTTTCTTAAGTATATTCAATCTTCTTTCAAAAAAAAATATATTCAATCTATATACCAAATTTTGTCATTTTACAATATTTTTATATATTTTTTATTTTTAAAAAATCAATTTTTCTAAGGAATGAAAAGTGACTTACAAAAATGTTTATGAAGAAAAATCAAGATATAACTAATTATAAAAATAAATTAATACTGTATTTTAGCCTAAAATATATTACGATGTATATATTCAACTCCGCAGTTTAATATTTTTGTTCTAATCCGGTTTAGTTTCTCGTGGAGATTGGTGCTTATTAAATATATAATTAAATGGTGAGAGTAAAACAATAAACGTGATGTACAAATTTTCGCGATAACCTAATCAACCTTTTTTTTTAATTTTTAACTCTATTTATATTTTCATGACATAAAAAATCATTCTATGTGAATTTATATATAATCCATGAAATTGTAATTGCAAAAGGTTATAAAGATTTTAATATTATTGTATACTAAAGTTTTCGATTCTTTGATTTTTGACATACAGGGAAAAAATAAATAATATTTAACACAATAAATGGATTTTAAATGCGTCGTATATCACAACCGATTATGTACGAACAGTTCTCTCTCTGCACATGTAGCATGATGACTCGTACACCCGATTGTAACAGATATTGTATTTTTATTTTTATTTTTCTGGGGCACTTTTATCTAGTTCGCATATTAAATTTTATCAATTTTGAATTATATATTTTCACAAAAAAATTTGTCCATATAATACTCACCGCACGTGGAAAATGATTTTTAAATTTTCGAAAATATATATAAAAAAATTGGTAAATTTTGATAAATGAATTATATGTACACAGGTCCGCATTAAAATGAAGAAAAACAAAAAAGTAATAAAAATATAAAATACTAACAACAAGGTATACAGTAACAATTGTCAGGGTTTGGGGGTGGTTCAATCTGGTTTGGAAAACATGGGCAAAGAGACGAGGACGAGGCAAGGCCACTAGGTCCAGGTCGGAACGGACGGACAGGCATTAATGTAATGCAAGGATTGATATCTGTCTGACTGTCCATTATTCATGGACGAAACAAAACTACTTCCTTCCTACACCTGCACCTGCACCTGCACTTAGCACCTAGCAATTCATGATAATAACTTCACTGCTCATCCTATTTAGTGTCTATCAGTGACACTTAATCAAGCCTAATCAAGCCCATAATGATGTACATAATTCACTCACCTCACCAGACTTATCACAACTTCACTGCATGATTTATTTCAAGGAAAATGTTACAACGAGAATTCGCTTCCTCACAGCAAATCTGTAGGCCGCGTCCAATTAAGAAATAATTTTCAATATATTCGAATGCAACCTTCATACCACTGTGGGCTCACAAAAGACCATCTTCATGAAAACTTTCGTGGCAATGCTGCTAGACCTGTTTAGGACCATCCAATGAATCTGAATTTCTTTTTCAATTAAAGTACAAGCTCCCGCTTCGCGCAATATATCATCCCTCTATTTCCCCTCATTCTTTATATTTATTATCTTCCAAGATAATACACAGACACATAATCCAATACTTTTAAAAGCACGGTAACTTATGGCACAATTCACTCAAAATGCGCTTTACATAATCATAAGATCATAAAATATAATTTACTTTTGCTTGCTATATATTTAAAATCATTTATCTTCTTGTCCTACCAATTTTCATCCAAATTAGATGTGTATAAACCTCAAGCAAAGATGGTACAAAATCAACATGATAAAATAAGTTGATATAAATAATAATTAAAATTATTTTTCAACACATAAACTATTTAGACATAAATTATCCAAAATAATTTTACAAAATATTAATACATTCAGAAAAATTTAAAACCTATTTTCTCTAAATGCACCATAAGAAGCTTTTAAAAGCACTGAATCATATCCAAATTCCTCATCAAAATCCGATTTCGTCATGTAAGTTCCAACCAGATAAAGAGAGAGGCCCACCAACGAAATGCATTAGCTCCACTTACGGTTCTTTAAGCATTGCATCGTAACTGGTAAGGCAGCTTCCGCGTCACGATAAATTCAATTCAAACATCGATTGGTAAGGGTGGGCTTTCAGCTCTGGTTTTTCCCTTTTTTCAGGGAAAAATACCATAACACGACGTTTAATGCTGAAGCTACAAAAATATTTTTTATTATTGCAGGCTACAAAAATAATTACTTCCACGGGAAGTGCAAAAGCAATCAGTGGAGGGCGATCCAAACGAATCCTTGAAAAACATGTTGTCATTTCATTCCCACAAAATTAAAACAGTTGAGCGAGAAGGTATTAGGAAATCACCAAGTATGGATACTAATAGATCATTGCACAAACAGTATTGCACGCATACTGTACTCAATAAAAGACCGGAAGATTATAACAGCTCAACATGCTTTCTCTACTTTCAAACCCATCATAATACCATCCATATAACTCAAGATCACCATATAGATCCACATGCTTCTTCTGACCTTCCCGGCCCAGCCTTCCCACCTAGATTGATTCACGGGTTCACCTTGGGAGCCCAGCCAGCAATCACGTGCTCCTTGGCCGGCTTTGTTTTCTCGAAGCTATCTCGGGAGAAGAGCAACTGCACAATGTTTCAACATAAGAAAGATACGAATAAAAATAAATTTAAAAAAATATATATCATCCTCCCAAATGCTACAGCTAGAAAGAGTTATGAAAACGAAGACGAAGATCCAGGCAACTAGGAATAGATTTTAGGCATCACATCCCAAGGAAGGCATACCCCACAATGCCATCTCTAGGGAACTCAGAAAACATCATTCACTAGTATTTGCAAGTTAGCATGATCAATTAACATATACATTAATCAATCCAACCACAATAACTGAAGTTAAACAATTGCTGAAGTATGATGAATCATGATTTAAGTGCCAAAATGAATTCAAAATGGGATTAACATGTCCAAACATTTCTAATCATGTGCCCATTTGATAGTAATCCAATGGACCATCAAATACACTGAATTTCATTTTTGCACTAACTCAACCTTGTTGTCTATGCATGGTGACTCATAAAAAGGAATAACAAATACAAAACTCTAAGACACTGCTTTTCCAAGCAAACAAGATCAACAGTTCAAAATGATCAGCCATGCCGGATCCAAACAGTCAAGCCAGACGGTTTGGTTCTGTTCATTTCTGCTGACGTTTGACTGATGCAGAAAAGCTTCACAGTCAACAAAATATAATAAACCAAATCTAGCGGACCCTTGCATTACACCATTGTGTTCCAGCTTGTTGACCTAAACATTGTTTTTTTACTATATTGGATTACTGTGAAGAGCTGGGATCAACACACACCAGCATGTCATATAGCTACATTTGTACATTAATCAAGCAATTTAGCTATCTAGTTACCACCATTTACATAGATAGTAAATTTTTTTAATAATTCATTAGTCACATTTTCAATTCTTTCAATATCATATAGCAAAGAGTTCTGGGTCATCTCCATAGCTAATCTTTTGTCTACACTTTCAAGTACGTGCTTCAATGGAAGAGAGGGGGAAGAACATAAATATGAAATAATTAATTTATAATATGCATATTTCACAATCATTAAAAAATGTAACAATTATTTTTTGAAAAATAAATGCTCGAATAATAATTAAAACTTCCCATTAATTTACTTTCTTACGTTGCCATCCATACCCTAATTTGTGTCCTTGATCAATAATCATTTGATTGCACCGTCTTTCCCCAGGGAAAATATTGATTTTAGTTTAATTTGATGTAATGGTCAACTTTTGTGTCATTACTGCTTGTGGCTAACATAAAAACATTTTTCCAGAAAGAAACAGACGCCTGAATGTGATATGTTCACGGAAGACAATTGCATGCGGTGTCCCAAAACAGTTTTGTGTAATTAAAAACTGGACTACTAAACAGAAGCATAAACACAATAGATAAGATTCCAATGCATACCTCCTTGTAATTCTGGAAGTGAACCAAATCCTTAGGAACAGACCACTTTTTGAAATGCTCAAGAGTAATCTCTAGGTGATAAAGCTTGGGTGCAAGGCTCAAATCAACAGCAGTAACCTTTTCACCAGCCACGAATGGGCCCTGAAACACCAAAAGAATGATGGGAACCTCTTCAAAGTGGAATAGAGATGAATCCTACTTTGTTTTCAAAACTTGGATGGGACGAGGACGAGATAAGAACTTGGGATGGAAACATATTGAGAATGAGTAAAGGTATATTGTGATTGGATAAAGATGTATTTGAAATTTTTTTTAAAAAAAAAAAAAAAAAAGTAGATTGTTATTTTTTAAAAACGGGAAAAGCTTTTTTGGAGAATATGAGATCTCATCCCATCCCATGCTCATCCCAGCTGTGAAAGTACAAGGGAAAAACCGTCAACAGAAGGAAAAAGAGGGACTGTGTGTGCCTGTGAATTATTATATTCAACATTTGGTAAGTTCCACTCAGAGCATTATTGGCAAGATTCCAGTAGCCCATTTGGTATCTGCCCATCAAATAATTCGTGGCAAATCTGTTGCACTGAGTTTCCATGAAAATTAATCTCCCCAAAAAGGCTATCCAACACACTGAGAAGCATGGAAGTGTGCCTCTGCCATATCAAAATTTGAATTGCTTGCCCATAGAATACATGGGGACACACAAATCCACCGTCCAGATTCTGGATCCTTCGTGGAGGATGAAGGGCATCCAGGAGATCTTCAGCCAACATCACAGTAGCTCAAGTACTCAACAGGTCACCATCCAGGAATCAAGCTATCAGCAACAGCAGTAGCATCACTCAAATCTTCTATCACCACAGTCATTCTAACACAAACATCCATTAGATTTATATTCTTCAGTCTTTTTCTTCCTATCTCCGCGGTCCTTCTGGGGCTTTCCCTTTTAAGGTGAACTAGGGCATAGCCCAATGGTTTCAAATTTTAAGTGTATCTGTGTAGTCCTGGCTTCAAACCCAAATGGGAGCTAATTGATCCATGTAATCCCAAAAATAAAATGAAGAAGAAGAAAAAAATTTTGTAGCAAATAACGTGGGCATAAATGATTTATACACTGCACAAATAAATGCCCCATGGAGTGAATGGTCAATGCTGCTTAAACTGGAGTGCACACAGACATTTTCCAGTTCAGGTAACAAATAGCATATACATAGAACTTCCATTTCCGTAAAAAAGCAAAAGTGATGAAAATACGTCTTTCAATGATGCTCCTCGTTTTCAAAGTTTTTCCCCAATATTGTCATGCAACATGAAGTCATTAATGAAAGCTAAATCCTAGTTTCTGTCAGAAATACATACATGTGCTTTGAGATGTTCATCCAGTGCCTTCAGTTCATCCAGCAACGCCTGCTCTGACCCATCACTAGCATCCTTGCTTTTCAAAAACTTGACAAAAGATGAAAATACTTTTGATCCCCTGAATCAAAATAGTTGGACCTTGAGTCAGTGGCAAAACAATAAAATGCACGCAGAATATTATCTGGCCTGGAAGCCACAGTTTGAGGCTCAGTAAGTGAAAACGACAAAATAAAACTAACTACAATAACCTGATTTTAAGCAGGAAAAAAAAAAAGCAACATCCTATAGGAACTAGAGAACATTAAGAAGTTCTTTTTCAGAAGCATAGGATTTAGAAAACATGAAAGCCGTGTTTAGCACTTGGCAAAAAAAATCCCTACTTTTCCACATACTTTTCCATACAACCATCCTACTTCAATCATTTCTTCAAATTTTTCCATACAACTACCTCATTCGTTTCAACCTTATTCCCTTTACTCCTAGTCGTTACCCCTATCATATTACATCTCTCTCCCTCATTACAAAAATTCTTCTACCAACTTGTTTCCTCCTTTTTTTAACAAAATGCAAAATACATCTTAAGAATATCTTTTCAAAAGTAAACAATAGATCAACTAGTTAGTAATCTCAATGCAAAAGACAACATTGGCAAAAAAAAAAAAAAAAAACAAAACCAACTCACATGGTTGAAGCAACCTAAAGGGATACAACTAGGAAATCATAGAACGTTTAATCCAAACCTGTAAACAGCACTGACTCGTTGTTACTAAAATAAACCATCGCAATTCAATCAGCATAACTAACACTATCAACAGACTAGCGCCTCCATGTATTCTCATCCTTCCAATTAGTAGCATGAAAAAATTACTCTATTCAATGCTTAACCATTCACAAATGTGAATCTGATGCTTTATTACAATATTAGAATTGTAATATTTTACATGGAGCAGGTCCTACAAACACTTTAGAATCCCTTTCACTTAATTAAATCAACACTTTATGCAGCACTAGTTTCACGTGTGTGATGGGTAGAGATCAAATAAGATGATTGCAATATCGCAAGAAAATTTAGATTCTACAGAATATGATGGGAGAACATGGAGGGATAAAATCAAGCAATAATTTGTGCCTTTATATTGATTTAATTCGTACAATTTTGTTTGTGCCTTTATGTTGATTTAATTCATACAATTTTTTTAAGTCAACAATATTAATATTAAATCTACGAAACAAATTGTAACCATCATTGTTGGTAAATTCTTTAATTTTCATTAAAAATTCTTTAAATTCTAAAATTTTTTAGTGTTTGGTAAACAATTTGGATTTTGAGTAAGGACATATGAATTCAAATCCCATGAAAACCCTCATACAAAATAAGTTCAAATTGAGGCTCCATTTGGTAAGAGGTGTTTAAAAAATTTTGAAATAATAATAACAAACAAATTTTCTAAAATCTTTTTATGCACCTTTTAATATGATTTGACATCTTAACTACCTACATTCCAATCATTTTTTCATATCGTTCCATAAAACCACCTTAGCTATTTTATCTGTATTCCATTTACTCCTAAACAGTAATCATTACTCTATCATATCACATCAGTCTCTCACTTCTTCAAAAAAATTTCCACAATTTTCCCCCACTTGAAAAACCTAAATACTATTTTCAAACAATCCCTCTTGAGAACCTGGGCTGCTACTGCTATGCGTACGAGATTTAAAATATATCTCTACAGTAAATTGTGCAGAAATTCTGCAAAAAGGTGGAGGAAGAGTAGAATAATTGATCATTTTCAACCATAGCTTCAGAAAGCAAAGAAGTGAAAATGCTAAAATCCTAACGTTAAAAGAGAACAATACTCACACGGAAGCAAATTCTGGTGGGGTGACCAATGACGGTTCTGGATATTTTTCTTCAATCAGCTGTGTGATAACATCTGAATCAGGGATCCACTTATCACCCCACTTAACAACAGGCACCTTTCCTTCAGGGCTGACGTCCAAAAGCCTGAAACATAAACAGCTAAATCAATCAAAGAAAAAGGCCCATTCAAAGCACCTGCAAAGCCCCTTCAACATCAGAGCATGATCACAGCCACATCCATCAAGAGCAAAGGCTAGTTGCAGCATGTTGGCTGATGGATTTTTCAAGAATCATAACCAATGAAAACTCCCTTCAATAGGAACCCAATGCCCATAGCCAAAAAATTTTCACACAACATCCTTGCTTTGCAAATAATAGGAACACATAATGCAGACCAAAGAAAACAAAAGAGTGAAATTTTAACAAAAATAGAGAGAAGAAATTGCTTCGAAGAGATTGAAAACATATGACAGAAATTCATATGAATTAAAAGAACAGGCGACTGTACTTAGACTGTAGCTGTACAAGTTGCTACGTATATCATATCGTAGAAAATATATAATCTACCGAGCAAGAATTCCGTCAAGTGGATCTAACATCTTCAACGGCCTAGAGACAAGTCGCCCATTCTTTAGATTTACCATGATGCCAGCAAAAAGTTTACGGGTGAAGAGAACGTTCGCTAATATTTTCACATGTTTTCAGTTGTGCTTCTTCACCATGTACTCTCTCACACGAAAAAATATGCATACCAACAGTATTAGTAAAAAGAGCTAAGGACCAATCCACTTCCAGCAAACGGCTCATCTTCACCTTCACCATCGAAAAGCTCGCATCCCTTGCATGCTGAACTTCTTCCCTCCTGAGAGGAGGAAACGTACACATGCCGCTACAGGTTCCAGGCCAAACAGCTAATGAACGAGAACGGAGGCCATGTTTTTTTCTCAAGATTGAAAGTTAAAAACACACAGGCCCCATGCTAACAAACAAACATCCCAGTATTGTTCCTCCACTGTCAAAACGGACCAAATACCCAATACCTATTTGAAGAACTAGCAGCAGTGTAAATGAGAGATTCTGTGAAGTGCTAGTCGCCAACAAATATGAATGGAAATAAGAATAACCATTGGAATAAACATGAAAATCCCTTCATTTCGAGCATGCTGAATCAGAAAATAGCCACGAACGTACCACTGGGGCTTGTTGCTGAGGTCCACCAGCTTCAAGTTGTAGGGAAGGTGCTTCTCCTCCAGTGTTAGAGTCACCCTCTGGCAGAAAGGGCCTGCTCTTCATACAAACCACAGCATTAGAATGAAATGGTTGCAGACGAAGAAATTCCGAATGATTCTGAGAGAGATTTTGAGGCATTACAGTCTCCAACAACATTAGGAGCGCCAGTCGCCGCCTTGACAGCGATTTCCAAAGGCTCAACAGTAGTCGCCATTGATGCTTGCAGTGCTCTCGCCCTTCGCCCTGGTTGTTAAGCGAACGCACGGAACGAAAGCGGACAGAGCCACCGCTTCATATGTTGAATCCTGAATTGCTATGGTGTTTGTTCAGTACTGTTTACCTTCGCATAAAGAATGATCGATCCAGTCCGTCCAAATCTCCAAGCGGGTACATAACAGCCAATATCAGCCCTTCAATACAAAGCACTAGCATCTGACGGCTGCAAATTTTCCACGTGATGCACCTGATCGGGTAACTGAAGACAATGAATAAATGCTACTTTTGAGACCACATTCGTTAGCCCCGGCAAAGAAGGAAAGAACTACGGGCTTTTAATATGCGGAGACCAGTGGGTTTCTGCCTTTCGAAACCGGATTGGATGAAAAATGGTGATGAAAATATTTTTTATTTTCTTTTTTTACAAGTGTTACATTTTTAATTATTTTTTTATATTTTTTTATACAACTATACTATTTTTTAATTATTTATACTAATTATCCATAAAATTAACGTATCTATTTTAATTTTATACAGCTTACTTCTCATCGTTATTCTTATTATATTGAATTATTTCACACTTTCTACTCTTCAAAAATTTTTCTTAAAATTTTTATCTATTTCAAAACACATCTTATATAACGTATAACTACAAATATGGCAGATGACTATAAATACCTTCTTTATTAGAATTACATATGATATACACCTGCAACCGTGCTATTTTCGTTACAAAAGGACACACGATATACACCTGCAGACGGCAGGTGTCGAGAACTCGAGAATTTAGAATTACTACTGTCATACCCGACTACTAGAACAATAGTCCAGCTACGGGGATGCAAATATATTTCGAATGAATAATAGTATATTGTAATTAATAAAAGTGTATTAGAAATGAATAAAATAAATTGATTTTTTTAATATTTTTAAAAATGTGAGATGACATCTCATTTCACGTCATCTCATGTTCGTCGTATTGCCAACATACCTTGAGGTTTTCAAGATTTGGATGTATATAAATTTTAATTTTTAGGCTTTTTAATTTTTAATATAATTTTTATTTTTCAATACATTATACTATTTTATTCTATTTTTCCTTCTATTCAAGCTTGTTCTATTCTTCCTAACGTACTCACGTAATCGGAAGGTGGAGTGGGAAAGTCAAGCTAAAATATTTTTTTTTGATGAAATAAAATATTTTTAAATAATATAAATTTAATACAATACGATAAAAGTTAAATTTGAATCATTGATATAACTATGTAATAAAACAACCGAACTATATAGGCAAAAGTAAAAATAAAATGATTACATGATTAAATTATTAAAAAATTTCAAAAAATATATGAAAGGCAAGAAAGTGAGCTTGCAAACACATTGATGTGCCCTGAAAGCACGACAACAATTGAGTGCTTGGAATTTTCTCCTTTCCAAAGTTGACTAGGCATTTTTTTTTTTTTAATTCTAAAATTCGTAGTACTATTTAAATTTCTATTATTATTTGTTGCTTATTGTTTATCATAATAAAAAGAAAGACAAAATATATCTAACCAAAATTTCTTTATCATTCACGAATCTTACAATACAAAGCAGTGCTTGTTTTGTTATGACTGCAGCCTACAGTTATCATGCATAATGGTTCAAATCTTACATATTAGGATTTCAACATAATTCTAAGCACAACATTACTCCTCCTTTAGACAATAATGAGAGTTTCTGGTGAGCTTATATTGTCTGACAAAAAATTTTTTATTGCTCATCAATCTTACAATACAAAGCATTGCTTACTTGGTTATGACTGCGAGGATAAGGGTCTACCGTCATCATATATAGTAGTTCAAATTCTACATACTAAGATATCAACATAATTTTAAGCAAAGCATTATGACTCTTTTAGATAATAATGAGAGTTTCCAAAGAGCTTATATAATCTCCAAAATAAATGATTTTTTTATTGGTATTTACAATAATTTTAACAGATATTTCCAACTAAAATTTGAGATATTCTAATAAATTTCTTATAATATACTAACACATAACTAACAATATTTTCAAATTTATCAAACGGTGAACACTCCCACGCCACTCAAGATAGACTGTTGCCACAACTATTACTTTTTTTTTTCTGTTGTTTACTTTTATTTTTTATCTCATGCTCATTTTTTTTGCTACTGCCAAGTATAAAACTCGACGCCTATCCATTGAGGTAAGTTGGGTTATCACCATGTCAGAGGCGCAACAGCTTAAAATAAATGAGTTTGAAATGTAGGGTGTGCAAAAAATAATATAATATTACATGAGTAACAATGAAGTGCGGAAAGAATAAAGTTAAAATAGATGGGTTAGTTATATGAATAATTGTGTATAAATAATTAAAAAATAAAATAGTTGCATAGAAACATATGAACGAATAATTTTAAAATAGAGTAATTATTTAGAATGAATAATTTTAGCTTGTTATTTTCTTCTCATTGACAAACACACCTATGATATCATGTAAGATGTATAATAGCAACAAAAAATAATAACGGGGTGTAAAGAAAATTAGTTTAAAATAAATAGATTAAACATATGTTCCAAATAATACAAGATTCTTAAATTGAATCTGTATCTTCATTTCCAATACAACTTTCTAATTCATAATATAGTTTTATTCATTCTCAATGCAATTTTACTCATTCCTAATAAATATTACTACATTCTCATCCTTGATCCAACAATATCCTATTATTTGAAATATATGCTAATTGTACAAATGGTTGTCTAGAAATGATAAGAAAATAGAATAATTGTAAAGGAAAAAATAGAATAATTGTATATGAAAGAATGAACAAATAAATTTAAAATAAAATAATTATAAAGTTTGATAAAATATAACTTTATATTTCATAGTTATTAAAAGACGCACCCGTCATATCATGTCAGCTGTATAAAAACAATAAAAAAAAAAATTTATACATCACCCTTGTCCCGGGGACAGCGCATCTCAGAAGCTAGTTTGCTTCTGATGGTTCCAGGGCTGGTCCACTGAGGGGTTATTTAATCGGAGCAGGGGAAACACACGTGGAATCCGTGATACCGGATTTTGGATCGCACAACAGTAATAATGTATGATTGTTAATATTTTCTCGCGAGAAATAAAAACCAGTGGGGTCGGACGAAAAATGGACCCAGCTGACCTTGCTGGGAGGCACTTTTTTTTCATGTTATTACAATAACCTCAAACTTCTATTCCAATCACGCTATAAGACATTTTTATCATTTCCTCGCAATGCCACCCCTCGAATCCACTTCTGTTTGCTGGTAGTCGTGGTTACCGCTCCGCCACATGCGCTGTGGCCTGGCGAGATGCACTCGAGCTATCTGATTTCGGGCTAATTTTTTTTTTTTTTTTGATGATTCGGGCTAATTGATTTGACGTGATGAGGATGTGCAATAATTTTTTAATCGCTATAAAACGAGCTTTCTACAAATATTCACAGTCAAGGGGACAAGTTTATAAAACCCCATCACCAAAAGGAATCTGAAAATAATCTATTTGCAGGAATACTCAAACGCACACTCTCTTGGGAGCAACTTACGCATATAACTAACCCACTGCCTTAGTGGCTGGAGTGATAAAATTTTAAAATAAAAAATAATATAATATAATAAGGATAATAATAAAAAATAAAGCGAATAACATTAAACTGGATATATTAATTATATGGATAATTAAGTAAAAATAATTGAAAAATATGATAATTGTTACGTAAAAGTTTTTGAAAATAAAGAAAATCATGTGATATAATATGGATGATGATGAGACGTAAAAAAATAGTGTTAAAATATACAAGTCAGTTGAACGGGTAATTGTATGAAAATAATTAAAAAGTATAATAGTTGTATGGAAATATGTGAAAAATAATTAAAAAATAAGATAATCACAAAAAATAAAAAATTGTTTGAAAAGTATTTTAGGTAAACGGACACCCTTTGTATAAATTTTCCACTTATCGCATATTTTTTCTTTTTT
This sequence comes from Annona squamosa, assembly GCA_035584095.1. Lineage (NCBI taxonomy): Eukaryota > Viridiplantae > Streptophyta > Magnoliopsida > Magnoliales > Annonaceae > Annona > Annona squamosa. The sequence continues at coordinate 50,787,084 of JAXCLR010000063.1, read as the reverse complement.
GTACCTTATTAAGATTCTTTTTCATCTCGTCCCATTTTAATTAACGCCTCAACGGGATACTTCATTTGATTATGATATGTATTTTCTAGTGCAATTTTTTACTTTTTCGTTGTTGTTTGAGTTTTTAGCATTTATGGTATAATCATAACCCTTGTTATAGTGCTGGCAATCATTTTTATTGTATCCCATTCCATTCCAGTCAAACTCAATCCGCGATACCAATTACGGTTTGGAACTGCGTAAAGGTGAAAAGTTTTTTTTTTTTTTTCATTATTAGAATCTTACATTACAATATTTTAAATTTCTCTATCTAAATATAAATCAAACACATAAGAATCCTTATAAATTAATACTACAATTCTCTACAAATTTTCATAACAATATCAAAAAAGCAACTATGGGTGTGTTTGTCAGGGGCGAAAAAAATGTCTGCAAAAACTTTTCAATTCAAAACTATCCACTCTCTATAATTATTTTATTTTTTAATTATTTTTCATATTTTCCTTTACAAACTACATATTTTTCAATCGTTTTTACATAACTATTCATATAACTAATTTATCTATTTTAACTTTATTTCCTTTAATTTTCGTCATTGCATCTATTATATCACATCATTTTCTACCAATTTAACAATTTCTAACTAAAAAACTTTTCTAACGAAACACACCCTAAAGGTGTATTTGGAAAGTAATAGAACTTTTAGATGAAAAGTTTTTTTATATAAAAATTTTTTAAATAAGAGATAATGATATGATAGGATATAGGAAATGATGATGAATAAAAAAAAGTCAAAATAGTTATCGCAAAAATGACTAAAAAGTGTCGTAGTTTATATATAAATATATGAAAAAATAATAAAAAATTAAGATAACCATGGAAGGTAGAAAATTTTAAGTTAAAATTTCTTTAAAGAATAAAAACATCCTAAAGCTCGTAACATTGAAGATTATTGCTCTTATATTAGGAGAGTAATGCTTGTATACTATGTGGACCACCTATGATTGGAACACGCCTTTTGTTAAAAAATGATATTTGATATCAAGAGAAATGGGCTTTTTAATATAATATGATGTTTTTGACTTAGAATATAATCCGATGTTTTAATTAACTAATAGTTTAAACATTATTGTTATTTAAATTATTATTTCCCTCGCATTTTTAGATACTTTTTCAATTATCTCTCACCGTATCGCATCCTTTTTTTTCTCTACTGTTACATATTTTCATAACACCACAGTCTAAAACGAGTAATCATTAAAATAGAATCGTCGAGAGGTTAATTAAAATCTTTTTGCTTGGTTATGTCCTTTCATCAACTTCGTGCGTGGATCCCTCTGTCTCCCGGAAAGATGACAGCATACCATATCAGGGAGAAATGGGAAGAAGTACACCAGCAATCAAAGGCAATCATACAAAGGCACAAGCATTTTGTCCCCACGTATGTAATTTTATTTTTTATTTTTCTATTTTAAATGTATATACGTATGAATATGAAAACTACATGCTGTGGGTGTGTTTGTTAATTTGAAAAAGTTGTTAAGTAAAAATTTTTCAATTTAAAATTTTTTACTCTCCATAACAACTTTTTTTTATTATTTTTTACACATCTTTCTATACGACAACCCTAATTTTCAATCATTTCTACACAACTACCAATACAACTAACCTATTTATTTTAAATTTATTTTCTTTACTCTTCATCATTACTCTTACAATATCACATCATTTTCTACTAATTTGACAACTTTTACATAAAAAAAATTGTCATAAAAAATTTTACAATTTCCCAAACACACCATTTAACTCACACACGAATATAAAAAAAATGAATAGATTTCATACCAACAGTAGCACTGAAGCTCAATATTGATATACGAAATCATTAATCTAAAAATGTAATCTTTTGGATAAATGGACCATGATTATCAATGAAATGTTCCTGTTATGGGAGTCATTGTTTTCCATTTTTATTGAATGTTTTGTCATTCATACGTGAGTTCATACATCATAGCATTATTTTCTATTTGTATTGATTTCTTGTCGCATATGGTCCATGAATGAACTTTCTATATATGCAAATTTTTTTAATTTTCGAATTGTTTTTATCATTCGTTTGAATTCTGAAATTGGAAAAATATATTTTAAATTTTTTATTTTCAAAATTCAAAAAATAAAAATTTGCGCGTACAATTCATGCTTAAACTCGCATGTTAATGCCAAAAAATAAAAAGAAAAAAAAATTATACAAACAATACACTGAAGCTTAGTGGGGTTCATGGACCGCATCTGCAACTTGGCAGCTGGTTATTCGGAGCGGACAAGAAATGGACCGTTTTTCTTTTCTGGATAAAGGAATGATTCGACAGAGTGACCGCTAAACCGGAGGCCGATTGATTGCCAAGCCGGGTTTGTATTTTTGTAAGAAATCCCGTCCATGCAAGAGAATAGGGCATGTTGCTAAAATCATTTCTGCTAGAAAAGTAGATCATGCAGACGCACGATTCATTCGGTTTGGATATCTGTAAATTGATAAACAACAAATGCTCCGCTCATTCTGTCTCTGTTGCCCGGACATCAATGGTAGTTACCGATTTCAGTTCATTGTCATCCTGAAGAATAATCTGCTTCTTGGACCGTTTGGATTTTCCGAAAATTAATCATTTGGTGGCGAAACTGGGATCTGGGATGATGTCGTTGCCATGGTAACGCATGCACTGATGCTGGCCGGAATGGAAGGATAATCTGATCTTATCACCGCATCTGCCATCATCTTTCTGCATGGTGTGCTGGGCAAATGAGGAAGGGCCAGATCAAAAGCTCACCATGTAGCTTTAAAGGGATCTTCGGTCGTCAATCGTCATGCGAACGTTTTCCCAGAGATTGTTCCCACTATGAAAGATACTTTAACGAAATAGCTTCTCGTGGGGGGTGCTTTCTTCTCCTTGTCCTTTTCGCGCTGTGAAAGATATTATTATATTTTTATATAATTAAATTATCTATTTCAATTTTATTTTTTTCACATCTAATCATTTCTTTCTTTACTTCGAAAATTATATACTAAAATTTTCTTCCTATTTTTCCAAAATTCCAAACACTTAGCCTGTTTACCCCATAACGTTTTGACTTGTAAAATGACGTTTCACCGTGAAAATAGGTTTGCAACATACGTAGCTTCACATCATTTCTAACTTTTAGTTAGAAAGAGGAATCAATCAAGCTTGTTCACAATAATCTTTGGGATTGTGATGGGAGAGAAATGTCGCCAGATTTTTCATTAGTAATGTTTTTAAAAATTTTAAAATTTATTATATTCAATATGATTTTTTATATTTTTTACTTTTTACGTTTTATGCACGTCAACTGTTTCTCAGTTCTCATCACAACTATTGATCTCATCCCAATCCCTGCGGTCTTCTGCCCTAAATAAAATGTAATGTAAAGAGGCTAAGGGTACACGAATCAAGCAGGTTCATACAGGTAAAAGTCAACTTAACTTGAATGTTATTTTAAAAAGTCACATGATCAAACATACGTATTATATCAATTTGAGGCAAGTTCACAGTAGACACCATGTCCTTGAACTCAAATAAATATTGCATATAAAAATCCAAGCCCACTGGATTCCAACAACTCACCATTAAAAAGGGCTCCACCAAGCTTCAACCCACATAAACTGGGCTTTACAGTAGCAGCCCACATATTCCAGCAACCCACCAGCAAAACAGGCTTAACGAAGTTTCAGCTCACAAAAACTGAGCTCCACAATAGCAACCCACTAGAATTTTGGCAAGTCCAATAGCAACCCAAAAGAAAATGGGTTCTACAATAGCAGCCCACTAAAATTCCAATAAATCTAGCATCAGCCTAATAGAAAACGGGCTCAACAGCAACAGCTCACCAAAATTCAAATAAGTCTAACAGCAACCCAATAGAAAACGGACTCCACAATAGCAGCCCACTAGAATTCCAGCAAGTCCAACAGTAACCCAACAGAAACGGGCTCTACAGTCACTGCCTATGGCCCACGCGCGCCCATTTCCCCTCTATAAATAGATGAGCCAATTCTAACATCAAACACACCAAGATGAAGCATTCCAAAAGGAGAGGACAAGAGTCTGTAGCAGCTCCTTAACGCCCTGGCTTCTCCTCTTCTCCAGCTCTAGTTTCCCCCTTTTCCAACTCCCTTTCCAGCTACCTCTCTCTCTCCCTCTCTTCAAATTTTTATTTTTTTATTTTTCCTCTTTTCATAACTATATAAATAGTTTTGGGTTAACAAATTTTTGTCATATCTGTTTTAATCCGGAAACTAAAATTCATGCTTTGTATGACCAGTGTTTCTAATTCCCCTTTTAAAATCAATGACAACTCTATCTAGCACAAGGTCAGTTCACGCTGTCCATCCGCTTCCAACGACATACGCTGCCATCACGCTGCTAGATCTATGGACGAATCCATGCAAGAACGGCCCATTTTTAATAGATTGAGCTGCTGAACCTATGGGTAGATATTTGCACACCAATATTACATAATGATAATTCTTGCTGAAATGTTTTATTTCACAAGGATGCAGAAATTCCGAGCAGGTGCTGCTGTTTAAGAGGTTCAAAAATCATATCTAAGACCCAGGTCCATTTCATGCAAACATTTATTTTATGGAATACACTAGTAACTTTCTTATCTAATGAGGAATACAAGTTCCAGCTCATTTGATCCAACCCAGATTTCACAATGCTAGAAGGACGCCCTAACCCATCGTAGCATCTGCGACGGGTGCTACACTAACTATAACCACAAGCTTTTAAAGATTTGGTAAAGTTGAGTTCATCTAAAAATTAACAACATGAGTTTAAATTAGATTATTTTGAAAATTTTAATATCTCAATAGTCTTTTAGCTTAAAATTTTATTTATATCAAATTTACATTTACATGTTAATTGTAACAACGTGTTATTTAATAATTAAATTAGAGTGCACATAATCATAAATAATATGATAATTATAAAAGAGAATAAGAACAAAATTAAAATATATTTATAATTATAAATATACGTGTCAAACTGAGCTTGTTCAAGTTAGAACATGGTTAACATGTAAATCCATACTTTTAAAGTTGGGTTGAATTACCACAAGGGCCTTGCCTAGTGGTAACAACAACGACATTCTTATAGGCTAGATTGTTCTTCAACTCTTCCCATCAGTAGAAGTAAAAATTTACAATTTTCCTCAATATAGGTGTGATATCCCACATCGGTTAGGATGAGGAGGGGAGCTTGGGTTATAAGTGAAGGTCGCCAGGTATCTTAGTGAGGCGCCTTTTGGGGAAGGACGAGATGCGCGTGAACCCAGAAGGGCAAAACCGTGCGGGCCGAGGCCCACAGCGGACAATACCTTACTATTAGGCTTGGGGCGTTACAAATGGTATCAGAGCCGACTCCCGACTTCCGGCCGATGTGTCCAACGGGGACGCTGGAGCCCCAAGAGGGGGTGAATGTAATATCCCACATCGGTTAGGATGAGGGGGGGAGCTTGGGTTATAAGTGAAGTCCGTCAGGTATCTTAGTGAGGCGCTTTTTGGGGAAGGACGGGATACGCGTGAACCCAGAGGGGCAAAACCATGGGGGCTGAGGCTCAAAGCGGACAATACCCTACTGTTAGGCCTAGGGGTGTAAATCGGGTCGGGTTGACTCGGGTTGGGACAAATACAACCCTAACCCACCTTGAAAAATCCCAACCCAACCCTACTTTCAACCCTATTTTTCATACATTAACCCAACTCTATTTCAACCTACCTCAAATCGGTTCGGTTCGGGTTACAAATCGTGCTAATAAATTACCCATATAATCAATATTAGTTAAGCTTTTGTTCGCACAAATTTCTAAAATAACAAAAGTAATGATAATTATAAAAACAATAAGGGGCTCGAATGAAAAGTAAATCAAATGAAATCTTTCGTTCCTAAAAACTTATTTTTGATTTTAACACACAATTATCATATGTTTTTCTTGCTCAATGGATTATAATTTGCAAAAATGAGAGTATAGGATACAAGGTAGGAATTTTTTTTTTAAAAAAAGTCAATATTAGCAAGCAAATACTACAAGATGGTACATTTTTTTGTAACTTTTATTAGCATCTAAAAATTTATTATTAACAAGAAAAATGCATATGCAAAAATTGGGTCGGGTCGACCGACCCCCAACCCAGCTCAAACCGATTTTAAAAATCGGGTCGGGTTGAACCCGATTTTTTCAAAGCATCAACCCAACCATGATATAAATCGGTTTGGGTTGATGCGGGTTCGGGTTGAACCCGACCCTATTTACACCCTTAGTTAGGCTTGGGGCTAGGGGTGTAAATCGGGTCGGGTTGACTCGGGTTGGGACAAATACAACCCTAACCCACCTTGTAAAATCCAAACCCAATCCTACTTTCAACCCTACTTTTCACACCTTAACCCAACCCTATTTCAACCCACCTCAAATCGGTTCGGTTCGGGTTAG